>CM057821.1:10065489-10558308 GCA_030067965.1 Latrodectus elegans
GTGCAAAGTATACATTATTTTAAGGATGGGGTTTAATTCTCAATGCCGCCAAAACCCACTGAGAATATGCGATATATGTGCTCGTTAAATCTGTAGAATCAAAAGTCTTGCGGTCAGTTGTTGAGCAGTTACCACGGGTGCAAAGGTCTGGATAAAATTTCCTCCCCCTTCGAATCCATGTCAAAATTGAAAAAGTGGATCCATCTATCGGTGAATTTGTAGAGCAAAGTCGTATCTTCACCTTCATGGTGCTCTAATTAAAAAGACGCTTTTTACTGACTTATATTAGCATAGCGAGCTTGGTTTTTCCAAATATCATTAGAAACAACATAACAACAACATTAATTTGAAAAGAGGTTGATATACGTATCTTGAAATACTCAATAAATAATAGATAGGGATCTAATGAAAGTGTTTGAAAATTCTAAAATTACCCATCATTTTATACACCGTATAATTCAGTACTGTAAAGAATAATGATTATTTAATTAAAAGTTTTCCGTTATAGCTGTAAATTCATTTAAGGTGTTTGAAGTAACTATAAATATAATTGTAACATAAATGTGAAATATTATCGTTAATTTTTATTATTATTTATTTCATTTATTTGCAAATATTATTGAATAATGTGGATATGCATAGTTATAAATTTATGTGGTTAAAAGCAATTAGTAAAATAAAGAAAATTATTCAAAATGAATGTCGATAAGTTCTGGAAATTTTAGATTTGACTCCCAAAAAACTCCTGAAATTTGAGTCTGTACGAACCCTGTTTTTAACGGAAGTATGTCCAGCATATTAATGACACTAGTTGATGTGTACAGAACTTGTCATGTCATATCATATCGCCGAACATCGCGCCAATTCTCGTGAGAAGGGCGTGCCTGATTCGTTGTTTTCAGAATTTTGAAGAAATATTGCAGATTTAATTGATTATCCTCTGAGATTGTGCAGATTTGTTTTTCCCGTTTCTCTGTTTAAGATGATGAAGATTGTTATGTGAAATTCGTTTTTAATTCCTCTCTGGTGTAGGTCTCATAAGAATTGTTCTTCGCCGCATATTATCTTTTAGGATGTAATTTGAAATAATTTTGAGTTTTCGTTTTCTATTGTTTTTAATTTCTGAGGATTTTTAATAGTTTTTTTGGGTTGGAGATTTCAGTTTAAGTAGCACAGATATTTCTATTTTTTTTAAATGTCTTTTTTTCGTGGATTAATATGAGTTATCTAAAATGGGCCGAGCTGGCAGTTTAATGATTCAGCAATTCACGGCTTAATTCTTGCTGAATTGTTTGTATTGTGAGTCAACTTTCCGGCCATATCAATCCTTGTGGGTAACATGCGATCGTAGAATGACATACTAAACTAAGCTAAGCTGTCATAGATTTTGTTTCTAATGGCTGACTGCATTTTGGAAATACCTCTTCAGCTCAACAAGGGACAAATGTGATCACACATTAAAAGTGGATAAATCACGATTTGAAATTTTCAGCAAAGTTTATACGAGATAATTAACTATTAATAAATCATATCTGCGTATAAATATTTTTTAAGAAGTGTTTATTATTGTTTACAATATATATACATACATAGCGGTGCAGTGGAGCCCCCGATTGTACCTTTAGGTTAACGGGTTTGGAATACTCGCGCATCACCAAGTGCCTCGTAATTTCGAACCAAAGTCGGATTGCGAGTTCATACCTGAATTAGCACATTCTTCTCCACATCAACGCCACACCATGTGGAAGGACTATTGACGTCACACATTAGCATGGACATGTCCTCAAATCACGGAGCTCCAGCAACCGTGAAGGAGAGTACGAAGATGTTACCCTCTCAACCATTGCCCGTAGCAAATGATGCTTCGCTTTGTTGATCTTAACGGGAAGCGGCGTGAAGCTACTGAGCAACTGGTGCTCACTCATAAAGATATCATTTCACATGGAAGACATTGCGACCATGACCTATTTTAATTGCCATAGTTGCTACAGTGGGTGTGCCATTTCACTCCGAAAGTGATGAAATAAAGAAACACGTAAATAGAGACAGAAGGGGATCGAGTTTGCGAGGCTTAGTGCCAGAAGCTGAGGCTTCTATAACTAATTTTCATACCTTGCAACTCGAAGCTTTGAACTCGAGTCTACCTTCCAGCAGCCGCCACCTGCCTCAGTAGACGAGCCACAGAACCATACCTTGATGAGGCGAGTAGACTCGCCAGCACCCACTCACTTATTCTGGCATTCATTCTCGTTAAAGATTTGTTTTATAAATTCCTTTACGAACCATCAATTCCTATGCTATTCCTCAATATCCCAGCTCTCGACCGGACCATCGTCAGAAGCACGCTGGTATTCCATCATTGGAATGTCATCCGACACAATGGACATTATCCTTTTCAAGATAGACCAGTTGCGCCGGTCCAGGATGGTACTCAAGCTTTCGCTCTTGTACACCAGCTTACTCCTTTCCTCCGTGGTCCTGGTACAAGACAGCACGAAGTGGAGACAATCTCCCACAACATTGCACGAGCGACATAACTCGCTAATCGGATACCCTCGTTTATGAAGGTATTCCGGCACACGTCCGTGTCCTGTCGCTATTTGGGCAACGATAGCATTACCGAAGACTCTTTTATCAGAGACAGTTTCAAAGAATTTGTAGGTCTGACGACCCACTTCTTCATTATCCCATCTCAGTTGCCATACCCGCTGTGCTTCTTTATGCAGCACCTTTATCAGGTGCGACCTTGGACGTGACAGGTCCAGCGTTGGCTCTGGAAGATTCGCAGCCTCTTTGGCCAGTAAATCGGCTCTTTCGTTTCCGAAAGTGCCAATATGTGCTCGCACGTAGTGTAAGCGTACCTCTCTTTTACAAATGGCTTCCTGGTATGAGTCCTTCGCTTTATTTACCAAGATGTTCTGGTTATTTGGATCGGCCAGGGAGTAAAGGGATGACAACGAATCACTGTATATGTGACAAGTGTTGTTGCCTGGGTGTACTTTGAGCCAATCTAGCGCCAGTCTCAGCGCCGAAATTTCCGCCTGGAAGACGGAATTCTCGTCACCAAGTCGAGCACCATAAGTAACAATCTCATGCCCAAAGTACAAGATGGTGAACCCTATACCAATTTTACCATCAATGCCTGATCCATCTGTAAAGATTTCCAGACCCTCGCCAGTTGGCTTTTCGCTATCAAAAGGTACACTACAACGCTCCGCAGGGTGACATGACAGAATGTCTACCCTCTGCTCAATATCGTCTGGCCGCAGATTTACCTCGTAAAAGATATATGGCCTGCGCTCCACCAATACCATTAGCTTTGCATATTCTATACCTGCTTTTATATCTAGCGGTAGGACGCCCGCTAGCACTTGTACGGCAGCTGTAGAAACTGTCCTGTAGCATCTGGTGAATGCCATGAGTGCCGGTCTTTGAACACTCTGTAGGTGGCCACAGAAGGTCTTACAGTCCAATCTGTGTCCCCATGCCCCTACACCAAAAAGAGCCATTCTTTCGGTTCCACTCCTATAAAGGCGTTTGAGTAATTCAGGCTCACGCCCGAAGAGAACCCTAGCCGTTCGTTGGAGTGCCATTGTGACATTCACAATATTTTGCCTCACCTCCTTTAAATGGGAGTTGAATGTGAGAGCGCTATCGTATGTTACACCCAGGAACTTTAGCTCCTGCACGGACTTTATGGAGGTTCCGTCCCACCGGAAGACTGGCGGTCTCTTCAATTTCCGCTTTCTGGAGACCGTGAGGGCCCCCATTTTGCTCGGATTGAATACCAGCTTAAAAGTCTTTCCCCATTTGCTGAGTGCATTAAGGGCTACTTCCACATTTTTCTCGAGCTTTGCTCTTGAGTCACCAGCTGCGACCAGCAGCATGTCGTCAGCGAAGGCTAGAAGCCTCGTATCATTCGGCATGTCCAGTCGCAAAGCGCTGTCTGCAACTATGTTCCAGAATAGTGGTCCACTACATGACCCCTGCGGTACTCCTCTGCTAGAATCGAAAATCAAATTTTCTCTCGAGCCTTTGTATATTATCTTTCTGTCTTCCAAGTAGGACTTCACCAGCATATAGACGTTATGTGGACATCGTGCTTGGCCAAGGAGGAACATTACTCCAGGTCTCCACACGCTATCAAAAGCACCCCGTACATCTAGCGAGATTAGGCTAACGTACTTTCCTGTCTCCTGAAAATACCTGATTGTGTCGTTAAGACACACGTGTGCCGTGTCACACGAACTGCCCGGCCTGAAGCCATGTTGGGCGGGGTGAAGTGCCTGCGACTTCACCAGATGATGGTAAATTCTTTGGGTTAGGAGTTTGTCCAGTACTTTGCCTAAACTAGACAGTAGACAAATCGGCCTGTAGGATCGCGCCTCAGACGCGATCTACCCTTGTTTCACAAAAAGGACCAACTTGGCATGTTTCCAAGATCTTGGGAAATGCTTTAGAAATAGGCATTTGTTAAAGAGGAGTACAAACATTCCCGGATTACATTCGAAAATAGTTTGCACCACCTCGATCGGGACATTGTCGGGTCCCGGGGCCTTTTTCTTTGCCATAGATTTAACGACCGACTTAATCTCCACTTTAGAAAATGGTCGATCGTCGCCTCCACCGCAATAGGAGTCCGCTATACTCCTCATGCCTTTTTGCTCTGCACTCTCTTGGTCCGATTCATCCACAGGGAATAAACCAGCTACAATCGTTTTTACGGTTTCCTCTTCGCTGTTGCTCAGAGTCCCGTCAGGCAATTTGACGCTACTCATTGGTGTGCTTTTGACAGCCTTACCAACCGCTATTTTGTATGGCCGAGACCACACATTTGATCTCATTTGCTTTTGGCAGAATTTATCCCAGTTCGACTCTTTTTTCGAAATTATGAGTCGTTTATACTGGGCCACAGATCTATTATACAGCGTTTTTCTGGCCTTGCGCTCATCGGAGTCGGAACATTTCTGAAACCGCCTCCTCAACGCTCGTGTTTTACTCCGTAGCACAGTTAGTTCGTCATCCCACCATGGAACCTGCTTTCTAGCGGTCGTGCTAGTGCGAGGCCGAAGCCTTCTTTCGCAGATCTCCTGTAGCACCTGGGTAATGCTTTCCACTACCTCATCTAGGTCTTTGCCCTCTTTAGCTTTTAGGATCTTATCATTGAGGTCGGGTGCTTTTTTATTAAAGTCTGCACCCAATCTCTGAAGGCGAAATTTACCTAGTCTGTATTTACCATTATTCATATTCTGCAAAAGCTTAGGTGCTAGCCTGAAGGAGATGTAGTTGTGATCACTTAAACAATTTTCAACTACTTTCCACGACGAGAAGGACGACTGTAGAGCGCCCGTCGTCACCGACAGGTCAATCCAGCTCCTCCCATTCACAGTTTCAAAGGTCGGCCTGGAGGTCGCATCGTTTAATAAAACGAGGTCGTTTCGAATGAGAAACTCCACAAGGGCTTCCCCTCGTTTCGTCCCCACTCTAGACGGGCACTCGGGATCCCACATTTGATGCCTCGTGTTGAAATCACCTCCTATGAGAACCCTCGTGTGGAACCGAATGATCTTTTCGAGGGTCTCCAAATAGCCACCAATGTCTGCTCTTGGAGGAACATAGACTGATACTACCAGTAGCGATTGGCGCAGATCTTTGATCTCTACCGCTACGATATGAGTATCCACATGTCTGGTCCAGACGCTGGTGTTGTTAACGACAACCGCAGCCATTCCGTCGGCGATGTGAGCCACCGAACATGTCTGAGGAAAGACTGCAATCTCGCCGTCCACCAAATACGGCTCTTGCAGGAGAAGGATTTCGGACGAACCCATTTCCGACTCCTTTAAAATCTCCAGAGTGGCCGCCTTCGATCTTGCGAGATTAATCTGCAAAATGCCATACTCTAAGCTGTTGATTGTATCAACCATAATTTGTGCGAGAACGGATTCTCTCACATTCCCGTTTATATTGCGGACAGCGGAGATCAACCGCCTTGTGTCCACAATTCAATTTCAATTTGAATTGTTTGTTGGCCCTTTCGCAGTTGGCGCAACAAACGTCTTTTTTAGGGTACTCTTTGAAAGTGTGTTCCCCTGCGCAGATAGTGCAGGTTTGTGCCTTCTCGGGGCATTTAGACTGTAGGTGGCCAAACCTACAGCATTTAAAGCACCTCGTCGGTTCAAGGAATTCCTTGACCCTGTGCTTCTGCCAGCCGCAGCTGACTTTGCCCTTCTTGATGAAGGCTCTAAAAACTTCGGGCGCCGTTTCCAACACCCAATGCTTATCGGACCCCTTTCCTTTTAATTTGAAGACCACTTTCATGTGGCCCTCAGGGATCTCATTTTGTTCCTTCAGTCCCTCCAGGACTTCTTTCTCGCCGTCCTCACCCGGCAGATCATATATCATCACTCTAGGGAGTCTCCGTGCAGGCTCCCTAGCTTCTACTTTTTCACCAAGCACTTCAGTAATTTTCTTTGTCATTTTATCGCGATCTTCTGAGTTTTTCAACTCAATCGCGACCCCATTGTTGTTAAGGGGTTTTAGTCCTTGGACTGCCACGCCCAACTTCCTTGGGTCGATGGACTTTTTCAATTCATTTTTCACCCCGTCAGAGGTTAATTCAGTACCCGGCTTTGGGTACACTAAGAGGGCATTCGTCGGGGCCCTCTTTTTCCCCTTGCTCTTAGCTGCATCCGCGTAGGACCTGGTCTGGCCCTTTCCGGTGCTGCCTGTCGATGGCGGTTTTACTGCTGGGGTCACTCCTGCCTTTTGATTTGTATTGGGACTCTTTTGAGTCTCGGCCTTTTTCGGCTTGTTTCTCTTACGAGAAACCTTAGTCCAGCTTTCTTTCGCTTGGACCCCCTTCTCCTCATTACAGGCCTTTTCCAGCTCTGTCTGAGTCTCAGTTGAAACCATATTTGGCTTCACGTCCGTGCTCTTTTTAGGGGGGGGCCTCCCCTCTAGCCATGGCTAGATGTTCTACCAGTGCCTCAACGACACTGGTATCGACGTTGTAACGCCGACACAATTTAAGCAAGTCGCACTGAAAAGTGCGTTTTTTTGCAATCTTTGCACCTTTTTTTGGGCTTTTATTGTTCATGATTAACGCTATATATATAATCTATAACCAATGTAACCATAAAAAAGAAAGAATTTGAGCTTTGTTCGGCTCAGCTACTAAACTTAATTGGTTTCTTCCAGTTTGACCGCCTGGGCCGTCCCCGACACGGATCCGCCACCCTTTCCACGCTGCAGTCAAGGGTAACCCGCAAGGCTTCTAGTATGTAGTCCGCCCTACTCCAACATGCTGTGAATCACAGGCTTCCAAGAGATCGGACCAGCGTAGGGGCTCAATCCTACGGTCCCTCAATCCATCGGACTGCATACACAATCAAATTCGGAAAGGGGAGGATTTCTCGAAGGCCTCTCACCTCCCTTTCACCCGCTCTTCTAACCGCACAGCATTGCGGAGTCGTTTCTCATAAGCAGGACCAGAAACAGTCGCGTCTTCACCGCGCAGCTACTAATTTCCATGTCGCGGCGGTCAGCAGAATTTCCTCTGACCAAGGGCAGGGCACTAACCCTGTTATCCCAAGGCTGGTACTTTCCCACTTTGGAATTTAAACCAGACCACACGCTCCACTTCCACTTTTGCATTGACAGCTGGACGCCTCCCTCAATCTTATATTTTATTTTTGTGCGGTGTATTGACCCTTGCCACATTACACTAATACGCACCATTCACACACCAATTCCTTTATAATAATTTCAAAAATAGAACAAGCTTTCATTACGTCACTAATGCGGTGGATTGCCGCAATAGATCCCACATTCATTGCCTTAAAGATTAGGAAAATATAAAAGACTACACACTTTTTGCCACTTTCATACTTAAATTTCATGTGTTAAACACATTCACTGCCACAGTCCTTCTTGGCTACCTTTTAAAAACCCACATATCACGAATCTGCAGGCCGGAAAAAGTAGCGAACTACAATTCCCTTTCATAGGACAGATTTTACATCCCCCATATGCTCAAAATATTCACCATGACTATTTCTCAAAATTAGCCGAAAAGGTCCGTGTCCCTTTCCGTTATAAAATCCGCCATTTTGCGGAATAGTCGGAAAATAGTATTAATTAAGCATATCTGGTTGCCGGCCAGAAGACGATAACTATTTTGAGCTTTCCATAAAATAATAGAAATTCCCTTAAAAACGCCGAAGAACTCGGCGGAAAGCTCTCAAAGTATATCCAAAGAGGTCTCTGTGAGAGAGGGTAGCCAGCCCTCACACTTCCTCCTCTCATCTTTTCTTCACGACCACACTGCTAACCCAGAACCTACTCGCAGTTCGGGACGCTAACCACGCCCGCCATCGGTCGCCTCTATCATATATATGCGTCATAATTTTAAGGCTTTTATGCTTGAACGAATCTTTATTTGACACTGCGGAATGAATAGTGTGACAACCTGTTAACCATTAATAGCCATTTGAATACCCATCGCATGCTGCTTTTTGGAAGCAGTTTACATAGAGAGTGAACCAAATTTACGTGTGGTGAGGGTGAAAACCTGGAAATTTCCTAAGCGCAGTAAATATGCATGCATAAAACAGGAATGCAATGCCCATTCCTAAGAGTGCTTGAGATCGACCCGGAGACTTTCCTATTCACAGAGAGAATTCAGTTCATTTTAATTTGGCTATAGATCAGGAAATTAATCTATTAAATTCTTCTTTCAAAATTTTTCGATATAATTGCATGTTTAAGCTACTGATAGAAAATTTCTCTATCCCTGCATTAGAAAAACAAGAATCTAACGTTAATGCAGTGCAGGCGTGTTTAATAGATGTTACGATTTCTCCTTAAATGAGTTTTATAATTTATACACGGAACTTTATATATGTTTAGGGGAGGATAAAACGAAAACAATGCACAAGTACTTTTTCACTTAACGATGTATATGGTATGATAATGCCATGTCGTTTATTTATTTACAGACTCGAGTTGAGTTGACTGTTTGAGATATGTTGCTGTTACAACAAGTATTTATGTAGTTCTTTACAAAAACAAAGGTTGATTACATTTCAGTTACCATCTGTGAGATATCATTTTCGCAGAAAAGTTTTTGAGGCAAAATAACCATTCGCATTACGTATTGTTTCCATTCCAGTTTTCGTTGTACTATTTGCGTTGCTTTATGTCTCAACTCATAATAGCTGCTTTATTTATGCATACAATAAAAGGAATGGGAATTATTTTTGATATTGCCGTTAGAACTTTTGAGCAATTAGCGTTTGTTATCGAGTTTACGCTTATTTAATGATGTTTCAATAAGATTTTTTGTGGAAAATGGGAAAATAATTTTCAGAGTGAACAAAAATATTCGTTAGAAATTATATGTATATATGTGTGTGTGTGTATATATATATATATATATTATATATGTAAGTGTGTATATGTACAGTGGTGGCCAAAATTGTGGACATTTTTGGAAATTTTTATGTTTTTGCACTTTATATGCTTATAGAAAGCGTTACGTTTCACAAAATGCAAACTTGTATGTATCATGTTAAATAGAATTTATTACTAAATTCAATACAAAACACAAAATTCAATTATTTGCAATACAAAAAAAGTTAATCGATAATAGTTATCGGTATACATTAGATAGTGATGATTGCAGTGAGTTATCAGTACTTAGTAGATTACCCTTTATTTTTGATTACAGCTTCACATCGACGTTTCATTGAGCTGACAAGAGTTTTAAGCTCTTCTTTCGTTATTACTCGTACCTGATGCTAGGAAACAATTATAGTCTCAATTAACTCCCTTTTATTTGATGGGTGCTTCATTTGGACAAGAGTTTTCCAACACTGGGAACAAAACAATTTGGACAACACTGCCACAAATTTTCGATAGGATTGAGGTCAGGACTGTTTCCTGGCCATGACAACAATTTAATGCTCTTTGTACGAAACCACTCTTTCAGCATTTTGGCCTTGGGGCAAGGAGCAGAATCCTTCTGAAAAATAAACGAAGCATTGTTGGGAAAGAAATCTCTGATGGAAGGTAGAAGCTTTGGTTCTAGAATAGTGTCAATGTATTTTCTGGCATTCAGTGTTCTATCGATGACATGAATGCGACCAATACCATCTGCTGACATGCATGACCAAATCATAACACTAACTGGGTTCTTCACAGTTGCTTGAATGCAGTCAGGATGTAGCTCTTCTCCTGTTCTATGTCTTACATATTTTCGCCTATCAGTACCGAATACCGATAGCTTAGTTTCATCACTCCTTATAACTTGCGACCACTGATCATCTGTCCAATTAATGTGTTCCTTTGCCCACTGTAGTCTTTTTATTTTCGTTGCTGAAAATTAAGATAAAGCTTTTTACGTGGAATTCTACCTCTCATTTCAACATTTGTTAATCTTCTGATTGTTCTTGAACTGACAGAAACACCAGCATCATTCAGATCACTTCTGATGGCCGCTGATGACATTTTTCTCTCTTGGAGACATAGTCTTTTTATTCTTCTATCATCAATAGATGTGGTGCACCTTTTTCGGCCTTTTCCTTCTTTGTTTTTTTCATTGAATTTGTCTCCTGATATCGTAAACAAAACTTTCAAACTCCATATGTAGTCAGTGAACCCACCTGTCTTGCAATTTCAGCATAGGAAAAACCACTTTCTCATAACACAATGATATTACATCTCTTTCTAGGTGTCTAATTTACTCTTTTATTTGATGTCATTGCTTCTTGACTAAATATTAAAATTTTTTACAAAAATTCCTACTTGTAATTGCAGTGTATAAGAAACAGGTCCTCCTTCTACAGAACAAAGCAAAATAAAGAATTGTTTCAAGTGTAAACATGATGCCAGTTTCTACTGACAGTTACTAACATTTGATTGGCTCTCAGAACAAGAACAATGATTGGCCAGGAAAGCTAGACATTACAAACCACTTCATAACTGTGTTTTTTATTTATATTAAAGTACATATAACTTTTTTTGTACTGAAACTAATTGAATTTTGTGTTTTGTATTGAATTCAGTAATAAATTCTCTTTAAAATGATATATACAAGTTTGCATTTTACGAAACGTAACATTTTTCATAAGCATACAAACTTCAAAAACATAAAAACTTCCAAAAGTGTCCACAATTTTGGCCAACACTGTATCTATCTATCTATATGTATGTATGTATACAGCGGGTGATCTGTTAACGAATATAATCCGTTACAAGTCTATGTTCGCCTTCCGAATTGTTCGTTAACGAATCATCGATTTACCATTGATTTTTTTTAATCGATTAATTTCATTCTGGAGCCCCTAAATATTAAATTTATGAGTTTAAGGAGATTCATAATTTCTTAGTAAGTTAAATAATACATACGTGTAATCTTGCATATTAATCAGTCCTTTTCATTTTTTGCTTATGAGGCATTAAAGAAAATGCCCAATTTCGGTTGCGTTTCTCTCTTTTTTTTTAAGACTTTCCGGAAGTGATTAAAAACATTGCTGTTGTAAAAATCCCTAAACTTACTGATATCAGCTTGATTTGGGTGCCATTCGACGACCGTTGCTCGAATATCGAGATGAAAACGATTTTTAATTTGTTGGATTTGGTAACACAGCACAATATGCTTTGAGATCAGAGAAGAGTTTGGTAGCATTCGTTTTAGTTCATTATCCGAACACAAAAAATATTTCTTGAAGATGTTCTTTGTATGGGTTGTTCGCTGGCCGAACTGTTCGTCAACCGATTATCCACTGTATGCATATATATATTTCGTGTTCTGGTGAAATTTTTATCCATATTAATTCAGGTATGAGTTTATTATTTTTGTGAGATTGCAAAACAAAAATAATGAGTGCTTTATTTTTGTTATCAATTATATTTAAATAAGCTCAGGGATTCATAAAAATTAGCTTAATTTCGAGTGTAAGATCACCTGATAGTTCCAAATTTTAATGGCGGAATGGAATTCTGAATTAAATAGTTGCCACTCTGGCGCGTGAATATTTGCAATGATTCACATTCGGCTATAAAAAGCTATGAGCAAAAATTGATGCTTACAAATCTAATTGTTCGTGAAAATGAGAACTGATTTAAAGTAAGCAGAAGTAAACTTTAACGGTGACATTATTTAATAAGTGATTTCTTTTTCACTAAAATGAATCGGATGATTTCTTTATGAAAAATATTTGTTAAATCTCTTTTTTTCCCCGCATAATAGTGAATTTTTGAAAATATGTACATTTTATTAAATAAGTTTTACTGCATTAATGTTTGCATGTATTTCTAATGTTGAATTAAATAAGACTATTTTATAAGTCAATTTAATTGTGTGTTTTACAAATCTCGATAAGATTTATTTACCAAAAACTATTGTAAATTTGAAAACTTTTAATTTTACGATAATTTGTTACAAATCCACAGATTGTGATGTAAAATAGAACTAAATGAATTCAGTGCTAAAATTTATGAAAATTATTTTACTTAAATGTATAAACAACAAATAGAAGAAATTTTATCAAAATTAAAATTTTTTTAAATAAATATAGATTTGCTTGAAAAAATTTAGATTTGACAGTCTGCCGCAGTATTTAGAATTGCTTCGAAATTGTCAAATGGCTTTTCAGTTTGTTCTGCATCAAATGAATGGTTTCAATCTATGTTGTAAAAGAAAATGTTATCCTTAAAAAATCACATTTAAGGACAGAAACTTTTGAATTTTACTGGTATTATATGAATCACATTTCCTATTGAATGTACAATATTTTCGGGTAAGACGCTTTGCAATTTCTTGAAATGTACATGTTTTGAGATTATTTTTTTTTATATACATCGGCTATATTTTACGTGAAGCCCTTGTTATGCTTGAAATGTGTGCTTTCTAACCTGTTGTTTATCATCGATAATTAACTGGGGATTTGAATATTGGTTGAAATTACTGATATGTGCCGGAAATTTTAATATTATTTCATGAAAAAATTTTTTCCTAAAAAATGTCTTTTTTTAAATACATAGTGCTTGCTTTGCTTAAATTATTAAGCATATTATTAGCATTTAGAAAAAAATATTTTTAAGGTTTTTTTTGTTCGTATTGAAGAAATTGCATTTAATTATAGCAGCAATAACTAATGTGCAATTAGTAACAAAATTTCAAAAATTTTTTACATTTTATCTGTTTAAAATTGCGTCGTTAACTGAAATTCTTTTACAGGTGAGTACATTTCTCAGAATTTAATTACTATGCATGTGTGCTTCTCCAGTGGCATGGAAATGAAATACTTAACATGTCTAAAGTTTTAAAAAGTATGCCAAGAATCTCATTTATTGGGTAAGTTGTGAAAAATATTTCATGAAGTGCATTTTTCTTTTTTAAATTTATTATTTTTTATTGATTAATATGATAAAAAAAATAGTTTTGGGAAAGGCTTTGGTCGTATCGCTCACGAGTTACGCATTTTGACATCTTGGAAAATATGTCGAATGTTTTTGCGTTTACTTTCTTTTTTAAAAAAAGTGGAATCGCCCATTTATTTTATTCACATAATCTGTATTATGAATATAGCAAAAATACGGATTCTCTTCCTTGGTAAACCAAATAAACTGTAACCTTAGGGATGCTTTTAAATTATGTAATCATAATTTCAGCTTCTTTTTGTATGCAATTTATATTTTCATATCAGCCTTAAGCACCTACAAATAAATGATAAGGCGGTACAATTCCGCAGCAATCTGTACGTAGTTAAGCCTAATGAAGAATATAAATTTCCCAAATTAATGTTGGCTTCTGCAAGCCACTACCCTCGGGCATTACCGATTGTCATTACCAATGCAACTGGAATTGGAAATGGCAATTTCTGGAAACAGAAGAGCACAGATAATTTGTCATTAATGATTTCATTCAATGAATGTCCTCAATCAAAGAATCTTGATTAGACTCCATGCCAAAGATTTCTGTAGTAAACTAAAGTTTGTTTTGTGCCATTAGCTGTAGTTCCATGAGGCTTGTTCTACCTTTAGATATTTATCTTATAATGATTATAAGAGATTTTACTGTGTTTTGATCATTCTTGGGAAATTGTTTCGCTCTGCAAAATTTATATATGGAAATTAAGGAAATTGCGTATTTATGCTATTAAAAGAAACGATTTCATTGAAGAAAAACAAAATTAAATTTTACTTTCTAGGTTAAGGTTTCTGTGAAACGCCCATGCAAATGGATCACATTAGTGAAAAAGATACTTTTTATTAAGTTAAATGACCTACCATGAGCTATTCCTTCCAAAAAAGAAAATAAATAAATAAATAAAAAAAAAACGGTCGAATTTTATTGAAATGGACAATTAAACAATGAGGACATCTCCATTGTCTTGCTGGATAATCAAAAAGACTTTACGTTAATCATTCTGAAATGTGTTAAAACAGTGGGGTAAAACAAACGGCATAAGTTACGATGTTGGAAACTGGAAGACACTGCCACGGATGTACTGTTAAAGAATGTAAAAAATTCTACACTACTAGCCATTAAAATTGCTACACCAAGAAGGCTACATGCTACAGACGTGAAATTTATACTAAAGGAAGAAGGTGCTGTGATATGCAAATGATTAGCTTTTCAGCGCATTCAGACAAAACAGGCGCCAGTAGCGACACCTACATTGTGCTTAAATGAGGAAATTGTTCAGCCGGTTCCTGATACACAAATTGCATTTGAACGTTGTTGCCTGATGAAAAGTTGTTGTGATGCCTCGTGTAAGAAGGAGAAATGCGTACCAGAACGTTTCTGACTTTGATAAAGGTCGTATTGTAGCGTACCGGGATTGCGGTTTATCTTATCGCAGTATTGCTGCTCGCGTAGGTCGAGATCCAATGACTGTTAGCAGAATATGGACTCGATGGGTTCAGGACGGTAATACGGAACGCCATGCGGGATCTCAACGGCCACCTATCACTAGCAGCCGAGAAGACAGGAATATTATCCGCATGGCCATAATGGATCGTGCAACCACGTCACGAACTGTGAGTCAAGAAATGGGGTCGTTTGGAAGACAACAATTGTCTGCACGAACAGTTCGACGACGGTTGCAGTAGCATGGACTCTCAGCTCGGAGACCATGGCTGCGGCTTCCCTTGACGCTGCGTCATTGACAAGAGGGCCTTCAATGGTGTGATCAACGACGAACCTGGGCGCACGAATGGCGAGACGTCATCTTTTCAGATGAATCCAGGTTCTGTGTACAGCATCATGATGATCGCATCCGTGTTTGGCGGCATCGTGGTGAAAGCACACTGGCAGCGTGCATTCGTCATTGTCATACTGACCCATCACCTGGCGTGATGGTATGGGGTGCCATTGGATACACGTCTCGGTCACCTCTTGTTTGCATTGACGGTGCTTTGAACAGTGCACGTTACATTTCTGATGTGTTACGACCCGTGGCTTTACCCTTTATTCGAGCCCTGCGAAAACCTACGTTTCAGCAGGATAATGCCCGAACGCATCGGTATTGTACGGACTTTCCTTGATACGGAACATGTTCGGCTGTTGTCCTGGCCAGCACGTTCTCCAGATCTTTCACCAATAGAAAACATCTGGTCAATGGTTGCCGAGCGACTGGCTCGTCACCAAACGCTAGTCACTACGGTTGATGAACTGTGGCATCGTGTTGAAGCTGCATGGGCATCTGTACCTGTACATGCAATCCATTCTCTGTTTGACTCAATGCCCAGGCGTATAACTGCTGTTATAACTGCCAGAGGTGGTTGTCTGATTTCTCAGGATCTATCCAGCCAAATTGTTTGAAAATTTAATCACTTGTTATTTCTAGTATAATATATTTGTCCAATAAATATCATTTTGTTATCTGCATTTCTTCTTGGTGTAGCAATTTTAATGGCCAGTAGTGTAGCAAATTGGGTGCTTTGTGCATCCGACAAACTTCTTTATTTATAGTTTTTTGCTGTTGTAGCATACCCCATTTGGCTAGCCGGGCTAGACCAGTCCTTATTGTTGAACACCCCAAAAAGTCAAGAACCATTAAAAGATGTTTATATAAATCATCCTAGGATAGCTCCAGGCATTCAAGGATGTGATCTTGTGTGTGTGTTCTGCGGAATAATTGGTACAGGTCTCGAAAATTTTGGTGCCCTCAGAAAATTTTAATGATCTGAGGTGACTACTTCGAAAGCAGGCGAGAGCAGTTAATTTCTTAGAATAGGGGAAAAAAGGTCGTTTTTATTAACATTATGTGATGTAATTTTTAATTATTAATGAAGTAAATTTGTGTAAAACTTGTGCTTTATTATTTAATATTAGCACAGACTAATTATTGATAAAAGTGTATTTGTAAATTTTCTAAAAATTTCCTCCTTTGAATAATATTGTATAATCTACACTGTTTTATCGGCATTATTTGATATAGAAAAATTGGGAAAAATAATAATCTGTGTAAAGTTGTTTTATGCTTGTAATCCCTTCCATTTTTGTAAAATTCAACAGGCGAATGGATTTTAAATTTTCTCATAAAATAGGTCTGTACACCAAGATTAGAGTTCAGTTATAATCTAGAGTAACAATAAAAAAATATTCCTTAGCAGTTTATGCTGCAAAATAATGTGTGTGTGTAAAGTTGACTAAAATATTGAAATGTTGATGGATATATTCGAGAAAATAGCTATTTTTATATTAGTTACATATATTATACTATATTTATAAATTAGTTAAACTTTTAGAGCTATTGATTTAGGGTATGTAGATCATTGATTTCTTTTTCCGTAACTATGTTTTTAAATCGAAATTCGAATACTGATACATCTGAAGATGATACTTTTCATGATTCTGTTTTTTCTACATTTTTTTTCTACATTCATTTTTTTTCTTCATTCACTTTTTTTCTACACATTCATTTTTTTTTCTACATTCAGCAGTTATGAGCTTATCAAATATTTAGTATGATTAAAATATTTAATAAGCTCATAACTGCTTTTTGTGAATCTTTGCTTAATGCGTAGAATTACAGATATAAATTAAAAAAGATGCTTCCTCTCACTATAATATATATAAAAGAATTCTCTCAGTAAAAATTCTTTTCTTTTTTTTTTTTTTTTTTTTCTTTTTAAGTTTGTCGTACTAAAGTGATATAACAGATTCCGATTTTAGGAAAATGGAATTTAAAAAATCTTTTTTGAGATTAGCATCAAATTGTAATTGCTTTTACAATTTCATTGCCCGTTGAATAACAGTATTAAGGTTTACTGCTTAAGTCGTATAAATCTTATAAAAAAAAGGAGGACATAAAAGAAAACATATTTTGTATCAATAAAAAGATAATGACAAAATTTAAACTTCTCAATGAATTAAAATGAATCTGGGCCCCCGTCATACGAATTCTTAGCATGCCAAACGCAATTATAGATGGTTTTAATTTGATTAGTATTCGAAAGAGAGGGATTGTCAAATTCAACACAATTTTGCTGAAGGAAATTTCTTACTTATTTTGGTATGTGCATTATTCAAATCTTCAGGTATGTCTGAAACACCCCATTATATGCTACAATTTTCTTATATATCAAATTCATAAACCTAATAACACTATAAAGTTTCCAAAATTGTATTTACTATATATTTTCTATGTGTTAAAATTACTGGATCAAAAGAGTTGGGAAAAAAAAAATTTTTTTTTCCTCTAAATATCGTTTTATTTTTATTTATTTTTTAACATTATACAAATCTTAGAAAGGAAGTCTCTTACTTCAACTAAAAATATATAATTTGTGATCCCCTACAATATAAAATATTTATCGACTTTTCTAATCCGTTTTTGTAAAATTAACTTATTCTATGTACTGCTGTTATTGCACCAGCAAGCTTCCCTGTACCTAGCCTCTGAGTTTGGCTTTACCAGTTAGATAGAAGCAGCCGGGTAGAGTCTTCGGGATTTTGAAGCAGTGACCAAGTAGAAGACCCCCAATACTTGGCCTGCCATCCCCAGAGATATCATTTCACTTGGAGGACCACGCCCGGTTTTCACGTGCCCCATCCGCCATTAGTGAATTCGATGGATCTTCGATTAAGCTGTTATTGGAAGTGACTACCTTTCGATAATGAGACCTACTCCCTAACCAACCAGGCCTCTTCATTCTATTTGTGTATAATTTCATTTAGTATTGTAGGTGATATTTATAATACGTTATTAACACATGATTTCAAATACCTTTCCGAAACATTTTTCTTGCATCTGAATTGAAGCAGTTGCTGGAAGCTTTCGTCATGGTAGTTGTGTTTCTCGCCTTAATTTAGTCGAATCACAGCCAATTCTTAAAAGAGGCCCATTTCTGTCGTAGATAGTTGCTATATTTAGAGGACTAAATTTTTGTCCTATATCTCTTTCCGTCTCATATTGAGTGCTGGTAATATCAGAAGCATGTATTGTAACTTGCTAAACACTATGCTCCTGAAATTTTTACTAGTTTTCAAACAATATAAGTTATTACTTTTTCTTGATGTTCGCAAAGTTTTGCTATTAATTGCATCAAGTTGAAAAATTTCACACAAATTGATTTTTGTTTCGGCAACGCGCCGTCGAGATGAAAGGTTGAATAAGTAATAATTTGAACTTACCCCCCGAAATAAATATGCGTAATATTTGTAATGAGTTCTACCAGGAGTGTTTTGATGCAGCATCACTACGAATATTCTAATAGTAAGTTGAATTAAAAAATTTATTCTTCGATTTTTTTCACTACCAAATAAAAAGTGTGGAAACGTTGGGCTCCAAAATTTTCCAAAAATAATTTCTTCTTAGGAGGCTTTTGAATGATGTCATTTGATTTATTCCTCATTTGAAATCGCTGGGCCGTTTTCATATTAATTTGAATTAATTTCCAAGGAGGACTAATTCTTAAGCTCTGTATTTATATTTTTGTTTTGAATTGACCATTTTCTATTTCGTTGTTACTTAATGTACTGCTTCAAATATTTCTGCTTCAAAAATATTTGCAACTTTTTTTTTCATTAAAGCAATTTGAAAACAATTCTTATCGCTTCTTTGTCATGTCGAATTAAAAACTCATTTGTTCCATTTTTGTTTATTTCGATACTTGTTTGATCTCGTTTACAGAGCAAATTAAAGCAATCTTTGCCTAGTCTCAAATATAAAATATCATTCTAAGTTGTTATCTTCTTTTTGGTGCATATTGACATGTGATTAAATTCCTAGAATTTATTGGCCAGATTACACGCAGGAATATTTGTACATATATTTCTGACTTGAAGCTTATCAAATAGATCGATAATTTTTTTTTTTGGGGGGGGGAGGGAGAAGAAGAAAATTTTAATGTCAACTCTTACCAACCAGCAGTATTTTTCCAGGACAGAAAAAAACTCAAAAGCTCCTTTTTTACAGTGTGCCTCAGATGGCTAAAAATATATTCTTAATATTATTGTAAGGCAAATTTTTGAAGTTTAAATACTTCAATAAATCTGCTGGATTTACTAAACGATTAGAATTTGGTAGATTTCCTGAGATATATTATATTATATTACATTATATTATATTTTTTATATTACATTTTATATTATATTATATTATACAAAACCGCAAATTGTAATTTACATCAAAAAATTTTGACAACTCTTACAATTAATAAAATAATTTGTTTTCCTAAAGGATGCCTCAAATGCATCTCCTAGATTTTTGTTGAGTAGCTCAATAAAATTAAATAAATGTAGAACATATGTATCAATGCCTTTTCATATCTAAGATTATTTTATTTTGCATTAGTTTATTTTACTCTATTTTTCTGATTTAAAGACATTATTTTTAGTAAGCATGTATGTCAATATTATATGATATACAGTTGATGATCAGTTAACAAACAAATCAGACAACGAATACTTTGAAGACAGATTTTTGTGTTCGCGTAATGAACTAAAACAAATTAGAACGAACATTTCTTGAATCAAAATTACAAAGTAATAGGTCTCTTGCATTGTAAATCTTTTCAGCGTAAAATATACTTGATAATTGTAATTTTGGATTTTTCAAAATATAATAAGAAAATAAACTTTTTTAATCTTAATTCATTAAAATTCATATTAAATCTTTTCATGTTTTAATTTTGATGTTGTATAATTAAGAACAAAGAGTTATATTACGAATATAAAGTTCCTTTTTTTATAATTATTCCTTACAGAAATTTTATTTTAATTACATTAATGCAAACTTACATAATTTTTAATTAATTTATGATTACAATGATTTAATTTCTTAATTACTAAAATGTGGTCGTTTTCTTAAATTATTGATAATTGTATAGATAATTATATGCGTGGTTTGTGTGGGAAAAAAGAAAAATTGCAGTTTATAAATAAAGAATATTCATATGGTAATTATGTATTTGTAAAAGTGTGAGAATATATTCCTTATCACCTGCAAACAAGTTTTGTTTTAAAATCATTTGGGCTCTAAAAATTCTAATTTCACAATTTATAATTTATCATTTATAATAAAGTGTTTTAAAATTCACCCAATACCTTTTATGCAATCAAGGTTAATTAAAAATTTATTCTGATACATGTATTCGCATATTTAAATCGATATTTGAACTTTTAAATATATATTTAATTGCCGTTCTCCTCAAGTGAGAGTAGGTTTAATTGCTTAGAAAAAAGTTTAACTTATAAATATACATAACAGTTCGTGTGAAATGAACAAAAATGCCGCTTTGCCTTGAGCTTTCTGTCATTTCGTGACGTCATTTGTGGCCTTAAACGTTCGCATGCGCCGGTCCAAAGTAAGGGAATTTAGTTACCTGGGGAGTGTGTGAAAACGAGCGTGATTTTCACGTGGTCGAATCTAAGAGGATGTGATTGCCCTGTGTCTTTACTCTTGCCCTCTTGAGCACGTGACCTGGATGCCACTTGTTTGGGAGATTGAGTCGGACAAAAATGTCTTAATAAAATGAGTTTATATAAAAAATATTTTAATTACATTAATGAAAAATGATTATTTTGATTATCAATTTTTCATGATTAAATAAAAAAATTTTTTTTTGTTGTGTTTAAACATTTGTTTTTAAATTAATTAAAAAATTCTACATTAGAGGCATTCCAAATGTAACTGTATTTTTCTGTTGAAAATAGTTCACTTCTTATTTATCAATGTAAAATCTTATACAGAAGGAAATATGTACAATATCAAAATGATAAAAAAACGTTGAATTAGTAAAGCATTCTTCGATTATGAAATAAATTTTAATAACATTTTAATGCAATCATTTAATTTTCCAAAGATAAAAGAACTCTTGCATATTTTGTAGCAAATTCTCGTACCTAAGCAAGTGCAAGAATATGTAAACAGATTATGATTAAATTGATTTTAAAGGAACGCTAGAACTTTTATAAATACTCCTTGAGAAAAAGACAAGTTTCAAGAGTACCCTCAGCATTGTTTTTCTTCTTTTCGTTCATTTCAAAACATTCAAAAATTTAGATTTATTTATCGGAGAGAAGGAATTAGTTTTTTTTAAAAGGTTGAGTCATGTTTCTTTATAGGGTTTATTGCATGTGTGGGATACACACACTAAATACTTATAATTTATCAAACTTTAAACAGATTTTATGAATCAATGAGTACAGTTTGGTGGGAGAGAGTAAATGTGTGTAAACAATCAATTAGTAAAACGAATAAACTCGTATCTTTAAATTTGATGTCAAAAATATTTGAACTAAATCCTTGCCTTCATAAAACTGTCAGTAAACACGGATACCTTTTAAAATACCCAAACTCTTAGTTTATTTTAACAATCACTGATTCAAATTATATTCAAATAGCTAAGGCCAAACTTGAACTTTGTTTCTTTCGACAGTTATCGATTCAGAATATTTTTGCTCAGACTGGAGTCTCTTTGTCTGAAACATTTCCCCTGGAATTCTTTTATTCTCGATACTGGTGAGACTTAAAGAAAGTCGCTCGTTATTTTAGGATTTGTTTTTTTTAAAAATCCTCATTGAAAAATCTTATTGTATTGTATGTTGTTATTATTTATGACACTTGGACAAGCCAACCCCGCTAGTCGACGGCCATGAGAAAGTTTTGTTTTACCAGAGCACCACTAAGGTGAAAGTACGACTTTGTTCTAAGACTCCTCCGATAGATGACACCTTCAGAGGAATCACTCCCTCAATTTTGAGTTTGATCTGGAGAAGAAGTAAATTTTCTCCAGACCGTTACACCCATGGTAACTGCTCAACGACCGACCACAGGACTTTCGATTCTACAGATTTAACAAGCACGTTTATTGCTTGACTCAGTGGATCTTTGGCGGCATTGGGAATCGAACCCAGTCTTTCCGGACGGAAAGCTGAATGCGCGAACCACAAGGCTACCACGGTCCTATATATTTTATTAATTAAAATTCTAGCAACAATATTTTCTTTGCAATATTGAAAAAAAATATTCCTTTGGAACTTGTGTGATGTCTTTCAAGGATGTATTAAGAGGCATGCTATTTGAAAATAGTTTCTAGTACAAATATTTATTTCCCGCAGTATGTCTATGCTTTAATTTAAAAAAAAAATAAAAAAATAAAAAAATAAAATAAATAAAATTAACTTAAAAAAAAAAAAAAAAAAAAAAGGATTATATGATTTTTATGGTTATTAGCTTATGGTAAACAATCACAGTCGATAAATGTCTAAATAATTTTATGTCTCGATGGAATAACTGTTGTGTGACAATAAGATAATTTGTATACTTGCCCGTGGACTTTTAAATTTTAGTTTAAAATCATATTTTAACAAAATGAGGGGTATTGTAAAGTGAATTATTATCTTGGACTTTTATTTAAGTTAGTTATTATATGTCACTTTCAAAAGTTAGTCTTTTTAATTCAGAACTTTAAATCTTAAGTAACTTAAAATTGTTATTTTTTTTCGATGGCTTAGAAAAAGACTCATTTTAAAATTATTTATTTTCAAATATGATTCTGATTTTGAAAAAATTTAGCCTTTTTTTGTTGCGTAATTATTTGTTATTATATAACACATATATTTCTTATATATACCAAAACTCAAAATTTCTGTTTTTGATCACAGTAAGGAAAATATTTTCTATAATTCCAAACATCAAAAGTGAACTAAATTATAATTTAAATTTCCCCTTTTAAAAGTTATTTCTTATCACTTCCGCCATTCAATTTTCCATAAAATTTTAATTTATGATTCGTGTCACTTTATAAACACTTGTGCCATAATAAATATCGATCCAATACGACACAATTTTAGAGTTTTCCTTATAACAATTTTCCTATTCCGCGTATTCGAAAAAAGACTTAAAGAATTTTTTAGTTATCAGTAATGGAAATCAGACTATTGTTCGAGCAGAAATAACATCCGGTTTATTTATTTTATAAACATTCAACTATCAAAGTTGAATTTCGTTGTTTTTTTATATGCAATTTTTTATTATTTTCTTCGAAAAACTTATTTGCATTTTCCCGTCCATTTTCAGAACTAATTAAAGTGTCACTGCCTTTAAATTCTTTAAGGGCGGATATCAAAGAAAAGAAATAAAATAATTTAAAAAAATAATTATTTGCATCTGAATATTGGGAATTCTACTGATTTTTATCGTTTGACCTGAAGGGACGAAATTGAGCTCCTTAATTTTGGCAACATTATCTCGGGTCGACCTTGTATCATATTGGATAGTATTGGCTGAGAAATTAACCAATCGGAAATAAGTTTGAAATTTCTAATTCTTTTTATTATTATTGTTTTTAGCTTTTTACCAATAAACTGAGTGTGGGGAATAATATTTTGAATATCTTATTTACAAAATTCTAATTCAAATGTATAGGGGGGAAAAATGCAGTTTTTTGTTGATTTTAGTATTTTTTAGATTTAATAACTACAGATTATTTTAAAATTTAACGCAGTTTCTCGAAATTAACTCATTATTACTCTAACTATATACATATATATATATATATATATATATATATATATATATATATATATATATATATATATATATATATATATATATATTATATATATATATTAAAAATTGTATTTTTAATGTCTTAACTGTTTTATTTTTATTATTTTCCTATATTTTATATAGCATATTAGAATCCGCTATTTTTTGTTAAACTTTGATATGCTGTATATATATTTTTGAAGTCTGCCACCATGCTAAAAAAGTGATTTTGGTGATTGAAATAGAAACTGCTTATGAACAACTGCCTTTATGAGTTACTTTAAAAGTGAAGACTTACGTCTTGATAAATAAATCAGGCACTCGAGAGAGAGAGTTTTATCGTAAAACAAACTATCGTTCAAACTACCTAGTACAATCATATCCAATTAAATTATTGATTTATATGAAAAATTTCTTAAATTAGTTAGGGAAACATAATTGTTTCCATATTCTCAGTATTCAGACTACTGTCCAAAGACTGGCATTGTGACGAAAGATGGTATTGTAATAATAAAATGTAGTTCTTTATATATTTAGCTTGTTAAGTAATTTTTGGGGCGGCCAGGAAGTCTCTTAGTCATATTTAAAACTTAACAATCACCATTTGTTAGAAAAATCGTCAAAATAAATATATATGTGAATGATAAGGGATGAATGTACGTTATAAACTTTTGTTTATCATAATTCTTTACAGTAATTTCATGGTTGATTGGTGTCGTGTCCATGGGGAGAATTAAAGGTGACCATGAGTGTGCAGGACATAGTTAATTATTTCTTTGATGTTTTCGGAGTAGAGACTTTTTTTATGTCGAGCAGGGGGAATTACCTGACATGAGCCAGAGATCTTAAAATGGCAGGGCAGTCTGAAATGTGTCTTGGTGTCAGTGGAATAGTATCGCAATTGATGCAGAGACGGTAGATTTTGTTGCTATCTCTTTGGATCTCCATATCTCGATAGTGACCGTTTCTAGTTTAACACTTGTGGTCAAAAGCACGCTAAAAGTATGATCGCTAGATCATAGGCGAATGTTGCCTCTGAAATTCTTAGTTGTTTTAGGGCGAAGATATGTACTATCGTAGGCTTCATCATTGGACACTATCATTTCAGGAAACATCCCCATACTATGGGACTCATTCAAGACTCTAATTGTAGGAAATGTCTTAAGGTTAATGAGTCGGCACAACACATCATTTTTGAGTGTGATGCTTTAGCCTCCATTTGTTTAATACTTTAGGAATCATCAATACTAAAGAGTTACATCTTGGTTCCATAAAGGGTTTGTCTGACTTTATTTATAAAGTGGGCGACACAATTTATTGGCACTAAGAGTTCATGAGCTTGAGGATATGGCACAAAATGCTATCGAGTAGAGGTACCCAGTACCGTGCAAGCCCATTAAGAAGAAGAAAACCGTTTCCAAGGCGAGTGATAGTTTTAGTGAGGTCTCTATTTGCACTCATTTTACAAATCTGTGAATCTTTTTTAAAGGCATTTTCTCTTAGATAGTATCTTGCAGTTGCATTCACATCGTCAAACGGGAATTTGAATGCGTTTCCGTCATTGAGTTTTCTCCGTTCCTTGCCAAGTTGATCTGCCTATTCATTTCCAGGGATGCCAACCTTTGCGGGCACACACACACAGATATATATATATATATATATATATATATATATATATATATATATATATATATATATATATATATATATATATATATATAATTCGAATATTAGGACATGTAGCAGTTAGGTTTCATTTCATATTAATGTTAAATCTCGAAGTTAACGACAAATGTTCCTCATTGGTTAAAATGCTGATAGGGTCAATACTATTTACTTTCTAGGACTGTTAAAATACTTGATTAAGAATCAAGAAATCGAATCTTAATT
This sequence comes from Latrodectus elegans, assembly GCA_030067965.1. NCBI lineage: Eukaryota > Metazoa > Arthropoda > Arachnida > Araneae > Theridiidae > Latrodectus > Latrodectus elegans. The sequence continues at coordinate 10,091,391 of CM057821.1, forward strand.
CATCTGAGTTTTAATCAGCAAAATTACTATCGGGAGTCACATTTTAAAAAAAGAATATTCAGAAAATGATCTAGAAAGCCATTTATTTATAACATCATTTCAGCTTGATGTCGAAAAAATATAAATGCTTAAAGAAATATTTTTTCGACATATTTAGATTACATATTCGACATATTAGACTGTATTTAGATATATTCTTATAGAAATGGGAATTTTTCTATCTTAGCTATTAATATATTTGTTCTGATTCCATATTTTTCTTTCACCCGGTGAAAAAGTTTTGAAGAGTACAAGAATTGTAAGAAAGAATTTGACTCATGATTCAAGTATGAAAAAAGTAGACCCTTATAATGCTCCGATGAAGCGCGCGCGTTCTTTTCCTTCTATTGATTGTAAAGATAACTTTAAGGTGCTCAAACTTTGACGATTCTTAATTAAGTCCTTTCTTAAATAATGAAGTTTTTGTATCTAAATTCAATTCCTGGCCATTGTATTATTGACAAGGATCAGTAACTAGTTAAATATTATACCCATTTGGGTGGCAGTTATAAAAATGTACTCATACTTTTGGATACGAATTCAGCAATTTATAAATTTATTTGCAAAAAACATTTTATTTTTTTGTTCTAATAAAAAAATTATGATCAAAAGTAGGTTACTGCAATGCCGCTGTATCCACAAATTAAATTTTTGAAGCGTGGCGTCAGTGGTAGACGCAGCAGTATTTGATTGCACTTTAAAATTATTTTATTGGGATTTCCAAAATGAGAGAGAGAGAACTGGAAGTATGTGGAAATTGGTGAAAATATTGCTAATAGCTGTATTCGAAAATGCTGAAGTTATAACCTTAGTAAAGAAGTTTAAGAGCAAGAAAATGTGTATTTGATGACCTAATAGACACTTAAACTAGTTAGGTATTAATGTGCAGCAAGTTTTGCGAAATCTTTAATTCCAATAAAGAAGAATTGGATTTTGAAAGCTTTGATGTATAATTTGGTGTGATTTATTTATAGTTTTAATATTTAAAAGGGAATTACTCCAAAAATTATATAGCCCAATTTGAAAAAAATTGTGTACAAAAAACAGGGTTGCTGGTGAACCAGTTATAATTTTGAATTGTATAGGCTGTATAACCAGGCCCAGATTCCCCAGGTTATCAGAAGCAACTGGCTAAGATAGTTTGACCATGTCTGGAGAAGCCAGGTAAACAACCCCACTAGAATATCAACGTTTAAGAACCCCGAAGAAGAAGACAAGATGGCTTGTTTACACTGAAAATGACCTCAAGATACTAAAAGTTAGGAACTGGCAAAATATAGCTCTGAACAGACTGGGCTGGAAAAGGCATGTAGTAGAGGCAGCTAAGACTTGTAATAGGTTAATACGCTATTAAAGAAAAAGAAATATTTGAAAATATAATAAAAATGGAGAATTTTATTGAAAATACAAACTATTAAGAAGAATTATTGAAAATTCAAACAATTTAATATTATTAAAGTCATTAAATTTTATCGGATCTTGTGGATTGAACATTTTTTTTAATCAACTGGAACTTTTTTAATGGTGATCTTTGCAAGTGTTGATGGTACTAGTAAAAACGGTGACCTTGCAAAAGATGTATTGACAGTGTGGAGGTAGATCTTAAAACTTCAAAAATCAATCGATGGCGGACCATAGCGAGTGGTGGGATCCATTGTTGGAAATTTGTGAAACGCTGTTGAGCTGTCACAATATCCTTTGCAGCATAATATTATTAGTATGCATACATTTTTAGCGATTAAATATGAATACATTCGTAAGTTGCATGCTGAAAATATATCCGCAAGCTTAAATATATTTTCAGTATTTATCACCTTTTAATTGGTTTTGAGTTCTGTTTTTGTTTGCTGCATTTTTCTTTTCTGATATATGACAGCAGTCGCCAAAGTGATGGCCCGCGGACCACTAGTGATCTACAAGAAAATTTTGCTGGTCGTATTAATCACTTTATATTTTAGCATGCATTGAAACACGATTCAATTCATTATAATGCGTGAAAAGTTGGACAAACGATACTTCGTAGCGACAGGTTAGGTCATTTCATAGAATAACGCCACTAAATAAATCATTCTGCTGTAGCTGTATGTTTTTCTCTCTTCGTTTCACACTCTTCTAATGTTTCCCTCTCCCGCATATGTATTGCAATTGAAGTATTTTAAGGTGGGCATACGGATGTATTGAGTTCAATGTAAAATAAATTTAATATATCAATTGGGTTACTAAAAGAAAGTGTTTTTTAAAGACTGGTATGATTTTAAATCTCAACCGTATGCATATTTTGTTTTATTTGATATCCATTGGGATAGTATTTGTAATTTTATTGGGATCTTATTTCAAGTAAGCAGAAACTTCAATCACATTAGGAATGTATAATATGCTAAGAGTTTGATATACTTCAACTACTTTCTTAATTGTTTTGTTTTTACAGTTTTTGTTTATTTTATTATGGTTTTTTTCATAAAGCTTTCACATCATTTGGTTACCATTAATAGTTCCATTTTGTTAATTAGGTACATTTTATTTGTTCTTAGATCACATTTTTTTTATAAATATATTTAACACACATAAAAAAAAATCCTATATCCGCAGAATTTAAATTATAAATTTACTGGCCTGTGACGTCACAAAATTTGGCGACCGCTGCTCTGATTCAAGATTTGTTGACTGTTGTTCATTGCAATTTAATTTAGTGTCTGTGTAACATCAAAGCCTTTTAAGCCATTTTCAAGAGTGGTGTGATTACTTTTTTGCGGCATTTCTTCCTGAAATTGCTGAATTTTTTTAAAAAAAATATTTTATACCTTCGCAAAGAGGTGTACATTTCCAAGAACTGTACTCACCATGTCTGGTGTCTTATAACAGCAGTAGAAATTTTTCTTCACTGTGAAATTATAATCACAAGTTTATATAATTAGATGCAAGCTATGCTTAAATTGGTACAGGACATTATAGTTCTGGATTTTACGATTAAAAAATACTGACGTAATTTATGTATATATATATATATATATATATATATATATATATATATATATATATATATATATATATATAACATTTTGAACACTGGCTGTTCTTTCTTGTAGTTGATTTTGTTGAGAAATGAAGAATTAGCAACACTGATATTTCAAAACATAATTTAAATCAAAACTATCGATTAAATATTAGAAGCAAAATGCTCAAAAACCAAATAATGTATATTGAATATACAGAGAGTTATCGGTTAACCAACAAATCGGACAACGAACACTTTCACGAAGGACTTTTGTGTTTGGATAAGGAACATATTATATATATATATATTCGGAGAATGAAATAAAGCGCTTCTAAAGAACACTTAACGGCTCTCGGAGCATACTGTGCAGGGTTGCCAGACCCAACATACATAAAATCGTTTTTCATTTTTCTTGAGTTATGTTGCTTGCCTATTAAATTTTAAAAAGAATTTTGAAATTTTGTGTTTCCTTTTATAGCCAACCCAATGACTTACTATGCATGTATTTGTCTATCGATCAGTTTATGTTTGTATACTTACATAGAGCACCAATGACTCAATAGCTTCACGCTGCTTCTCCCGTTCAGATCAGCCAAGTAAAGAATTATTTGCCGAGCGCACAGTGATTGAGAGAGTGACCACACTCCCACTTTTAGCGTGTTGTAGTTCCGTAAGCTGGTGACATATCCACATTAATCTATGTATTCGAAGTCTTTCCGTTGGTGTGGAGAAGATGGTGCCAGCACAGGTTTGACTTCGTCACTTGACCGTGGTTAATAAATTACGAGACTCTTAATTATGGGCGAATATTTTTAGCCCGTTAACTTTAAGTTACTATCAAAGGCTCGTCTGCTTTTCTGTGCATATATATTTATATACTTTTTGTTAATGTACTCAAAACTTTTTCATTTGTTAAAAATCCTTAATATTAAATTAATAATCCATTTTTTAATATTAATAATTCTTCCTTAATATTAATAATCCATTTTTTAATTTGCCACTCAATTTTTCTTTAATTTCACACACACTATATATGTTTATTATTTTCATATCATTAATATTTTGCGATTACCCGTTCACATTTGGAGAATAATTGTTGGAAAAATTAAATAAATTTATTATAATAAATCGGTAAAATAAATAATCGCCCATAATAAATCGGTTAAAAAATATGGAAGTGAACTGCAATGCTTGAACTGTTTATTATTGAAGAATAAAGGGAAAATAAATATGAAAATGTTTTTTAAAATGTGCTTAATACTATGTTGTTTCTTTTATCTCATGACGTGGAATTTTTTATTGCATGCGTACCTCAAAACAGGATGTTAAAAAAATTCTTATAATGGTGCATAATGTGATTCTTATAATGGTGCATAATTGTTTCTGGTTATACCACGTGACGCAATGAATTTTTTTCTAAACAACGGCAGGAAACTACGACATTCATATAATTATTCGAAATTCGATGCAATATCGACAGGAAATTCCCCTTTTATTTTTCATTTATTTTTTAATTTGCTACACTGGGCATCAGCGCTAACCGGAAACCGTTTTGTCCTCCATAGTGTGTCCCTTGGTCTCTATCCATCTAATATTTTCTTAACTGTTTGCGTCCGATTGTTGTTGTTTTATTTTTTGTTTGGATTTAAGTTCGCATCAAGTTTCTGTTATGTTCCTATTGTCAGTGTTCAGTCGTTAATAAAATTGCGTAATGTTATGACGTTGTCGGGTTTTGTTTGGAAAATTAATGCATATAAAAATAAAAGCTCTGAAGTCTTTTTTTTTTTTTTTTTTATTATATCGTTGTAAATAACGCAAATAGACAGCTATTGCAATTTTAGTCGCATGAACATATGTTTGCATTCGAAATTAATATCTTTTGTGTATTTCTAAGAACAACCACCAATGTACTAGTCATGTAATTAATAAAAAAAATTCTATTATTAAATAATATATTAATTAAATAAAACAACTTAACTAATATACTTAAATAAAATGTAAATTTTTTTTGAAATAGCTCCTGTCACAATATCTAGCAAATTATTTCGTTTTTATTTATTTACATTTTGTAAATTTTACTTCTCGTGTTCACGCCATTTAATATAAATTTATTTTAGAAAATTCGGACGTTTTGGAAATTAAATAGTATTTTAATTAAAACTGTTAATAACTTATTAATAAAACATAATATTTTTCAAAGTAAAGTAAGTTATATTTAGAGAGAAATGTCTGATTATTGATGAATAATGCCAATATTCTTTCCTTAACGAGTATTATAAAGTGAAAAATAGTGTAACAAATAAAACTCTTATTTGGCTATGAAACATATTACAGAAACACATTTTTTAAATTGTTCAAGAAGTTATATAGAATGATATGTGTGTATATAGATTAAACGAAAAAGGTAAAACTTAGTTTTTATCTATAAAGCGGTAAAAATACTAAAACCATTTTTGGAGATCCATCACTATTACTACTATTAAATTTTATTTGTCAAGCAAAAATACAAACTACACAAATGTGTACCGTATGACATTTTAAAGGGCTAGAAATGTCTGGAACCAAACTGTATCTTGTAGAGGAGACTCTGGCGAACGTTTTGATGTATTAATATTGAAGATCCCTTTGTTAAGAGTCATAACATTCATCATTTTTCTAAAATCTGATCAAAAAGCCACAAATTTATATTCGGTTTTCTGAAAAATACTAGTATTAGTGTGGTGTGTTAAAATTTTTTATAATATTTTCCACATTTATCGCTTGAAGCAAATTAAATTAATTAAAATGTTAGTTTTTAAATGACGACTGATTTATTCATTTCGGGAGACATATTTCTTAATAATTTTTAAACAAATATTTTTTTTATTTACCGAATAATTTGGTTTTTAAAAAGATAGTTTACCTCTTTACGGTTTACACTCGATGAGTTATATCTCGACTGGAATCTTTAAAGACTGGGGATAATTTAAAGTGAATTTCAATTTACTACTTACCACCAGAGTCGACGAAGTCGGATCATAAACTTTTGAAAGGATGACAAGCATGCTTGCTAACCACGTTACTGCTACTTTGTTTTTTATTATTTGTTACAAAGTATATGTAGGTTTAGTTTTCAGTTAAAATTTAATTGCTTATATATTTATATTTCTTAAGAATTAAATTTATTTTAAGTTAATAAAAATCTTTTAACATAAATTTACAGTTTTTAATTTAATAAATTAAGAAAAAAAACGGCTATATTTAATAATTATCTCCCTAGATATTTTGATTGAAATAAAATCAAAATTTCAATTTTTAAAAACTTATAAAGTGTTATGCAAATTAATACTAGGTACATATTTTATTAATTGAAACATATTTAAGTTTGGTAAATTTCTATTGTCAATTATGATTCAGTGACAGTACTCAATATTTGTGCTAATAATAACCGAGTTTGGCTCAATATGTTTTATTAATCTTCTATAAGAATGGGGGAAGTTATTTTGATAAGAGTTATTATATACCATTACATAACAGCATTTTTAAGCTTTATAATGTGGACTGTTTCTGTTATTAATGTATCAAAGGATAAGTGACAAGGGGGAAAACTGAAAATAATCTACATGTGAATCTCATTTTACTTAAAAGCGATGTGAAGAAAACCTTTCTTTTTTACTTAATCAGTATCGTGTGACATAAATAGTAACTGCATCTTTAACTGTACATCACTCTGATATATGTTTGTTGTAAAAGTGTCATGTACTTACAGTTTCAAATATTTCTTTCTTAAGGCCCTTCTGAATTGCTTGCGCTTCTGCCCACCGCTTAGTAGACAGATGTCAAAATGTTAACATTGGATCGCTTTTTATCTGGGCAGCTGCAGAATTGCAAATTCATTCATAAACCGACTTTAACGCGGCTGAATCAAGGCATCAAAATACGTCTTGCAGACATTTGTGTCTGCGAATTTTGTTGTTTATTTAATGCCTCTGAACATTTTTGAATGACACTATCTTTACTAACTCTCTTTGGTTTTTAATCGGGTGTGTCTCTTGATACCAAGTGGCAAATTAGACAGGTTTATGTAAAGTATATATAGATCAAAACGACAGAAAAAGAACGTTTTCTAAATGATAGTACAGTGGGTGATCGGTTAACAAACATAATCTGTTACTAGGCTATGTTCGCTATCCGAATTGTTCGTTAACTGATCATTGATTTACCATAGATTTTTTTTGGAGGAAATTCGTTTTATTAGTTCGTAATTCGCTCTGGAGACTAAAAATAAAATTAAAAGAGATACAGTCTTGCATATTAATTTGTCCTTTTCGTTTTTTGTTTATAGTGCGTTAAAGGAAATGTCTAATGTCAATTGCTTTACTCTTTTTTCCAGTTTAATAAAGTGATTAATAGTATTGTCTTTGTAAAGATGCCCAACCCTGCAGACATCAGCTTGTGATCTGAGTGTCATTCTAAGACCACTGCTCTGACATCCTAACCAAAATAAAATCATAAATCACTCGAAATGAAATCAGTTTTGGCTTTTAATATAATCAAAACCGAAACTTATGGTTTAATTTGGCTAATATTCTGTCCGAATTTTTTTTCCAATATTGAACTTTTAAGAGTTTAATAGGCAAGCAACATAATTCAAGCGAGATCAAAAAACGATTTTTCGTCCATGGCAACTCTGCACATTATGCTCCGAGAAGTGTTCGTTATCGAAATACATGTTCGTTGTGCAAACAATAAAATTTTTCGTGAAATTATTTGTTGTCTGATTTATTCGCATGCATATCAATTGCGAATAAATCAGACAACCATTTGGAGGAAATTGCGATCTTCTGTCAAGCCGGGATTCACACTTCAGATAATGAGAACGACGGCCTAATCAACAAGGCCACCGCAGCCTACCTATATTTATATAGTTGTATATAACACAATAAAAATGAACACTTTGTGGATACACGTTACAGTAAAATTATCTTACACGGGTGGTTTTTGTTTGTAATTCCATGTTCTTATTACGTAAAGTTTGTCTTCCGCTTTAAAGATTTTATTGATGTTTCTGTTATAAAATTAGTATTCGAAAACGTTAAAATTCAAGATAATTGATAGTGAAGATTGTGGTTGGTTTCTTGGGAGTTTGAGGAAATAAAAGTGACAGCTTAAATTATTTTGCCGGTATTCATCTTAAACAGATGTAGTAATAACTCAACGAGTTCATAAATGCCTTAAGTTGTCTGCTTAACAAGACCAAAATATATTCAATTGCAGAAAATTTCTGGCAGGGATTGTTGCCAGATTTCTTGTATGGATTGTTGTTGTGGTTAATTATGACACCTGGACAAGCAAATCTCGCATGCCGCGGCTATGCAAAATTAAATCAGAAGGGTGCATCTTTCGTTTGAACAGATTACCACGAAGGTGAAAGTACGTCTTTGCTCTAATACTCCTGCGATAGATGGCATCACCAGAGGACCCACTCTCTCAGTATTGACTTTGATCTGGAGGGGGAAGAAATTTCCTCCAGACCGTTACACCCATTACAGCTGCTCAACAACCGACACAGGACTTTCGATTCCACAAATTTACCGAGCACGTATATTGCGTGTACTCGATGGGTCTTTGGCGGCGTTAAGAATTTAACCCAACCCTTCCGGATGGAAGGCTGATGCCCTAACCACTAGGGTATCAGTAGGGATTGTTGGGATAAGTGTTCACAGTTTGGGGCTGCCTTTGTGGTTATGGTAAGATATGATGACTTGTAAGAGCCACTTTATGTTTGTCTTAACTGCGGGGTTGTATTATGCATCTTCTCTTCATTCAGGAATCCCACTTTCAAGGCAAAGGCTTCTAAAGACGGTATTAAATCATGTACTAAATTATTGGGAAATTACATCTTATTAGAAATTTGATTATAGATATTATATATCGATTATAATAACCCACAGAGTACATGCGATATACAAACTCATTAAATATGTGGAATTGAAAGTCCTTTTTCGGTTATTGAGCAGTTACCATAGGTGTAATAATCCAGAGAAAATTTCCTACCCTGCTAGGTCATATTCAAAACTGATGGAGTGGATCCTCTGATGGTGTCATCTATCGGAGGAGTCTTAGAGCATAGACGTATTTTCACCTTCGTGATGTTCTAGTTAAACGAAAGACGCACCCTACTGACTTAATAAAATAAATATTAATTAAACACATAGTCGTCGGCTAACGAGTTTGGCTTGTTCAAGTGTCATAAATAACAACAAATGTGGATTATGTATTTTAAGTAGAAAATGGTTCACGTAAGGTGATATATGATAATATGACATAATAATTGTTCATGAAGAAAAAGAATAATGGTTCACTAATTATCTATCAAATGTTCGTCTTTGAAGACACAGTATAGATTTTTTAAACAAGTGTTGATTCGACTCAGTTTTTGATTTTGTTTAGTTTCAGTGTTTTGATTTGACTCAGTTTTGTTTTGATCTTACAGAAGGAATACACAGCATTAGCAATGGTCGTTAACAGTGGCTGGATCAAACATGTAAGATCGTATGACTACTAGTTGAGGTCTTTGCATTCGATACATTTTAAAATCGTGTAGTAAAGATGACTCATTAAAAACAATTCATCAGCTTTTACGATTTTAATATGAGGTTTTTTATTTTTTATTTCTAAGATAGTAAACCTCATTGTATTGTTAAAAAAAAAAAAAAAAAAAAAAAAAAAAAAAACTGATGTCAGTATATCTTAAAACCAGTATGTTTTATTGTGGCTTATTCCTCAAGATTTAGCTGCAAGCTAGACCATGTCCAGTATGTCATGAATCTTCAAAAAGTCATAACCAATAAGAGATGAAGTTGTAAGGTCCTCATGCGAATGCCCTGCACAGTTCAGGGGAGGTCTGTGCAGAGGTGCACTCAATATTTTTGTCCAATATAAGTAAGGCTCCCTATATGACCAATCACGAGCCTGCTGCTGATGGTGCATTGGACAGCTCTGTCACTTCCAATTTTGAGGGAATTGAGGGTGATTTGTAAGATAAAGATTTGTTCATTCCGGCTATATTTTTTAAGGACGAAATCGAATTTACATTGAACAATGGTAAATATCACTAAATATGTGATGCATTCATAAAATATGAGTGATGTGATCATAATTATGACTTGGTCCATTTTTCATCTAGGTAATTATGATGTTCTTTCGATACGGTCGACTCCAGAGTAGTTGAATAACACCAACTAAATTCGTTTCTAGCGACACATTTATTCCATAATAACATACGCAAACATTAATTTTAGACGTTTTTCCACTTTATTCAAAGATATATATTTTCCCTCGACCGGAAGCGGGACTTCCGCTATTGCTGATAATCACAACAACCAACCTTAGGATTTCTTGCTCAATTAAATCAAGTGTATCCATGCTGACACGAACTGTCTGTAGAGCCCCTGCCTAAAGTATAAAACCTTAGCTGATCTGAACCATGCTCAGGGAAAGATGTTGTTATGTGAATAGATATTTCCCCTTTGTTTCGTTTTTTTAATGTAGTGTGCTGTTTATGTTAAGTAATTACGTGTTTGTGTAAAGTTAGTTTGAATTAAATGTGTTAAATCTAACTGGGAGACTTCAGTGTTTATTGGGAAGATAAATTAGACTTATCAAAAGATTGTGGAGTTATTTGGATGTAAAAAGCTAAGGGAAACTTACCTTCCGTTTTGATAATAGTTTACTTTTTGTTATTTTCAAGTATAAAATTGATACATGCAGTAAAATTGGAAGTGTATCCATGGACATAGCACTCTAGAGTGTTTCCGTAAACCATGATGTGAATGAATTCAAATCACGTGGTTAAACGATCTGATTATAACTTAATTCATTTAATTTCCAGAAAAAAATTGTAAAATGTATTGCATAAATCTAATACATTTTCCAAATCAGGATATCAATATGTGATATCAAGGTGGAAGAATACAATTTTTATCATGATTGATCGATGCCCATGCAAACGAGTTTGTTGTGGAAAAACCGCCACTCCTGTCCACCAAGTGTCAGAAAATGAACTGGGTAGGGCTTCGTATTCAAAATTTGACTTTGAAGCAGTGTTTGATGGATAATTTACATATGTAAACAAATTCCCACCAGCGAAAGTCATTTGAATTGTCCTTGAATTTTTTTTTTTACTAATTATAATTTATATTTCTTCAACTCTGTTCCATTAAAGAACGAAATCTCACGTTTATTGTTCAAGGATGTGACAATTAAGCCTATTATTTTGAGATTAAGGAAAGGTTAATTTTTGAGTAACTTTCTTTGTAACGTAATCAAAGGTTAACTTTCATATTTTTTTATACTTGAATTTGTATTCTGCTGTTAATTTTATCTACATGAAAGTTACTAATTTTTTTTCCGAACAAACAATCTGTTATGAAAAAGAGTGTGTTAATTATAATAAGCAAAATTATGAGGGCAGGGTAAAATTGGAAAGATGATTAGTATTGTAGAAAGTGAAAACTTACGTAAAATATAAATATGATTAATTTTTTTTGTTATCTTATTTATATTGTCTTATTATTAATAGTTGTTGGCAGTTTAAGGCTTTTTCAGAAATACCTTTTTGTTGGATCATTCGAAGAAATTACGTTCCTACTTTCTATTCATGAGAAAGAATATTTTTTCCTGAATTTTGCTTTTTTTTAATCATATTGTTCCATTTGTGTGTTTTACTGTGAATTGCGTTGTAGGAAAATTTGTCAGTTACTGTCAGAATGTCTCATATCATTTAAATGGGGGTATTTTTTAAATAAAATTCGTTTGCATCATTTTATAGCACTCCGGGTTAGAATATGTAAAACGGTAAAAATCTTTTGCACGTATTCCTTTTTTTATTTATTTTAAAAGTTATGAAGTAATTCTAATAATTAGGTACCTTTAATCGCTTCTGGAAGTCTTAAAAAGAGAGAAAAGTAATCGACATTGGATATGTTCTTTAATGACCCAAAAACAAAAAATGAAAAGGACTGATTAATGTATAAGGCTATACGTATGTATTATTTTTTATAAACTTATTACAAAATTTTACAATCCTTTTCAGTTTAATTTTTATGGTCTCCAGAACGAATTCACAAAAAGTGTACGGTAAATCGATGGTCAGTTCGCGAACAATTTGTTTAGCGTTAATGGATTATGTTCATTAACCGATCGCAATATCTTGAAATAATGAATAAGCATTATTATGAAACTGAATGAAAATCCAGAGCGAACGTATCGTGTTGTCCAACCTCAAAAGGGATGCCTTGTACAATAAATTTCAAATCATGAGTTTTTTTTAGTAACTGGAGATGAACTTGACGATAAATTAGCTAAGAGAGGAAATTTTGCACTGAAAAAATAATACGATACTATTTACATCGATAAAAAGAATTTTAAAAAAATGTGAAAACAAAATATAACATTATTTTAAGAATAAGAAAATGCTCTTCCTAAAAATCTATGCTGTTATTCATTGGATGGTACAATTGGCATTCTATGACTAAATTTCTTTTTTAAGTTCAATGTTGTCATTCATTTTTCTAGTAATTTTGATGTAATTATTGTTAAGTACTGTTTTGGCCATTTGAAATAAAGTTTTATGTGATTATTTTTATATTCCCGTCATCATGTTAACCAGTACTAATACTTGTATATTTAAAACCATTTGTGATGGTGTGAATTTTAAAATAATTTTTGTTTTATCCTTTCTGTTATCGGTACTTTCCACAATATTTAATTCAAACTGTACTTAATTTTGCTTATGAACTTAATTGATATATGACGTTGCTTACGCAGCTAGGCCTTATGTATCATTACTTTCATTAGGAAACATGACTAACTCATTTCTAACTTTTAGTTTTATTTACATTCTTTTCATATATATCATAAAACAATTTAATGACTCATTTACGTGGAATATATAATTTTTTGTTGTTTACAATGTTGTACTAAAGAATAGCATAAAAACTGTTTTCACGTCTGTGTAATGATCTTTGATTAATACCAATTAATAGTTTTTTGATATTTTAGTTTCAATATTTTTACGATTGTTCTCGTTTGCATAGTTTACTATCGGAAAACTATTAACTAAACTTAACTTGATAAATGTAATTATCGGTTATCCCTGTAGTAATTCGTGCTTTGATATTTATTTATTATTTTTTATTTAATAGTAAACGTTAAATAAATATATTTTTTTTAGAAGTTTTTTTAGTTACATTCTCTCTTCGAAGTGCCAAATGATAGTTATTGTTGGTTCCATTTCCAAACGTATTTCCTTGAAATTAGTTTGTTTCTATTACCGTAAATTGTTTTTAATGATTAGTTGTAATTTTGGTGGTTTTTGTGTTTATGTATAATTAATGTAAGGATATGTTTTTATTCTTTAATGGTAGGATGTATTTAAAAATTATATATATACATACACATACATGGGTCCTTTTGCTTCATTATTTTAAATAATGATAAATAAAGTTGAAATTATTTAATAATGGTTTTGAAATATCAAAAAATGCTATTTACATATTTACAAATGAATATCAAATCATATAAGCCATTCTAACATCTTAGTTATTATTCAAATCAGTTTAATATCAATTAATACGTCATCGCGGCTTTTCTCGTAGTTCCTCTTTTGTCGTTCTCTCTTCTGTATGTCCGGCGGTGGACTTGATGTGAATGGCCCTCTGATGGCGTTTTCAATCACACACACATATATGTGTGTGCTTATGTATGTGTGTGGAATGCAATTTTGCAAATGATACGTCATCATCTCATACATTTTTTTACACTGTTTTCTCGTTAATGAAATGTTCTATATAACATTACAGAACATTTCTTTAACAGACATATTTTTTCTCAGTGTTCATATTTCTTATAATTCATATCTTTATCGATTCTATTTAAAAATGTTTATTTTTCAGCTTAATTTTTTCTTAATATCTATTGTGAATTATCGAGCCATGCCATTTTGGGGAGTGTCGTTGATTGATCAAAACACATATATAGCTTACGGCTGAAAACTATAATTTTTAAAAATAAAATTAGAATGTATATAGCATATTTCAAAATTCTCTTTAGTTGTGAAGTTATTAAATTTTAAAACTAAACTGGGATTCCTTTCTGTAAAATCCTAGAAGATCTTTTGGCGGCAAACTGAAAAAAAAGTGCCAAGCTAGAACGAAATGCTAGAAATAGTTTGTGTATCCATATCTAGTGTATCGAAGTATAGTTATCAATATTAGCGCAAGCCATAATTATCGCCAACGAACATCACTCGCGCACAGGGTCTTTTCCATCTTCGTTCCAGATTATTTCTTATCCTCGGCATTTTGGAAAAGCGTAAATATATAACAATGTATTGAGTAAAAAAAATGTCTTTTCTAAAATTAAATAAAACTCGTTAATCTTTTAAAAAATAATTTATAAAAATGTGGAAATAAATAGCAAAGTATTACATTAAACAGAATGCTTCTTCCCTTAAATTAAAAATATCGGAGCATAAGCAAAATCACTAGTAATTAAATAACGTTAATTAGATTTAATTTAATTTCAAATGCTGTAATCGAAATTACGAAACACAGCTAATGTTTATTCAAGTTATATGAGCGATCAACAAGTTCGTGCCATTGCTCTCTCTATCATTGATAACAAATACACAAGAGATACATGGTTACACACATGAATCAATCTCCCACGTTGAAGGCGGTATGTGTTGTGAACTTTTCTCATGTTATGCACCCATTTTACCAATTACGATGGCGAAATCGATGCGATTTATATCGCATTAAAGCAACTGGATATTCAATCGTCATCATTCTGCAGAGTGGCTATTCCCAGTCTGTCGTTCGATCTCTTGCAAACGGGCAATATACAGATAATACCCGCTTACTGGAGTGCAGAGAAATATCAACATCAATCTCTGCTGTTTCCCAGTGGATCCCAGCTCACTGCGGAATTCCTGGGAACGAAGTTGCTGACTTTTTGACCAAAAAGGGATCCTCCAGAGACCATTGAAAAGACTCTCTTTTCATTCAGTGAAACTCCTGATCAAAAGAAGATGTACCTCCAAGATGAAGCAAATAAACCGCTGCTCAAGGATGTACAGTCCCTGATTTCCCTTGAAGATCAGCTATATTCCACCTGACTACGGACTAAGGTGCTGCTTGCCCGCTCAGGTTTGGGCTTTGTGACTGCGGATTTTTGATGCTACTCATCTCGACTCGTGTTCTGCACTTACTTGTGTTTTTGAACTGCAGAGTTCATAAATATTGGAAAGCTGAAGAAATCATAGCCAAATTTCTGGGCATTTGTAATAAATAATTTCTAGTTTTACAATTTATTCTCACACTTCTAATTTGCATAAAAATTCGGCAGGCAAATAGGAAAGGATTTTATTTATAAAAATATAGGAATTTATTTAGGATCTGTTGAGACATTATGAATGATGAGAATCAAATTGATTTTCCGTATTAAGAATTTAAATATTTAGAGCAGGAAACTCAATAATGAATGTTTTCTGTCACAGATTAGTCCTTGCTATTTGATTTTTCCCCAGTTCGATGTCTAAAAACATTTACTCACTGAAAATTTGAAACATTTATTGTAGCTTTACTACTGTTAAAAAAAATTTACCACTTTAATGTGATGATTAACTCATTTCTTATGTCTTAGTTTATATATATATATACTTATGATATATTTGTAAAATTTTTCATGATGTTAAGAATTGTTGCAAGTAAACGATTTGTTAACATTTTGCAAAGTAAAATATTCAAATCCATGTTGCAAATCAGATCTTCTTCACTTCTGAACCATAAGCTTAATTTTGTTGTCCCTCAAGTAGTAAAGCAGTGCCTGAATTACCATATTGTTTAGTAATTATTGAGAGAGTTTTTTTTTTTTTGCGTACTCACATTTTTTTATTATGCTAATTTATTTTGTTTTATCTAGTTCAGTATTTTTCAGTCCTTAATTAAAGCTATATTTCTATAAATTATAACCTGAAATTTGTAATCTACATATTTTTCCAAAAATCACGGGAAAATGTATTTAATGAAACTGTTTTAAATATTACCTTGTCCGCGGTTTCATTAAAATTCAACAATATGTGTTTAAATGAACTAAATAGTTTAGCTCTAATTATATTTATTTCTCCCACATGAAAGAATCGCAATTCAATCTGAATCCTTTTAAATTATTTCAACAAATATTAAGCTGAACTGGCTGATAAACGGTGAAAGCTTCGGCTTTCAGTTCTACCGCTCGTATAGATCGACTTCAACCTCATGCGTGCATGATGGTAGTGGTTTTGAATCCACTTTTAGCTGTAGGTTCCAATCAAATTACGTCTTTGTAAGTGAAAAGTGCCTGTACAGAGCCAAATATTAACATTTAATATCTTAACCTGTAATTAATAACTATTACTTTTGTTGTTAAATCAGGTTTCGAAAAATTTGTCCGATTTGGCGGTGAGAGGTTAATTAATCTTACTGTGGTATGTTGGATGAACATTTGGTAGTCGATGCCTTGTATGTAATTTAAAATTTATTTATTAATCATAAAATGCTTGTTTCTTTCGTTCCAGTTGAGATTATGATTACATTACTTTATTGAAATTCTCATTGGTTTAAAATATCCATGACGTCAGGTAACATTTCATGTAGGCTGCGTAGTCACACTCCGGGTGCCAAGACATTTTGATAGAGACATCCACCTATGGATGAAAAGAACAAAAGCACTAATAACTATTTCTACCTTCCCTAACTCGTTTTCTTAATAAAAAAAAAGTATTTGTAGTTCTAAAAGGTAGCGCAATAAAAAGTGAAATAAAAAATGTCATAATACGAAAACTGGTTCTGGCATCTATCGTTTAAATTTTATATTTTGAGTCAAATGCCCTTAACAATAATCGAATAGATTTGGACATGACACCCAAAATCGAGTAACGAATCTATGACTTCAACTCGCTGGAATCAAAATTAAAAAATTGTCGAAGTTCACTTTGTTAATGAAATGACTTTCTTCATAAAGATCAAAGCATCGGTTTGAGAAGCCTTTTTCCATTGATGCAAGCCATTAACACGTTGACAATAGAACAGCAGAAAAAGCAAAATGAAAAAGACAAGACAAATCATCCTCTTTGTGGTACGTTTGAATCGGCAAGGATAATTTAATTTTTTCTTTTACTATTGGTTAGTAAAATATTTTTGATGGAAGTTTATTATAAGAATTCGTGTTTTTAAATTTGAAGAATTTAGTCTTCAAATGAAATCCTTCTTTGGTGTGATAAATCTCATGAATTAAATTATTTTACTTTTATCATTTTCCATCAAATGTGATAAACCATCCCTAAATCATTTATGAATAAAACTTTATTTCTCTAAGTAAATAAATAAAAGAAAAGACTGTTGAAGCTATATTGATAACAATAAGTACAGAAGTTACCATTTATAACATAATTTCGTACTTTTCCCCTTTTCTTATGATTTTTAAGAAATTCCATGTTTCTTACGGAGAAGCAAAAACAATACAGTATAGATATGATTTTAATAGCTCTAAATTTCATTTTAAACTAAATGTATTCAAATCAATTTTATTTTTGCTAAAAATGAGTGAAGAGCGATAAACAAATCTGAACAAGATAAATGCTAAACATAGCTAAAGCAAGCTGGCTCGAAAGATAGCTTGGTGATAATTTCGTCCGTTAAAAGGAGCTTTATGATCACAAGTCGCCAAGCGTGAAAAACAGCTAAATATAGCAAAATCGAATTTTTTTCAGTGAAAAAAAGTAAAGGTGCTGTTACGTTATACAAATGCAATCGATCATCGATACGACTGTTAAGATGTTTTCGCCAGAAATAAACTTTGGCGCTTAAATAAGTTTTGTCAATAAGCGATAATTTAATTCATAAAATGTAAAGAAAATGTTTTTATAAAAGTAAAAAGTAATTTCTAAAAATGTAAACCTAAGCAAATGGAATACTTACGACAGTAATTTACGGTTTTTTTTCTTTTCCGTTAAAGCGATCATCATACGGGGATAATGGAAAAAGTACCCATAATTTTTTTTTTTATGTCTGTAGTTTACTTTTATGATTTTGTAGAAATAGATATCAAACATAGATATTACCTTTACGGAAACATCTATTGGATTTGTTAATATTTTATTCTTAATGTTTTGTTTATGCAGCCTGAAATTTCTTTAAGTAGTACCGTGAATAAAAATTCAGTGGGGATGAAGAATCTAGTTTAAGATTTTTATTTATATAGATTTTCTGGAAGCTTTTCAGACTCACCGTCAAAATATCTGGGTTCTTTGATGTGAAAATGCCCTATTTTATATAGACCATTTTTGTATGAAAAATGTATTAGCTGAGATTTTTATTTATTTTTTAATTTATTTTATTTATTTTCTTACATTAAATTTCAAAACAGTAGACTTTTTAGTCAATTTTTGGTGTAGTTGGATACATGAGTTTCAGTAACTTATCTTTCTTATTTTTCATCAAGTGTTATTGACAGTCTCTAAATCACTCACAACAGAATACATCTATATTTTTACAAGAAATAAATACAAGAATAGACTGTTGAAGTTATGTTGATAATAATTAGTGATAAAACTATATTTGAGGGTGGCCCACTTGGCAAACTTGGTGATTTTTGTTTCAAATGTAGTTAACCAATTAGAACACAATTAGGTTTTGCCTACCTTGGGATCAACCGTGATTACTACTTAGTGAGAATCAAGGGGGCACCCTCAAGTATAGGCAAACCTAATACGTTATCATTCGCTTAATTATGATTATTCCATCATTGTTCTATAAGTATATTTCATTTTTTTAAACATGAAGTGGTCGTTACAGTTGAGATTCTGAGTACCCCACTTTATTACGATTTTCATCGGTTTAAAATATCCATGGCGTCGCATCGTATTGAGACAGTGCTGTAAGAACGATTCATTGACGAATTCGCTGCCTGCCTTCGAATCACATTCTACAAGCGGCTACAAACAAGGCGAATTTCACCATCAAATGTTTGAGAATAATGTGGAAGTTCATTTTGTTATAAAACGATTTCTTATGCAAGGAGCAAAAAACGGTTCGAGAAGCAGTTTTCCATTGATTCAAGCCATTAATACGTTGACAATAGAACAACAGAAAAAACAAAATGAAAAAGACTTGACAAAACTTCCACTTTATAATAAGTGTAAATCGGCAAGGACGATTTAAATTTTTAAAAATTTCATTAATTGATAGGATTCTAAATTAATAACGGAATTTTGGAAAACAATCTCTTTTGAATCTGAAGACTATTGTTTTGCTTACGCCAACATTAAGTTTTTTAAGAAATTAATATTACTGAAATAGTAAAAAGCAGATTTTTGTAAAACATTAATTCAAAAAGTTATTTTTATTTATTTATTTTTTTTTTTCAAATTAGCATTTATGAGTAAATTGCACGAGACAGATCTTTAATAATTTTTTTTTGTTTTTAATCAGCTTATTAAAACAAGTCTCTTATTTTTAATTTATTTGTGCTTTCTTTCTATTTTATTTAAACTCTATCCAATTAAAATATTCGGAGTTCATTTATTTAAACTCTTAATATTTTGAGATAGGTGATGGTGTTTTTTTATCATTAACCTTATTAGCAATTCCAAAATTTAATCATTAAAGTAAATAAAGGAATAATTGAAGAAGAAATGCGCAATTGATTGTACTCAGCGATAAAAGACTTGCCAGCAGAAGGAAAAAAACGCAACAACGGAAATAAGGCGAGGTCTTTCTTTTGTTCCATGGATTTATGAGTTGAGCAAAATGCGCCTTGTCTATTCACGCAGATTTTAAGAACGAAAAAGCGTCATTGGAATGAGTGTGTTCGTAACCTTTCTGCCATTTTTTTTGCGAAACGTTCGAATGTAGTTGTGGCGTGCTTCTGCTTGTGCATGCATTTGTTTG
This sequence comes from Latrodectus elegans, assembly GCA_030067965.1. Classification (NCBI taxonomy): domain Eukaryota; kingdom Metazoa; phylum Arthropoda; class Arachnida; order Araneae; family Theridiidae; genus Latrodectus; species Latrodectus elegans. The sequence continues at coordinate 10,111,398 of CM057821.1, forward strand.
AAACTCCTTTTGCCGTTCGTGAGGTTAAATTCATGGCGAACTTTGGCATTCGACCTTTCTTTTAAACAAGCTGTTTAAGGAGTAATTGTAACGCCAGTTTAGAGCGCCATTACTTAGCGTTTATTTGTTTTGGTAATGTGATTAGATCACATACTTAATTATAATACTTTACTTTTGCAACGAAAGGGAGATGAAATGAAAAAAAATTCTGCACGATGCTTTGTTTCACTCTTTAATATATTTATCTTGAATATATCCTGCAACAAATGAAGTTAAAAATTCCAATTTATAAAAAGGAAAGAACAATTACTTTCAGATGGTTGAACTAAATTTGGCTGGATCTCAAATTTTGAAAAGAAAAGGAAAAAAGGATAATATTGCCGAAAAATTTTAGTACTTTCGTTCTCTTTTGTTTTGGAAACTATTAAAAATTACTTCTAAAGATATTTAAAATATTACTTAATCATATTAATGATACAAATTATGTACATTTTGATTAAAAATTTTTCAGTTTAAATTTTTTGCATCGTCATCAGTGTTATTTTGTTTAAAGTAAAACATAAAGCTAATGTTGAGATGAGAAAAATGTATGAAATTACGTGCTTTTAATTTTTTGAAGTTGTTTCTGTCTTAAACGGTAAATATTCTTGTATTCTTGCGCTTTCATGTATTTATATCTAAAAAGATTTAAGGGATAAATACAGGCTATATGAAAAAATTGATGGTGTTTTATTTTTGAATTTTGTCACTAATAGCCTATTCTTAATATTTACTTATTAAGTTACCGTTTAATGATTATCAGTTGAAGACTGGGCAAATTATTCTCTAATGCCGTGCTAAATCTAAATATGTGTATTTATTTTTGGTATTAATAAAATAACTTTTTTTTAGTATATAATTTTCTCCAATGTGTGAGTTTTAATTAATTGTGCAAATTAAGGCTGAAATATGACAGAACTACAAAGATATATTTATAAATTTTTTTCTCTCACGTTAAAACATTTTTGTATAATAAGCAAAGAGTGATATTTATGTGCAGATTTGTTCTTTATGTAATTTCTAGAAGATATCATCGAAGTAAATTTGGCATTTGAAAAAAATGACTTTAAAAAGTTAAAAATGGTACACACACAGAACCAACCCTCTACATCAAGATAAATACCGCACTAAATACCAGCTATATCGTCATGACTTTTATTACAATAAAATTTTAATCTGTGCTGTAATGTACGGCCATTCATCTAAAAAATCGTATAACCTGAAAACATAACTCGAAAATAAATTGCGCATGAAAAATTTTGGAAATATATTTTTACATTCCTTATTTTTTATATTCATTTTTTTATATTTTATACATTTATTATATTTACTCACTAAAAGAAGTCGATATGCATAATACTCATACTATAATGAAAAACATCTCAAAATCGAGGTATTAAAATGAATTGAAAACCGAAAATGGTAAAAATTTACTTTAAGGTATCTCTTGATTTTTTGGCGATATTTTAACGCCAAGATAGGAGTAGCAAAATGGCACTTAAAATTAAGTTAGCTAAACCGCCAAAAATACCAGGGTTACCAGAAATAAAAATTTTACCATCAATATTTATCCTCAAATTTTTCACCAAACCAAGGGGTACTATACTGAACTCCAGAAAATTTTAAATGTAACACATTTGGTAATAAAAATATTTACTGCAACTTTCAAATCGTGTAGTCTCCAAAATCCGCTTCTTCTCTATTCGATTTTAAAAAATGTTGTAAATCCTACACTGAATTACAATTTTAATAATATAAATGTGCCAATTTTATCGTTGTTCAATATTTTATATAGGAATATAATTTTATCATCTTTGAATATTGAGAGAGAGAGAGAGAGATATTATTGGCGATATTTTTATACATTACCTGTCTATTTTGCGAACCCAGCTTAAATGTTTTCGCTTTCTGAGTGCACATAGTGCTTCATCGATGAAAACGCCACTCTAAGCATTTTAATTTTAAACACAAAAATACCGTGTCGTTTCTTTAAGAAATTATGTTACTTATAGATATACTTAATATATATTAATTGAATTAAAAAGAAAGATTTTATAATAATTAAAATAAAGAAGCACTTTATTTAACTATTAATTATAATCAATTAATAGTTAAATAAAGTGCTTTTGAATGGAATGTGATTCATTATTTTGAATGAATCAAATGATACATTTTTGTAAAAATTACGAAATTTGAATTTTTTATGCAATCTCTTGGTTTTAATTTTTAATAAAACGTTCTCCATATACTACTATGCAAAATAAAATTAATTACCTCACAATCAAAACCAATAAAAATTGTTCCCTATCTTATAATTTGAATTCATATTTGTTTCCATTTACATTTCAAGCTCTCGCTTGAGTGAATATTTTCAATTACACCATTTTAAAAAACCATGATATCATTTAATGTTGATAGATATGAATGCTTATTGTGGTTGGAAATCTATTTTAAAATGTGATTCCTGGAATTACATTTTAAAATAGATTTGAAAACGAACTTTTACTGTTAGAACGACTAATCAATCAAACTTACATTGCTTTTACTGTTATCTGTAAATACTTGGTATCAATTAGTTTCATTGCAATCATATACGTATTTTTATTTTTATTTTCAATGGAAGCTTATATTAAGTTTATAGAAGTATTTGTCTCCATTAATTTTGTGAACAACCCCCATTTCTTTCTTGAAACTAGATTTAAATTTAAGCAGTCAGTTTTGATCGTATAACAATGAGATTTTAATTGTTATTTACATCAAATTTTCTTAACCTGTGGGGCGAAGCGGAATATTTCAAAATAATAAAGTTCTATTTTAAAAAAAAATAATAATAAAATAAAGGTAAATGTAATGAATATTATTTTACGGTTGAATTCCACCTTTTAATTTATTATTGGATGCTAGTAATGTAATAATTATCATTTTTTCTGGTTCTAATCATTACTTCTTTCTTCTAATCGTAAGTTTTTATTTTTTAAAGCATTTCATACTTTTTTTCGATTGAAAGAATTTTTTGTTTCTGTGAACGTGTTTTCCATAATTATCTGTTACATGAACTAAATTATTATAAAAACTCACATCCTTGGTGAGTGAACGCATTTTAGAATATTCATTTGTGTGTTTAACTACTGTAAAAGTAAAATTTCTTTGCAACACAATACTGCATAAAATATTTTATGTTAAATATTAACCAAAAGAAGAAGCTAAAAAAAAAATAATAAATAAATAAAAAATAAAAATTAACATTTTATTGTTTTCTGTGAAAAATGTCAGTGACTTCAACGACTTTAAAAATGTGTTGCTTCCTTTGAAACAATTGTGTAATTTAAAGGATATAAACTGATTATATTCGAGATTACAGCAATTGTATAATTGAGTCTAATTAGATTAGTTTAACAACACTATTCCAAGTTTACATAGCATCATCATGAAATTCCATTTATATTTTTTATTAAATAACAAATAAACAGGATTGCTTAAATTTTTTTCTAGAAAATAAAAAAGTTCTTTTTGGAACTTATTAACTTTAAATTATTATTATTTCACTATTTGTGACTTCTGAACATGGCTATATGTCTCCGAAAAAATAAAATGAATGTATGCAACGATTTTTTTTAAAGCGAATAGTTTTTTAGTAGTTATTAATTTAACAGAGTTTTAGAATGTTAAAGAGATTGGTAAGTAAGACTTAGAAGTAGTTATTTCTGACCTTAAAGAAATAAAAAGGAGACCCCCAAAATCTGGATTTGTTTTATTGGAGAAAATTTATTTTGATGGACTTGGGTTTTTAAATTGCAATATTTGCAATCTGTTGTAAAATCTAAGAAAAAAATATGACTTATCATAAATAAAAACTTTAATAACTCTTTAACTTAAAAACTTTAATTCAAAATTCAGTACAAAATAAAATAATAATAATAATAATAAAGATGTGATCTGATATTAATAAAGATTAACAGTTAATTTTTATTTATGTTTATTTCCACTTTTTTTTTAAACTTTGAATGGCAATTCAAATATAACATTTTATTATAATTGTATAGCATAGTTATTTTATCACCCAAGTAGTATCAGTTAATAAAGTTTTATACTATTTTTATTTCATTTATTGGAACTTCGCGTGATGCATTTTTTAATAGGGTAATTTAGCAAGAAACCTAGATATTTAGATATTTTTTAAGTTGAATAAATTATATATTCATTATACCCCCCCCCCCCCTGAATATATATTTATGTGCGTGTGTTACCGTCAATGACTGAAATTGGAGAATGTCGACATTCTCCGGTGAATGTCAACACATACCAAATACTCCGATGAAGGATCAAATATTTCATTACATTCTTGTACATTCGGACCCTCACCAGTGAATGTCGACAATCACTGATATGCTTTTAGGCCGTGTTAGCCTAGTGGTTAGGGCATAGGCCTTCCGTGTCGCCGGGCAGGGTACAATTCCCAATGTCGCTAAAAAAACATCGAGTACATGCGATATACGTTATCGTTAAATCTGTGAAACCACTTTTCTTCTTGTGTACAATTATATATATATATATATATATATATATATATATATATATATATATATATATATATATATATATATATATATATATATATATATATATATGTTATGACTTATATTATGATATTGTTAAAAATTTATAAATAATAATTGTATTTGTCTTAAAATATCTCTTACAAATCGGAAATACTCACATTTTGGGTAAAAACTGTTGTATTTAGACGTGTTATACGTTAAAAGCGGGATTTCTAATAATTTGGAGACTTGGGAAGTTTTGGCGAAAAAACTTGGTGACAGTTGGCGAGATTCTTAGCGAGAAATAGATACTTCTGGAAACATTCATCAGCTAAGCTCTAGGGCCGATATTTAGCGAGATAGCATAGAAGCTTCCAGAACCTTGGCGAAACTGGTAGATTCTCTGCCAAGTCAGGTATAAATACCGCAGCCCGACATAGAAGGCAAGCAATCATTTCTATATATTTGGCCAACAAATAGAGAAAGTCAATAAAGCTAAATATCTTGGACTTCTCATCAATAGCAAACTTACCTGGACTGAACATCTTAAGTCTAAAAACTCTTCTGCCTGGAACTCATATTTTAAAATTAAAGCTCTCATAGGACCTCAATCTAAACTAAACCTCAAGCTAAAAAGATTACTTTATATTTCCATAATCATACCAATCATTACATATGCTTCCCCTGCCTGGTGTTCTCTATCAAATCAAGATAATCAACTTTAAAACACTTTTCAAAATAAACTTCTGAGAAAAATTGTCAATGCTCCATATTTTATTCGGAACAAAAATATTAGAAAGTATCTTAATTTAGATGAACTTTCCCGACATATTCAAAAACTGAATGTTGATTTCTACAAACATGCATCCAAGTGCACTGCTAGAGACTTCAATAAACTTTTTAATGCTCATAGTCTCCCTGGGAATGCCCAAGTCAGACCTATTGCGGCCTTTTACTTATCGGACGCAATACTCTTTAAGGCTTTTGCTTAATTTAATTACTTTTAAATTTTATTTACACTTTAAGCTTTGCATTTAATTACCAATCGAGATGAATGAGTAGATGCCTCAGGGCAGGTACTCAGTTTTACACCAACAAAGAAGAAGGCAAGCAGTTTTGTAAAGACAGTGAGTGAAGCCGATTAGACATGACTGCTAGTCTAGAGAAGCTGTTCTCTGTCTGAGGTATTTGAGACCTGTGATTGGAAGCTGTTACTTATTGTATCTGACGAATTGTAGCTGTATAATTGTGATTGTTACAGCTGGTATATCTAGTGAAATTTTTACGAATAAAAGTCTTGTGTTCATTACGTGGCTGTTTTATTCAACTCTCAATCGACACGAACCCCGAAGCTCGGTACAATATCACTTTACGTGAAACAATTTTTTAAAAATATAATACATAAGCTATATAGCTATATATTGCTGTTGTTATTTATGACACTTGTACAAGTCAAGTTCACTAGCCAATGACTATGCGAAATTAAGTCTATAGTGTGCGTCTTTCAATTAACCAGAACATCACGAAGGTAAAAATACGTATTTGCTCTAAGACTCCTCCGATAGATGGCTACACCAGAGGATCCACTGCCTCAATTTTGACTTTGACTTGACAGGGGAATAAATTTTCTCCTGAGCATTACACCTATTGTAACTGCTCAATCACCAACCACAGGACTTTCAATTCCATATATTTAACAAGCACGTGTATCGCATGTACTCGGCGGGTCTTTATTATCGATATATAATATTTGTAATGAGAATTTTAACACGATGTGATTCTCCAATTATTCAGTAACATGATTTAATTCTGTCTTTGGAAACTTTTGTCCTGAAAGCGGGATTCCTGAATAAAGAGAAGATTCATAATACAACCCCGCAGTTAAGACAAATATAAAAGTGGATTTTACAAGTCATCTTATCTTATCACAACCATAAAGGCAGCCTACTGGTACCCAAGTGGTTAAGGCATCAACATTCCGTCCGGAAGGGCTAAATTCCCAACGCCGTCAAAGATCCACCGAGTGCATGCAATATACGTTAATGAATCGTTATGGAATCGAAAGTCCTATGATCGGTCGTTGAGCAGTTACCATGGGTAAATTGGTCTGGAGGAAATTTTCTCTCCCTTTGGATCAATGTTAGAATTGAGGGAGTGGATCCTTTGGTTGTGCCATCTATCGGAGGAGTCTTAGAGCAAAAATGTACTTACACTTCTGTGAAGCTCTGATTAAACGAAAAGTATAGCGAGCTTGGCTTGTCCAAGTGTCATAAGTAACTACAACAGTAGACATGGTGTGTTGGAGGTCAAAAAGAGAGGATCCGTGCTCAACAAGGAGGCGACTGGATGTGTTCCGCCAAATATTTACTGTGTTAGGCATTATTCAGTTTGCCAGTCTTTTGCAAGCTTTGATACGGCGAAAGAACGTTTTCTTAATTTTTTTCTCTATACCCTAATTTATACTGAATGGATACTGCAGTGAATCGTGTTATTTTTCTTGAAAAGTTAAAAGCATTCATTAATTGCGTGTAAACAAAAAGTCAATTGTTTTTATTTTTCTCAAGAAAATTACCCTAAAATATTATCTATAGATGCTTCTGCTAAAACTAAGTGTAATGCACTTTTGGATTACAGATGTTTAAAAGGTTTAAAAAATTTACGATAACGAGAAGTTAAATGAATGCACTGTGTTTTGTTATCAATAAAAAATTGTTTTGTATACTGCATATGAAACTCACACCAGAAAAGGCGACCGAGGATGAACACGTAGCTTAAAATATTGTAAGTTAAATATTAAAATATTGATTAAAAAATTTTCAAATAAAACACAGTACACCTAAAAAAAAAGTGTTGATGTGAAACCAAACCACGTCTTTCTACAACGTCTTTACACCAAGTTCTGACTTAAAAACATGAGTTAATTTCTATATAAAGAGATAGGCGGTGAAAGAGAAATTTTCTACTGCAAGCAACAAAATTATTACGAACCTTACAAAAACAGTTTCCTGCTCAAATTGGTAATAGTACACGAATGCAAAGTCCCTGATGTCAACCATGGCCTTATAACTAGCCGAAAAGTGTAAGCGGTTGTTGTTGGGATAGAAGATACCGATTTCTATGAAATGGCAAATAAAAATGGTACCTTTCAAGTAGCTTTAGAAATGTAATCAGCTCGTTTGTAAAGAAAAATTACTATAGATGGGATTTCTGCTTAAGAAATATTGCTGAGGGAATTAAATGCAGCATATTTGAGAAGCGGATGGCAATTCTACACATGTTGGGATTGCAAATGGAAATGTTCCACAAATAAACACCAAAAACAAGAAGCTGTTGTGCGATTCAAAGTGTCGCGTTGTTGCAATAAATAAGATTTAAATCACATTATTAAGTGAGTTTTTAATTTCTATTGTTTTCTTTTTCCATTTAGAAAGTACTGTTTGTTTTAAAATTTTTGATCATTCACCTAAGAAAAGGCAAAAAAATTATGTCACTCTTGTGACATTTTATCGTGGCTGAAATACAGAGAAGAAAATATAAATGTAAGTCAAAAATAAGAGTATTTAGCAAATATTTCGGAAATACACCTAGCGATTATGTGAATGATTCACCAGATTTCGGTCTTCCAGTGAACTTCTCCATATGTATTAAGTAATAAAAACCAGGTTGTAGATACAGGGAAAAAAACATCAAAAATATCACCAAACTTACTCAAACACTCAGTTTACCAACTGCAGAAAAAATGTTAATCGAACTTTGATTTAAAAAATTGAGAAAGATTAGCATATATATAATATAAAATTTTAAATTAAAGTTTGATTATTAACATTTTTTCTACAGCTGTAAAAAGCTAGTTGCATAAAATCAGTATATGAGATAACTATTATAATTTTACGTGAGAAATATATTGCTTCGACTTTCGCTGTCTGTGGAATCATAAATTTTATTAACTTCTAGTATTGATTGATAAAATCTGTCGACTTACCATCGAGTCACGATTTCGATTACGATTCAAGTCAGCTAAGCTTTACTTTCTTTTTTTACTAACTACTGATTCCATTTCCAGTGATAAGAATAATTACTGCTAGTTTCTGATATCGTGTTTGAAGCTGAAAGATATTCTTCACCTGTTCTTCGGATTCAATGAATGTGGTTCTTATTCTTTTTTTTATGTTGCCATTTTTTTTCTGGCGATCTTGAGATGCGGCTTCGTTTAATCGCGCTCTAAATCGTTGTTCGAATCTATTTAAAATCAAGGTTTGCTTAGAATATAGTTATCTTGACAGCAATATTTTTCAATTGCTGTAATTGGTGATATGGATTTGAAATATCCTGTATTTTTGTTTTATCATCATTATTATTTATTTTTACTTAAAAAAAAGAAAGAAATTGTGAATCCTGAAATATAAATAAATTATTCGTTAAAAGTTCTCGTAAGCTTTTGGAACTATTATTATTTTTTATAATTTTATTATGAAAAAATTAGGAATGTATTCAAATTTATATTATATTAGACTGTCAAATTAAAAAAAGAATTCCTATTAAGGAAGTAAAATAATTTGTCAGGTTGCAGATAGTAAAGTATTGCGTTAGTGGTATAACTGGAATGGTTTTGAAATTGTGTGCAGAGTTTATTAACATTTAGAAGTTATCAAAAATGTTCTTAATGGAAATAATGATTTCGGAATCTTTTGTGTAGAACACATGTTTGCAAAACTGCAATACTATATCGGTGCAATATCCGATTTATATTTCATGTATTTGTTAATTTCCTGTCTATTTTTCTTATTAATTTTTCTTCCACTATTTACTTATATTAATTTTTACGTGAAATTTTGAAATTAAATATTCAAAAATTATTTATATATGATAAATTCTAAAGCATAATTTGAATTTATAATATTCAAAATTTATTTATAAAGTCAAAAGTTATATATATAGTTATTATTCAACATTTATGTGAAAATGATCTTAAAAATAATTACTAGTCAAAAATAACTTTGAATTTATTTATCTTGTCGAGAGTGGCCTATGCTCTCTCTCTATTCATTCTAATTTTATTAATATTATTATATCTGATTATTTATTATAATTTTACTAACTGATATTACTTTTTCAAAAGAGAACAAAGTTCAGTGTCTCTTTTAAAAATAAGTAATAATAATAGTTTAACTTTTTTTTCTTTAAATATTTAAATCGGATAAAAATATTTCTAGCATAAATATTCTTTTAGTTTGTTTTCAATATCTTCGAATTTTGCGATTTATGACAATTTAACTGTGACTTCGGTTTTATAAACGTTGTTAAAAGTACCTTACACTTCTGCTTAAGATAATTTTTATTTATTCCACGGCATTTTTGTAGGCATACAGTCCATATTATTTGTATCTTAAAGTAGATTTATATATTCAGAAAAGAATATGTAGCATAATTTTCTTTCTCCTCAAAAAATGTGACTATATTTTAATTGAACAATTTTTAAAGTCTAAAAACTATATATATTTCTTCCCAGATAATTTCCATTTTTTTATATTTATATCTGTAATTAAATGCACGCTGATTAATGGGTTTTTTTTTTAACAGTTATATTTTATTACTTGAATAAAGTTATATGTGCTTTTTGTCAAACCATTTTGAAATTTTATTTTCTTATAGTATTTTTTATTTTAATTATTTTGAGATCCTATTTAATTTTATTAATTAAATCGAATCTCATATTATTTTCTACCATTTTATACTGTGGAATAACTAATGAACAAAATATAAATTTTTTTCGAATACTATTAGCCAATTAATGGATTTAATTCATGCCAAATACTAATTATGAATTATTTATAGTTTTCATTTGACAATTAAATGAATTTCAAACTTTTATCATACAATCTTTTAAAGTAGCGTGAAACTAAAATAATTATATTTCCAAATAAAAAAATATATTCTTTGGTGGTTCCCGACATTTTGCATATGATTTTTAAATCTTATTATTTTCCTGATGAATAATTCATCATGCCGTATTATCTTACTAATAGTTCTTCTTATATCCATGATTTTTACCCCTTTTTCTTTTTTAAATAATCCCAATATGACCCATAGCGTGCGACATCTAATTTTCCCACCCCTTGATTTAAATAATTGGCACGCTCCTAATTGCATTCTGTAATTTTTTGTTCGCACTTCTTTTCCTCAACATTTACGAATAAAATAAAAAAAAAAAATGATGGCGTAATGTCAGAGTTGGAAAAGCTGTAGGTTTGAAAAATGGTAATTAACATTTTTGAGCTGCTGTTATTTCGCGAGCAGCTCATATCCTTTTCAAATATTCCTCGTGGCTATTGGTCATTTATCTTTGTGTGTTCCTCCCATGTTTCCTTGTCAGCAAATTCATTAACCAATGAGTTCTGATCGGATTTTCGAAAATTATCTTCTCGTAAAGCTGATCGAAATATGGCAGTCCTTTAAAACCTTTATTAAGCATTTTTCGTCCTTTCACAAGGACATGTGTGTTAATATTAAAATATTCTACAATTTCTCAATCGCATTTCTCCTCTTATTTTATTCGAATTTTTATGGGTTTGTAACCTATTTGCGTGAATTTATTTTTCATTGTTTTGCCTTCCACAGATGTCGCACGAGTGGAAAAAAAGAAATTTAATACCTATACCTATATATATCCTTAAGAGCAAAATTGCATTCAAGTCTTTTCTTTCTACAATTAATAAACTTATTTTATTTTGTTCTGTTTTTTAAAAAAATCAATCGTATTTATAATTGGATTGATTGGGAATTTTATAATTGGATATTTTCTTAGATGTATAATCGTTATATTCTGATGGTTTAATGTGCTATTATAAATTAATTTATCCAAAATTACCCATCAATGGCCCTGCTCAAGAAATTTAAATCAGTTTTGATAATCAGAAATTAAATTTATAATCATACATAAAATTCTAATTTCTTTTCATAATTGTTGATACATAAAGGATTAAATACATTAATGTGATTTCATTTTATAGAACAATAAAGAATAAATGTCGAGAAAATTTTGTTAGATTTAACTCAAGTCTTTACTGTAGCCGTAACAGGTATGTTCATATACAATGTTTAGCATAGATTTTAATTTCCGAAGTAATATTACCTGAACCACATGGTAAAGTCTGGATAATATAATAATTGAAAGTTTTTTTTATATAACTTTTTGTTTTTCAAGGGATACTTTTTATTGGTAATGAGCCACATTCATGTAAGATAAATTACCGTGTTACTACAGAAACGCGCCTCTCACTACAACCTACAACGGTATCTAAAATGAAACCAATAATTTCAAGAATCAAAATTATTCTATGAATGGGGTGATTTTAATTGATAACATGAAGAGCAATATAATAACTGTACAATTACAATTGGCTGTCATGTATTTATTTATATTAAAAATAGCATTGCATTTGAAATTACACGGCTGAATTTAAAATTAGGTAAAGAGGTTTTAAGCAACATATAAAATAGCAAGAAATATTGTCAATTACATTCAGTGTTTGTCAAATATTACGAAAGGTTTTTCAAAGCTTTCTGTAATACTGATTTATTATTTTTTTGTGCTTGTTTTGGGAGAATTGACTGAAGATTCTTGTTTACGAAGAAAATAGAGGTAAATTCTGAAAGACATTAGTAGTTTAAAGTATAACATGTCTTTTTTAATACTCGCATTCCTTTTGAAAAAGTGGTTAATTCGTAAACAATCATTACGTATGAATTCAGGTACTATAGGAAATGGATTGTTAAAGGTTTAAAATAAATAATTTTCTTCTCTTTGTTGTTTTTATTAGTCCTAAATCCATGAGCTTGTTCTTTTATTTCGCGTTTTCATCATAAAATGGCATAGTTTTACTTCGTGGTTTTATGAAGGCGAACGCAAACAGAAGCTTAGCTAAGAGTGTGACAAATTTAAAGAGGATAATTTCTCTTTAAATTTTTATCACTCTTAATCATTATATTAGTTTGTATTTTTGCATTATTCTCATTCCTTGTCACATGGTTTACTTAGTGGTTACCTCGTGCCTATAATGTGATTTACTGGTTTTAATACGATGTTCCAGTCTGTTATTTTCCTAAGAAAGATTTTGAGGAAAAAGAGTTCAAAACTAGTAGTAAACAAAATCTTCGAGATTTAAGTTTTGAATTTGATTTTTGCAGAATTAACAAAAGTTTTTGAAGTGTAAATGTGTATATTAAAGAATCTTTTAGTTCTGTTGTGATAAATTATAACGCTTATATATATAATTATTTTTCAGTCCTTTAAGAACATAAATGTTAGGTCTTCATATTACTTTCTAGCTTGTAGTTTGATTTTAAAAGCCTGATTTAATTTGATGCTTGTAGTGTTCAGACATCTTCGCCAGAGGGCGTGTCGCTCACTCACCTCAAAGGAAAAAAATAAAATAAGAGAGGAAGGAGAAGCGTTCCTCCTATTGACGCGTGAGGTCGGTTGTAATTTTCCTGTATATCCATTCCCTATAAATATATTCAATTTTATGTTCAATAAACTGTGTCGTCCAAACAAGCGGACTGTTTATTCATAAGAATTTACACACGAACCAAAGTTCCACGAGAAGGGGAACGACACTGGCGTTTTCGACAGCATCTTATGGATGAATAGAAAGCAAACAGTACTACGAGGTTGGCAACCCTTTTTTCTGCTTTTTCACTTGTTTGGACATATTTTGTGAGTATCACTGAGTAGTTAAAACAGTTATGTTTTAAATTTAAAGTGGTAAATATAAGAATTTAAAAATGTTTAGAGGAGCTAAAAAAGAGGATCTAAAATTAATTGCAGAAGAGATAGGGGAGTCAGTGACTCCTGAGATGAAAGTGATTGATTTAAGAAATTTAATTATTAACAGTGCGCATTATAAAAATGATATAGATTTTGTGGAACAATTCGCTGATTCCGTAATAACAGATAGAAAGCTGAGGGAAGAACAACTAGCGAAAATTGAATTAGAAAGATCTAAGTCAGACAGCTCTAGATTAAATGCTGAAGCACAAATTGAATTAGAGAAAATAAATCTAGAAAAAGCCAAAATAAATGCTGAACTAGAAAAAATTAATTTAGAGAAATTTATATTAGAGAACGCTGCGTGAGAATGTAATAATGATAGGGAAATAGTCAGTAATCCCAAATCAATTGAGAGTTACATTCAAAGTGTTTGAACATTAACTTTACTAATTCCAAAACGAGCAGAAGGTTGGAATTTATTCTTTTCATCTTCGGAGAGGTCTTTTAGAAGCAAAAGTGTACCCGATGAGTTTAAAGGGGAAATTTTATTAAACCTTCTGGGTGAAAAGGCTGTCAATATCCTAATTTACGTCAAAGATGAGGAAATAAATAATTATGAAAAACTGAAAAACGCAATTTTAAAAGAATATGAACCGACACCTTTAATTTGCTTGCAAAATTTCCGAAAAGCTCATCGTATGTCAGGCGAGACACATGTGCAATTCGCATCTCGTTTATCCACTAATTGGGAGCAATATTGTAGATTAAGAAATGTAAATGATTTAAATGCTTTAAAAGAATTAATAGTGAGCGATAAGTTATACCAGACGTTAGACAATGAAACCGCGATGACGTAAACATTAAACAAGAGCAACATTGGTTTAAACCAATACAAATGGGGAAAGAATAATATTGTGTATAAAGAATAATATTGTGTATAAGATGTGTATTTCGCATCGAAGGGAAAATCATTTACGGATATATATCCAAATTATAAAAAAGCTCAATCTGATACCCAAGATAATCGCAATACGGGAGTAAATTCTAAATATATAGCACCTCACTTTCGGAGTGAAAAGGCAAAACTTAAGTCGAAGGAAGCTAAAATAAATAAAAAAGTAGAATGTTACATATGCGGAGAAAACCATTTAGCGAGAGATGTGGGGAAAAATATTCAAATAAGAAAGTTAAAGGAAACACAGCGGTAGCTGAAATATCCCCCTAAAGGTCATATCCCTCAGTTGACTTTTGCTCTCTGAAGTATGTGTCCTTGTACGTGGGAGGGAAGGAGTTGAACTGCATAGTAGATTCGGGGACGCAAATTTTTGTTTGTAATTCGAAACTGCTTCCTGACATTGAGAATGAGGAAGATGGTAGGATTACTTTAAGTTCTACTTTTGGGGAGAATGTTGAGGCGAAAATGATAAGAACTCAGTGTCTCTGAATAGGGATACCACGTTAAATCATCCCGTAGAATGCGTAGTTGCCCTGACTGATAAGCTAAATGTGGGTGGTTGATACCACCGTTTCTTTGTGAATCTCTTATTTTGGGGGACCAGGAGAGTTCTTTTAAGGAGGGAAATAAAGAAAATCATGGGGTGTTAGGAGAAGAATCTGCAGGCGTTTTCTTGCTACAAATAAGTAAAAAAAAATGTCGGAAGGGGTAGACTGTAGTTCGGAGGAAATAGAGAAAGAATCTGATACTCTAGATTCTAAATTATTTTCGGATTATTATAGACTAAAGGAAGAACAAATTAATTGTAGCTCGTTATAAAAAGTTCGTGCGGAATTAAAACAAAATAAAGGTAATTTTGTTTTAATGGATGAATTAATTTACCATAAAGACAAAATTCTTAGTGAACCAGTTTTGCAGTTAGTCTTACCAAAATGTAGATTAAGTAAAGTATTAAAATTAGCATATGGATCCGTTTTCGGGGGACATGGGAGTTAAGAAAACCAAAGAGCGAATCAAATATAGTTTTTACTGGCCAAATATGAATAAAAATATTTCAGAATTTGTCCAAACTTGTAAAGGGTGCCAACTTCGTAAAATTGCTAAAATTGGCGAGAGAGTTCCCATCACTCCAGTATCTCGCCCTGAGCTTCCTTTTGAAATAGTGAATGTTGACATAATTGGGCCTATAGACCTACCCTCTAGCAGAGGACACAAGTACATTCTTTGTCTTGTAGATCAAAATACTCGCTGGTCCGAAGCTGTCCCGTTGAAATCGTTATCTGCCAAACGCACTTGCGAGGCTTTACTCAACATTTTCACGAGAACGGGTATACCCAATGTTATAGCCAGTCATCAAGGGACTAATTTCACATCCGTTCTAATGCAAGAATTCCAGAGGCGTATTGGTTCGAGTCCTAGATTCTCATGTCCAGGTTATGCTGCCTCGAATGGTTTAGTGAAAAGATGGAACCGGGTGCTAAAAGATATGTTGCACCACATCATACGGGAGGATCTAAGAGGTTGGGATCTTCAGTTACCATTTTTGCTGTTCTCTTACCGAGAAGTTCCAAACACCACAACTGGTGTCTCTCCGCTTAAACTTCTTTATGGTAGAGAGGCTCGAGGTCCATTGGCTATCCTTAAATCGTCTTGGGCAGGTGAACTCAGAGTACCTACCACCCTGTCCCAGTCAGCTGTTGACTATTTACAAAGCTTAAAAGTAAAACTGGAAAAAGCCGCTGAAAGTGCATCTTTTGATGGCTGCGAACAAACAGAAAGCTTATGGAGACTATTTTAATAAAAGATCATCAGTAAGAAACTTCAGTGTCGGTGAACAGGTAGTGCTTTTAATACCTGACTCTACCAATAAGATCTATGCAAGATGGACTGGTCCTGGTGAAATTATTAAGCATGTGTCACCACACTTGTATAAAGTGAAATTACCAGACGGGAATGTGAGACATATTCATGTGAACAAGATTCGAAAATATTATCCTGATTCTCTGGCTGTTGGTGTTATTTTTCAGGAAGACCATGAATTTGGGGAAATTTATTCCACTCCAAATTCGCATTCTGCCTGTATAAATTGGAAGGAGATTGATTTTAACCATCTACAACCAGTTGAAAAGAAACAATTGCGTGAACTTTTGCTTAAACACCAAGATCTCTTTAGTGGTAAAGTAAGAGTTACTAAAGTTGGTCCTCATCGAATTCGGCTTAAGCCAGGTCTAGAGAGAAAAAAGACCATTCGTATATCGTATTCCAGAATCTCTTAAGAGTAAAGTTAATGAACAAATAGAAGAGATATTAAATCTTGGTTTGACTGAAGAAAGTGACTCGGAAATAGCATTTTGCGTTAATAAAAAGGATGGAGGAATTCGTTTATGTGTGGATTTCCGATTCCTGAACTCGGTTACAGTTTCGGATGATTTTCCAATGGAAGAGGCCACTGAATTGATCCAGTCTATTGGAAGAGCCAACATAATAACCACTTTAGATCTCCTAAAGGGATATTGGGCCATTCCAATGGAAGAAGGTAGTAAGCATTTCACGTCATTCAAGACTCATCGAAATCAATATCTTTTTAAAGTCATGTGTTTTGGTTTAAAGAATGCTTCATTCACATTTCAACGTGAAATGAACAAAGCTTTGTATCAATATAGAGATTTCTCAAGAGCGTATATTGACGACATAGCGATGTTTTCCAGCAATTAGAAAGAACATTTACTTCATTTAAATACAGTTTTGGCAAGACTTTCAGAGTTAAACTTCACCGTCAACCTTGAAAAGTGTTCCTTTGCGAAGCTCAAAATAAAATATTTGGGACATCTGATTGGTTCTAGTACTCATCAACCTGATCCTGAGAAGACCAGAGCAATTGAAAATTTACCGAGACCAACAACAAAGAAAGAACTTCGCAGTGTGCTAGGCCTTTGCAACTATTACAGAGAGTACATTCCCAACTATTCCAAACTTGTGTTTCCATTTACGGAACTTACTAAAAAGAGAGTACCTGATCATCTTCCATGGACTGATACTCATGATGAAACGTTCTATCTATTGAAAAGGGCGTTGGTCCAGGCTCCTCAACTTTATTCACCGATACCAGGAAGACCCTACGTGATACACTCTGATGCATCTCATATTGGTGTGGCGGTATGTCTATCACAAAGATATAATGATAATATGCAACCTGTTGCATATGTTAGTCAAAATTGACCCCTGCTCAACAAAAATGGTCGACAATCGAAAGGGAAGCTTTTGCAACTGTGTGGAGTCTAAAGAAGTTAGAATCCTATGTGTTTGGAACGGAAATAAAATTTTTTACGGATCATAATCCTTTACCCTACTTAACGAGATGTGCTCCACAATCTTCTAGACTGCAAAGATGGGCTTTTGCATTGCAAAAATTTAACATCACAATCAAACATTGCCCTGGTGCTAAAATGCCCCATGCTGACGCATTATCACGTTTATTGTGAAACAAAAACTATAATGTGAAAATTGCAATTTGTAATCATTTGTTTATTTTATATATTTTTCTTCAAGTGTTTTAATTAATGAAAAGTTCATTTGCATTGTATTATTATTATTATTATAAGTATTGTGTTTAATTTTCTGTTGGTAAAATGTTCTATGAGTATTATCTAGAATTTTTAGAGATATTTTACAATTTGAATAGTTTAATGCTATTAAATTAGATACTTATTTAATTCTGTTACATATTTGCTTAGTTAAAATGCTGTTGTTTAAAATAATTTAAATTAGCAATTGATAGTTAGTAATATTCATTTTAATGATGACTATCTCCATTTATCAATTAATGTTATGTTTATTATGTAATACATATTTGTTGTTTACTCATTTTTTTTCCATTCTTTACTAGATTAACTGATGTATTTATACATCAATATACATTTATTGTCAGATTAAGTATCATGGAGATACTTCAATCTTGCATGGGGGGTGTAGTGTTCAGACATCTTCGCCAGAGGGCGTGTCGCTCACTCACCTCAAAGGAAAAAAAAATAAAATAAGAGAGGAAGGAGAAGTGTTCCTCCAACTGACGCGTGAGGTTGGTTGTAATTTTCCTGTATATCCATTCCCTATAAATATATTCAATTTTATGTTCAATAAACTGTGTCGCCCAAACAAGCGGGTTGTTTATTCATAAGAATTTACATACGAACCAAAGTTCCACGAGAAGGGGAACGACAATGCTGTCAAGTCATTTTTCTATAAGGAAGAGTTAATTCAAATGGGACCTTTGGCAAAACGTGGATTCTAAAGCATTACTAACATGATTTTTCTTTTAAAGGGAAATTCCAAGGTATGTTTTAGTTACCATGTAAATCAAATTCTATTAAAAAAACCAGCGCTTTTATCTCTTTTGAATTATAAATTCTGTGACAATTGAACGAAGAAGCACACGATTTCACATGTTATTAAATAATAATAGTAAAGAATTATGAAACGCAATGTTTACTGATTCCATTGGATCTCTCACCAAATAAGTTGGTTTCCTTACAAATAAATGTACAAAGTTCAAGCAATACTGTTTTATTTTTCGTTGAAAAAAAATGTAAATTAACAAATAAAGTATGAAAATAAATAAAAAGTAACATATTTTCTATATATGAAATATAAATGAATGTTCGAAAATTTTATATACGATTATTAGTCATTTACTGTAAGTTTATTTATCTTGTAAATTTATTCGACTGCAATCACAACTTTTTATTGCTTCCATTATATATATATATATATATATATATATATATATTATATATATATATATATATATATATATATATATATATATATATATATATATATATATATATATATATAGTTATAATCATACAATAGGAATACGAAACGCAAATACAAAGAAATCTAAGCATACAAAACGTATGAATGAGGAATTAATTTTATATTCATCAAAAAATTTCTTTATTTCTATGTGTAAGCACATATAATACAAGAAAAATTACTAGTCTTAACTACAAACGCATAATTTTACGACTGAATTTATGTCCGTAACTATTATAGATTAGATAAATTAGTTATAAATTAGACTTGATTTACATCTGCTCTATCATGTCGGCCTCTTTATCGATTCTTAATACCCACGATTTTAGCTGTAGGCGCAGATTTATCACTTTGTGTTATAGCAACTGCAATTTACGCGTTCTTTGCGTTTACGCTCGGTGTAAAACTAATGGCCACTTTTGTTGCTAGCGTATCTATCTTTATGGGGAATGAATTACATTTCGATTTCTTTTCAGTTTAATGTGAGGTTTATTGAGTGAAGATCCATTTTGTTTTTTAGCTTTGAGCACACAATTATGTCACGATGAGGTCAACCTTACATCACTGTTTTTGCTACTTATGTTAGTATACATTATAAAGAAATGATTTTTTTAGATTTTTTTAAAAAAACATTTTATGTCGTTAAGATTGCATTAATAGTTGTTCATAATCTGAAATACCTATAGTTAAGCCTATATTATCTATTTACTCATATCTGGAAGCAGTTTTTCAAAATGATTGGGTTTTCAATCAATATGCATAGCTGCCAATTCTTTTGGTTTTATGGGAAAACTCCTGATTTTTCATTATTTCTCCCGATTTTCTGATAATGTAGGAAAATCTGCTGATTTCTGTCAATTTCAGTGGAAAATTTAAAATCTGTCTACATTTTAACGGAAAAAGTCTATTGAGTTATATTTTAGTAGCCTAAAGATATGGCAAAATTTTATAAAAATGCAGAACATTTATGTGCGACTGTATGTAATTACGTGCTTAAAAAGTTTCCGTTTAGTGATGAGGATGTAAAACATGCAAGAAGCACGTTTGAACAATCCTCATTTTCAAGTGTAAAATTCTCTGTCGACAGATTTCCCATTTTGTTGCTCAGTACAGAACTGAATAAAGGATTGGGCATTCTCTAGACTATCTTCTGCAAATTACAAAGTATTGTCGTCTTAAAAGAAATACTGGATAAATCAAGAGCAGATGTACAATGGCACCTTGTTGCAAAACTGAAAAAAGGGTTTGAACAAAAAATGTTTTCCAATATTTTACAGGTCAGGCTTACACATAAATTTAACTATTCCACATTCTAATGCAGGATGTTAATAGGTGTTCAGTCATATATATATAAAAAAATGAATAAATAAAAATAAATTCAGATTTTCACTTTCTGCTGAAAATTTAGAAAGAGTTTAATTATTTCTAAATATTCTCAAAGTGAGAAAAAAATATTTTGTGAACAGCAATTCATCTCTAAAGAATGTGCTAAGTCAGCAACGTATGATAAAAATAAATTGCCATGAGTTATTCGAATTTGAAATGTATTGTGTGGACAAAGTATTTGATAATTTCTATATTCTTATGCAGAAGAATATGTCACTGAATAAAATTTATTTAGTAATGTAATTTATGCTTTTATGTGATTTCATAAATTTAATATTTATAGTAAAAAAAAAAAATAATAATAATAATAATTTCGGTTCTACCGTTTTAGACATTTGTTTGAAAGAAAAATATCGCTAGTAAATGTCTCCTGTGATTTTCTTTCTTCAAAATCAATAGAATCGACTGATTTTTTTCTCTTCAAGTTGGTAGGTATGTATATGGGTGCTTGCCACATACAAAAAAGACAGATTTTCAGAAAAAAAAAATCTCGGCCGGCTTGCATCACGTCCAAGGAAAAATTTAATTTAATTTTATTGATGACCAAAAAGTGTAAAAATTATTAATTGTGATGGATTATTTAGAATAATTTATTTATTTGTGTACTGTATGGAAACATTTAGAGTTATAGTTTCGTGCGATAACAATAATCGCACGAAACTATGCTTGCTAAGGAATATTTGCCGTCAAACAGAGAATTGTGGAAGCAAAAAGAGACTATCAAAGATATGTTTATTCTAAGTGAAGTAAAATGGCACAGACTATTTGTAGCTACTTCAAGGAAAATCATATAGCATCTCCTAATCTTCTGATTACCTGGGACAACAGCACCAGGAGAGAAAGAAGAGCAACGAATGGACAAATAAATGTTTGATGATGGAATCTATGGTTAACATATTAGATTGTGAAGATTTACAAGATTAAATTCAGAAAAAGACTTTTTCAAAAAAATCCTGATTAATGTAAATATTGCATTAATCTCTATTATACATTCAAAGTGTTTCTTCCAATTTAAGTAACTCATAAATATTAACGCATTCGAAATGAAATATTTAAATTTATATATGCTTTTTCTAATTTAGGTTTTTAATCTGTTACCATTTATAGCTTATAATTTACTTCCTAAAACACAAAAAACGATCAAGGGTGTCTTCCCTTGAATACCAGCGATGTTGGAGGGGGTGGATATCATGGTTGAACATTTCAAAAATCTATCAAGTCTATTTATATGTGATGTCAAATTACGATTTTCTAATATTCAAATAAAAATAAAATTTTTTAGATAATTCTCATAATATTGTGGATTAAAATTTACTGCTGCTTTTACTGAAATTCGGACACTTTTATAAACTTACTATTTTCATTGTTTAAGATAATACTAATTGCTTATGATTAATAGATTTTTTTCTTAACAAAATGATATTTTTTCTTTTTCAATAGTGTTGGAGAAATATATAATTTTTTTAAAATAATGGTTACAGCCCCTTGTTTAAAATGTAATGAATTCAAATTATTGGCTGAACTGTCGAATGGAAGACAAAATACAGCTGCCGAAAAAAAAAATGCCTTTTTTTATAATAGGCATTTTATTTTCGTATAATCGATATCCAGCTGTATTTTAAAACAGTTTTTACATACGCTTTAACTTATCAAGCTGCTTTAACTATCGACGCCTTTGATTTAAAAAGTTTCTCAACTTCTCGTTAACATTATTTTGATTTAGAAAGCAAATACCCTATCTAATTTTGCATTAATTTTTCAATTTTAATCTATTGCTTTAGTTATAAACATTTTTTTAATAATTTTCTGATTGACAGTCAATCAAACTAGCTTGATGATGTTTATTATTGTAATTATTGATATTGATTCTTATATAACTTTTATATATAGTTAGATTATAAAAAGTGTTTATTTTAATCAACAATATTTAACTCAAATGAATCAGTTTTAGCCTTTAATCTCTTTGGATTTTTTTCAAATTAATTTTTGTTTTGTTGAATTTAAATCTTGGGAAACCAATATCAACAAACTTCAAAATCGAGAAAGAATGTCATAAAATGATTATTATCTTATGTAAAATATATAGAGTCACCCAAAAAATGTTAAGAGTGAAATTTTTAATTTTTTTTATTTTTTTTATTTCTTAGTTACTAATTATTTGGGCAACCATAAAAATATAAGAAAAAAAATTGAAGCGCAGTTAGTTTAACAAAAATCTACATTTAAACCGTATTTCTTGAGCTTTTTATTATCAATTAGTGATGTTAAACAAAAGAACCAATTTGTAGAGCATTTCAATTGCTCAATTAGTGATTAAAGTGGAATATACGACTGTGGCGGAATGTATTAGCATTTAAATCTGTCTGCAATATCACGATTATTTACTTTGGCTTTCATTAATTTAATTTAACTAACACTCTGGGTTAAGTTTAATTTCTGAAGTTTCTTAAGGATGACAGCTCTCTGAGCCATTATCTCTGAATAATATTTGGCAAACATACATTAGTTTGGTGTCAGAATCTTGCCGCGATTCTAATAATGGATAGACTTAAGCTTTATATATTGTGGATCTCACTTCATTATTAGATATTTATTAGCCCTTGAAGTATTTTTCATCATTCTTCTTATGCTAATGTGAAGTATTTTCTCAAATATTATTTAGTAATAATTTATCCATCCGTTTTCTTGATTACAAACGCGATGATGATTCCGTGTCATATGACCAGTACCAAGAAATCAGTCTTTAACAAAGCACGGCTTTATTGTTTGCTGAATCATATGAATATTTTCTACTTGTTATCCTCCGGCAGTGGTTTTCATAGTTAGTCATTCATGTGTTGGACGTTCTTATTACCGGAAGGTCGTGAATTCGAATCCAGGCTGAAACTAAGATACGAAGCGTTCACTGAAGATCGTTAAATATGCCTTGGTCCTCTAAGTGAAATGATACCTCTCGAGGTGGCAGGCAATGTACTTGATCCTTGTTTTAAAATTATGAAGACTCCATCCGGCTGCTTCTATCCAACTCAAGGCTAAGTACAAGAAGCATACTGGTACAACTACAACAAAATAGAAACGAAACACTCATTTTCGAAATTCAACAGTGGGCAGATTCGATTATTCTTGTTTATGGGAAACTATCTTGTGATTACATAACTTGTAAATATCCGTTTGATAAAATTTTTACGAAATATTTATATTTGTTCGTCAACATTTACTTTATGATTTTATACAAATTTTTGAAGAAGAAAGAGAAATTTTCAAATATTTTAAATTTTATCCTACTTTTATATTTTTTTAATTTATAATTTTTTTGTTCCTGCTTCTCACTACGAATTCTTTTTGTTTATTTTTTAAATTAAAATTTGCAGATTTAATGGCAAATTGTTAATTTTGCCGCTTAATTCTCTCCTAACTAAAATGCGACATCAAGAGTAGTTAATATTTTGGGAGCAACATTTTAAATTTTTAACTTAGAAAATAATAGACAATTAATTTATTAAGGCATTCAGTTGGATTTGAATAATAAAATCATCTAGCTTATATTGATTAAAATGATTTTAGTGGATACCTAGTTGTACAAAATGATAATACATGTACTGTTACATAATCTTTGACTATTTAAAGACTTCTTTTTCTCATTTTTTTCTTTACTTTCCTTTTATGTATTATTTTAAGGCCAATAATGGATAATCAGGAAATGAAATGTAATGTTCAGTTATGTAGATGTTTTTGCATTTACTAAATAACCATTTACGAAAGCATGACAATAATAAATCGTAAATTCATAAAACAAATGGTTTTACGATATTAACAATTTTGGTTTTGGCAAATGCTGGATTCATACATTTTAATGTTTAAAAAAACTTTCAAGAATAATTATAAAAGATTAATCTTGTCGGCTGGGGGGAGGGGAATTACAACATGATTTTTTTCCAGCATAAGAAAATTTTGTACCAAACATGGGGTTATTTTAATGAACAATGTGCATTTTTAAAGAAGAGTTTTTAAATTTATATTTAGATAATTTTTTTATTTTTAAAAATTATAGTTTTAAAATATGCTTATATTTATCTATTTATGAACATAAACTTTGCCACAAAAATAATCAGGTGTTCTAAAAGATTAATTGCAATATTTAAAAAAAAAAAAATTTTAATTTTTTATTAAAAATACTCTGGAGAACAATATGAAACAATTTGGTGACAATTTGGCAAATTTGTGCCAATATCCCTGATCGACGAATTTCACATTTGAACCAAATCTTGTAAAAAATGTCAAGGAATATTAAAACAAATCAATCACTTAAAATTTACTGTCATGTTTTATGTATAGACTTTCAGACAAGCTATTTTAATTATGTTTCATAGTCTGATATCTTTTTTAAGTTGTTTTAATTTTAAGTATTTTTGAAAACAATTATTCTTTCGAAAGGATTTTGTGTAAAACGTAACTTTAAAGTATGTTGTAAAGTAGGTATGGGCAAACTACGTCCCGCCAGAAGGTTTGACGCGACCCGCTGAGAGAATTTCAATTTGTTGGTTCAACAGAAATTAAAGAAAATCTGATTTATATATTATACATCTATCACTTTTTCTACATTGTTTAAATTTTCCACTTTATTTATTTATTTCTAAAGGATTGATGATCTTTTTTCTTTCTTTATTTTTATCCTACAAAACAAAAATCGACGGCAAGCACAGAAAGCTGAAATCGTTATAGTGTTAAAAGCGGAAGTTCTTTATTAATTATAGTTATATTAATGTCTCACACCAAAAATCAATGCTACGTTTGCTATATCGTATATACGTGAACAAGTGTTTTCAACTATGAACCTTAGAAAGAATAATTTCAGAAGTAGACTGACAGATAAGCATTTATCTTCATTTCTTAGAATCAGTACAATTCCCTTTGAACCAGAATATAAGGCATTTTTACAAGAGAAATCATAATTTTTATTATCTCATTAACATATTTAAAAACTTATATATTGTTTTTAAAATTTTAGAAAAAAATTTACTTTGCACCGCCAACATGTTCTGGCCCGCGATCTAAAAATTTTTCCCTCCCTCTTGTAAAGTAATATCTGGATGTATTTAGGTATATAAATTCTAATATTTTTATGAAATTCGAAATTTTCAATCAAATTAAAGAAGCAATAGTTATAAAAATATTTATATTTTAATAATTATATTAATAAAGTTCTCTTTTTTTCATCGAATTTGATCAAGGATTACAATGTTTGAATCTGGCATCAAATCTGAATAGAAATAATAATAATTATCGTTTTCTTCTTAAAATTTATTTTCAAATATTTGATGACAAAATTCGAATTCAAAAAATGTATTAATATCCATTTTTGAAGTGACTGGAAAATTTTTTATTGTCTTTTGATTAAAACATGTTTTCATAGATTGGAGCTTTTAAAATATGTCTGAAAAAAGATGATGAATAAAAAAATGTTAAAGTTTTCTAAGTACTGAGAAATATTTATTTCCAAAAATGTGTTAGCCTTCTGTCTTTATCTCAGTGGAACACGTTATTTCAGGTCGAAGTGAGTTATTTTAAGTTATTTAGGGAATACTGCTAAAAATGTTCTATTTAAGGTTCATTAAAATGTTAATAGAAACTTTCTAAAACATAACGAAAAGGTAAGGAGAATTATATAACTTTTATTTTATAAAATTGATCATTGAAGACAATTTTTGTGATTTATTTCAATTAGTTTTTAAAATATATCTTTTTGAAAATTCATTCATATATTTTTATCTAGGTTTCGTACCATAATTTTGTTCCAGTTCAAGAAAAATAAATTACATCATTTCATTTCTTGTTTTTATTCTTCCAAAAAGAACAGTTTTCTATTTAGCTCCGAATGAATTTTTATTTTACGTTGTGTAAAATCTGTATTATTATAAATTATAATATCTAAAATATTATAATTTATAAAATAGCTTTCTATCATAAATAATAATTCACTTCATCATAATGAGATTTATTTATTTATTTTTTTTTAAATGGCACATTATGTGTAAAAAGATACAATTAACTATCATATATGATGAGAGCGGTGAGCACTGTCATTGTTATTGGCACTGATGCCGGATAATCCAGCTAGCCAAATTCTAAGTTTTGTGGGTTTTTTGGCATATTTTCTTATGTATTTGGCAACCTGGTTTTTATTACATCATAGAGATGGAGTGCTATGAAAGTTATGTGTGCACACAATTCTATTTTATCAATTCCAGTATTAACGTCATCTCGCACGTCACAATATGTCATCTTGGCAACATTACTTCATCACCAAAAAAAAAAAAAAATAAATAAATAAAAAAAAATCAGAATTTTTCATACGGCATCTGTGCTTTGTTATCCATTATCAAAATCGCGTTTGACAACTAGGTTAATGATTATGTCGATTATGTGTGCCCTCGTCGCTTCATGCTTCCCACTCACACGGTGTATTTAGTTTTGCAATAATTATGTAAAAAAATATGTTTGTATTTATTTATTTAACATGAAAATCGCCTCTTATTATATTAAAATATTTTCAAACGTGAATATTCTTGGAAAATAAATTTCAAACCTGGAAATATATGTCCTTTCAACGTTAATTTGCGTAGCTGCTACTGCCAAAACCACCATTGCAATCTTAATCAAGTACGGAGCTAGTTAATTTTGTTCTCTTCCCAGAAATCTGAAGTATTATATTTTATATCGCGAACCTTCTTTCACTGTCAAAATTATTCAAAATGAACTCAATATCGGTAGAAATAACGAATTTAAAGTGTTTTATTGCCGTATATTTACTTTATAAAAAAGTTTAAATCGTCTTCATTTTCATCGCTTTTAGTAGATTGTTAACGAGTGAATCAAATTTTCTCTAATCTAAAATTGTTATTTGTTCCAAATATCTAAATGTTGCGCAGCCAGTATTTTTTGTCTTATGACATGCAAGATTTAATAATGAGGATCCAAATAAAGTTTTCCCGTAAAACTATCTATTAGTAATGTTTCTCTGTTATATAATTGTTTAAAATTTCGTAACTGCAATGGTTCCAAATTCTGTAAAAAAATCACTTAATTCTTCACTTTGTAGTTTCAAAGATGTTTCCATTAAGGATTGCTTAATCCAAAATTTTAATTCCATCCATTTACCGTCTACAAATTAAAACACTAAATTACTTTCCGAAAAAGATCTCTGCGTTCCCATAAAGATTTTAACATATTATATGTAAAAATCTTTATTGGAATGTAACGGACGCAACTGAGTTGGGCAAAAACCAAAAAAATAGAAAGTTGGTTGAGAATTAAATATTATTTTTAATTTATTCTTCACTTGATTCTTTACTTCTAGTTGACTATTGTGTTTAAAATTAATCCCGCGACTGTTACTGATCTTTTTTATGTCCTATGACCAATTGAATCATTTCCTATGACGTCAAAATTACGTGTCGAGTACCGTCGCTGATTTTTTTTTGGTTTGTGTACTGCTTCCGTCGTTTAAACTCTTATTAAATTTTAATCTAATAAGTTACAAGAAGTTTTGCGCTGATATTTATTTCGCCACTTTGTCAATTCGTTTCCAATTTGCCGTCATTTTATCTCCAGCTGCCTTTGATAAGTATTGTAGTATGGCTAATTTTTAAAACGTTACTCTGTTCTTTTAAAGTAAAATGGTGACAAAATTTGAGGTTCCTGGTTATTTTAACAAAATGTTTGGCAATTGGTGATGATAAACTATAATCTGCTTCATTATATCTTCTATCGTTTCTCCTAACACAGCTCTGACATCAAACTTCTCTCGCCACAATAAAGTTTTCGCTTATTTGCATAAATTATACAGCTATTTTAAAAAGAAGGATCTGAAAAAACAGAAATATTCAACGATTTTATTATTAACCATGACATTGTGAAAATGAGAGAGTATTGCTATCAAGTTGATGTATAAAAATAAACTGAGCGCATTTACGAAAATCAAATACGAATATGCACAACTATATAGTGAGTGAAAACAATCTACATTTGGTGTTTGCTACGTGATAAGTACCAAATACAGATAGTAATGAATTGACTTCATTGGACACAGACTTTCTCTCTTAACTGTTGCTTCGTCTAGTTAAAGAGTGTATACAAACATATTTGGCTGGCTGATATGCCACAAATACATCTCAGATGGATATTTTCTTTAAAAATCATCTGTATTTTTATTTTAATCATCTAGATCAAATCTGCTTCTACAAGTAATTGCATCCAAAGCTGAAACAGAAAAGTATTAATAAACATCAAAACAGGAATTTAAGAAGCAATGTACATGTAATAATTATTATATTTGTTATGATGTTAAATTTGAAATTTTTAATGAGTTTATTACAGAATTAAAATGACTTAAAATATGTAATACTGAAGTAAACCAATATTTTGTTAAGTTCAGTTCCGATTTTTGTTCCGACCAAAATAACGATTTTCTCCGTTCAGTTCTGAAACCCTTGTTTTTATTGATTTCTACAAAATTTATAAAATTTTCGCTCCTATTGGAATTTAATTAAGTTTTTTCTTAGTTTTATAATAATTTATATGAAAGTTCCTATTGATAATATTTATCATATGTAATATCATAATAATTTTATAGCCAATATTATTATAATTAATCTAGAATTTTAGTGAAGAAAATCTATTGGAAAATTTTATTTTTGATTTTATATATATATAGTATATTTTGATTTTATAATTACATTCTATTACGGGTAATTTTTAATTAATTGTATTTATGAGTATTAATTTGCGCTATTTCCATTTAAATTTGTTTTCGAAATATGAAATTTTTTTACGATACTTGGTGTCACTGATTCATTACACGTTATTATCTATATGAATGCGAAAAGTAAATACAAAGATAAAAATTGTATTTATTATATTTAGCTGTTTACCTATATCTATTGTCATGAAAACTATAGAATTTTATTTCATTAGAAGGTATAAGTTAGTTGATTATTTATTCTTTTATATTTTAAAATACTAGTACTAAATGCATTAAATGAATGTGCTTTATTTTTTTTTTATCTAGAACTTTTTATTTTTATTCGAAAATTTTTATTTTACCTAAAAATCTCAAAATTTCATAAATTTTGCCACAATTTTTTTATTGCCTAAAAAATGTTTAATTGTATAATCATTGAATGTAATCTGAAAAATAAAGTTTTTAGGATTTTACTAATTTATAAACTTTCTGTTTTAAAGTTATTTAATACTATTAAATAGAATTATGATTCCTTACTTGGAAATTTCAAATCTTGTTATTTTAAAATTACTATTTATCTCTTAAATTTATATTAACTGAATTTTAATTTAAAAAATCTATTAAAAAATTTTATTTTTGAATATGTTATAAAATTTCAGACAATTATTTGTTGCTTATATTCTTCGATTTCTGTTAAGAAAATCTAATAAATTCTTAAGTTTATTGTGCTCTGACACATTTTCAGATAGAACGATTTAAAAATAACTCAATTTTGTTTCCCTAATCCCTATTTACTCGCATTAGGGTTGTTGATTTAAGTTATGACATTTACCTCATCTTCAGTTTGGCGGGGGGGGGGGGACGTCACGTTGCTTGTAATTTTCTCTTTTATTAAAAATTTCAGATTAAAAGAAAATTATGTAGCAATTCTTTATGATATAAATAATCAGTAATTGTATATTATTATTTTACATATTTGTATAGTATATACATTATTTTACATTTCATAGTTGGAACATTTGAATTATGAATATACATAACTCATTTTAAATTTTAGTTTAAAACAACTGTATCGTTAAAGTTATGAATGAGAAAATTTAAAAATATTTGTCATTATTGATGGTAATATAGAAAACTTTTTCACAAAGCCAAATTAATATTTAATAACTCAATATGCGATTAAGCAATACTTCGTATAAGTTAGGAAAGGTTACAATTTGAGAAAATTTTTAGATATCATCAATAATGATAGATAAAAATAAATTCAAGGTCTTAATAAATAATTTTACTGAGCAATAAATCGATTATTAAGGCACTGAATTCCATGTTATTTAAGGATCAATTTAATATTTTCCATTTTAATTATTAATTATTCAAAAAATTATGTTATTCGTCCATATTGCAATATAAGTTTAGATTGTTTTCATAATTAATTTATGAGAGTTCTATTACAAATAGTTTTAAATTTAGAGCTGAAATTACAGATATTCTTGAGATTCCGGGATCTTTCCTGTAAGAATTTTTTTCTAGTAAACCGTTTGAAGAGGAAAAAAATTAGGGTTTGCTGTTTATAGTAAATATACTCGGCAAGTCCTTAAAAAATAAAATTAAAAATGAAAAAAATGAAAAGTAAATAAATAAAATTGACATTTGGAAGGAAATTCCCATTTTTCTCTCCCTTCAGTATATTTGATGAGATATTTTTTTTCCAATGGTAGATTGTAGACAGTTACAACTGCAACAGAGTCTATTAATCTATTGTTCTCTGATACCCAAGGAACCGGCCAGAAACAGCGACCTCTTTCCTCCGAGGCGTTGCCCCGGGTGCACCACAAGGGGTGGGCCACCATCGCACTCTCACACATGCCATAAGAACCCGTTTATAGGGTAGGCATCATTCATACTTCATTCACACTCACAAAGAAAGGACAAAGACAGGATAGAGAGAGAAAGTACATCCATGCGTGAACCGGGATTCGAACCCAGGACTTTCCTATCCGAAGCCAGGCACGCTGACCATTAACAAGTTGACCGGCTATTTGATGAGATATACCGTAGAGGTTTCGGAAAGCATTTCGAGTTCAAACTTTGAGGGTTTTTCTGAATTCTAAACGCAAAATCTAAAAAATATTTCCTGAACCCATGGGTTTCAGGTCTCCCTATGGTATCAGGAAATAATAGAGCAGATGAGGGAAGTTAACGTATGTAATCAATTAAATAAACGTTTTTTTTCCTTCTTTAAACATTTTACTGCTGTTGCTGATAGTTTTAGTGCATTTCTTCTAATTCTACAATGTGTAAAAGTATTTTGGAGTTTCTTCCTGTGCTTTAGAATTACTGACGATAGGGTTGGTTTATTTGTCGCTCAATGGTCATTTTTTGCAACAGAGGGCTAATTAGAAAGGACAGTTTAAAATGGATTCCTAACCATGAACGCTTATTCCTATTCATCAAACCTGATAGAACTTTACAATACTAACTATCATTTGTACAATGTATTAATGAGTATTAAACAGATTTTTCTAAAGACGAATGAGATATTGCTCAATATTGTAATCATGAAGTTTAAATTAATTCTATCAACAAAATTTCAATTACTAGATTTATATTTTTGAATTTTTTATTTTATAAACTAAAGTTTCTCCTTATATTATAGTGATGTAGAACAAATCATTTGAATTATATTCCTTTTGTACACGAGTAAAAATATTTTTAATTCAACGTGAAATTATTTTAGAAATCGGTGGTGTTGTGTGATGAAATCAAATCCTCTTTGTAAACGTGTGCTTCATAAGCATTTGAGTAAATTATTTTGTTTCTTTTGAAATATGCTAATATGTTTGTAATGTTAATATGTAAATATTGACTGTCTGAAAAACTGATACGTTTATATTTTGATTTTATCTTTTATTCTTAGAAATTAATTATTTGGGTTCCATTTATATTAGTTATTTTGTAAACATTTTAAAATATATTTTATTTACAAATTTAATTTTCTTTTTAATTTATTTTAAGAATATCCATTTAGAAAATGATAAAAAAAAACGTAATTGTATGATGCGGAAATTTACTATCAAACAACTGCATTATATTTTGCATTGGTAGGGTGTTTTCGAAAATATTGTTTTGAGGAATACCCAATCAAAGTTGTGCTGAAAAAGCTGTTAGAAGTGTCAAAGTTGTTTTAAATGGAACATAATAGTTTGTGCAAAAATAAAATGTAAACATATGAATTAAATTTAATGATATACTTTTTGCATATGAGATCACAACTTTTTTTAGAACAGATAATTCATACTTAGAAAGTTTAAAGTTGACATTTGATTTGTGATGTATAACTCCACCCAAGTAATACCACTATTAAACTAGTTTAAAATAAAAAATACGAAGTAGTAATTTTAAGATTGAAGTTATGATATAAATTTCACAAAACTCTTAGATTTAAGTAATATAAATATCAACAAAATTGTTTCTGTAAATTTAAAAATAAAGCCTGTAAATTTCTTACTATCAACTTATTTTAATGCTAATAGGATTTAAATTCATAAAAATCTATTTCATGCAATAAAATTTTGAATTGTTGTACATTGATGTAATACTATTCTTTGAAAAAATTGTAAATACAAATGTACTTAGATGATTTCATGATATTCAGTAGTAATTTCAAGTATAAATTGAGTATATTGTCAAATTTATATTAATTCATTTAGTATCTACGCATACTTAAATTTAGGAAATGGTATAAAATAGAATCAATAAGAAACTAACTGTATTAATAATAACAGAAAGTCAAATAAAATCTTAAATAACATAATATTAGCAATTCATTATCCCCAACCGAATGGTTGGAATTGGTTCTTTTAAAAATGCATTTCGATATTAGATATTTTGATGCCTTAATTTATTAAAATTAATTCCAGGGTTACCTGTGATTTTTGGACTTTTATTTATGCATTAACGAATTTTTTGTTTCTTATCTAAAAAATTGAAGGAAAAAATATGTTTTCTTCCAAAGAGAAAGTCTATTTTATTAATGGAAAAGAATTTTGTTAATTGATTCCTTGATCTGATTCAAATGTGAATATATGTTAGGACAAATCATTACGACCTCCTTTATTTCTCTAGATGGAGAATCTAAACTTAAAATAGGTATACTTAAAAATTTTCGCAACTTTAAATTTCTTTATCCATAAAAATGTATAAGGGAAACAATTAGTATATTATATTCAATTTCGTCATACTATGTTTTGCCTGTGAACTGAATTCAAATATTCAATTAAACACTTTGTTAGGGTTCTCAACAAATAATCTAGAAATTAATTCTGAAAAATGGTATTTTTTACATTCAATATAAAATGGAGATTCTTTAATTGACTCCAGCTTATATGGAACAGTTTGAGAAATGTCATCAATATTTAAATTAGACAATTTTGCAACCTACTTTAGCTGAGAAAGAATATGTCTATTTACCATTAGGATTAAACATTTCTTCTATCAGTACAAAAATATATGTGCGCTTTTTATGAATATTAATTAATTTTATAAAAAGTATGAAAGATTTTGATATCACTAGTTATTTGTTCAGTAAATAAATGTTTTATTTAATTTAAAAATTATGCAAACGAGGCAATAGTTTTCTGCTTAAAATATGTGTACCTTAATTAATATAAAACACTCTATGTATTATTTTAAAATTAAAAAAAATAATAATAAGTACTACAAACTGTAATGAATTTGAGATCAAGTGTGGTAATGATCATCAAGATTTGTTGTGTTATTGTATTTAGATTTCGCGTAATTAGCATTACGTAAATTATCAATAGTAAATATATTACAATGTTATTTTTATGTAGAGATGTTGAAATTACGTAACATATACCTGTGTGTGTGTCAGTAAATTTTTCCTGGATAGAATTTTAAATTTAAGCATTAACAATAAATATGTGAATTATTTAAATGAACATTTTTTTAATATTCAAGAGTTGTTCGTGTCTTTAAGATTTGAGGTTTTGAGTTAATAATTACTACACATGTCGAAAAAAATTAAGTAATATTGACATATTTAAGTAACATAAATAATATTTTTCAACACAGAATTTTAAATATTTTATTATTACAAATAGACTAATAAATTAAACAAGTTGAGCTCATATTTATTAATCAAAATGAGGTAGTTTATTTAAATAATTATTTAGAAATGCCTCATTTAATTTTATTCTTTTAGAATAGTAACTTTATTTTGATTCTTTTAGCAAATAAACTACCTCATTATAAGGAAAGGGTGATTATGTAAACATTTGTAATTGTTTTTTATTTGTATTCATATTTTAGACCCAGTTCAAGAAACCAACTAATTGATAGGGATTTTTCGTTTATATGCCGTGGATGAGAGAAAAATGTTATTTGCTTTGTACCGCTATATTTCTTAAGTTTAGTTGACCTGTCTGATCCTACTTTACTAATCTTGAAATACTAGTGCAGAGAAAAAAGAATTTCTGAAAAATGCTTAATCAAAATATATCAGCATAATAGGATTCTTCATTTATTAAAATATATCGCGTTGCAGTTTTCGACCGAAATGTGTCATTAAATCTTTCACAATAAATAATCGTCATAAATAATATATTTAATTGCACAAAATTTTTTCATTTTCCGTTATTCTATCTAGGCACTATAATTACGCAATAAGAAAGTTCACTTTTGTTTTCTAAATTTAGATGGCAAATTTTTATATACATAAGAGAAGTCAGAAAATGAGGAAGTAATTTTTACTCGCTTGCAAAAATTGTTAGAATATTGACATCATTTCCAAAATCTTAATTAAAATCCTGCTACTTCAATACTCGGGCGTTTCCTCGTAAATAGGGTCCTTTCGGAGAAAGGGAGTTGTAATTTGAACGTATTAAGCATAGTTATCTTTTCTTATTATGGAATAAATAAATTACTGATGCTGTTATATAATTACTTCTCGAATGTATGGTACGTAAGGTAAGTTCGAATTTTTATTAGACCTTCATATATACGAAAAATTAGGATTTTATCTACAGATTTTTATGATAATGTAGATTAAGGAATGCTATATTTGTTTATAATTAATTCCTATGTGACTGGGTCAGTAGAGAGAATATAGATGCTTTTATTTTGAGAAAAAAAATCGCTGCTTTGAAACATTAGCTTTAATTTTTTGCTTATTTATACTCTTGAGGATTTAACTGGTTTGTATACTGATTAAAAAAATACTGATGCTGATTAAATTACAGTTTATAAAAAATATAATTCCTGAAAATCCATGAATTTTTTATATGTATATAACAAGGTGGGTAAAAAAAAATATGGTTAACCTATAGGCAATATAAAGTAAAACGTATCTTTCAGAAAAATCTCTGTAGGATACAATTGTACGCATTTCCAAGACCGTGATTTTGACACTTGCAGTTAATTTGACTTGATTTCAAGTGGACAAGACACCAACTAACCAAAATAAAGCGTATAAAGCAACTAACCAAAATAAAGCCAACTAACTAACTAACCAAAATAAAGCATATTAAATTTAGATTGATTCTAGTTTAAAATATGTAAATGTGTGTTATGTATTTTGTGTTTGGAGGTATTGTGATTTTTGTGATTAAAGTAAGCCCATCATTTTAGTTATATCTAGCATTCTCCAAAAGCTAAGCCAGAATTATTTTATTAATTTCAGAAGAATTTAATCGGAAAAATATAAATAAGGAAGATATATTTAAAAAGAAAATATGATCGATACACAAAAATTTACTGCATTGAAAAATTTCCATAAGCTTTAAAAGTAATGTAAACGTCGACATAACTTCTTTTGAACTTTAGATTTTACGAAGTAATTATTGTGAATAACACCTATATTTTTGATTTCTATGAATACAGACATTTTGTTTTAAATTTAACAAGTTTTATTGATTTCGAAGACCACTTCCGTTTTATCCCCCCCCTTTTTTTTTTCTGTGTGTAATGATCTGAGATGAAAAATATCGGAGTAAGACGTTATCTGTTTCCAGATTAATTGATTAAATTTATCATTCTTTTTATCGAGTTGATTTATCATTGATTATACCACAATAATGACTTTTATCAGTAATGATCAATTTCATTTACTGAATTGATTTGTCATTAATAAATCATTGATTAATATCTTTACATATTGATTTTTGTAAAGATATTAATCAATGTCTTTTAGCAGCTTGGTAACTGCATTTACACAGTTCACTATTTCTAGATTTTTATCAAGACTGTAAAACATTTGGGATTAGCATCCTGGCGAATTGAACAGCATTATATTTTCAAAAACTAATCTCTTTCTCTTACAACTTTATTACCAGTGTTATATCTGGAAGATTGATTGAAGTTAAGACCGCGTTGAAGGAGATTGATATCCATCTACAATTTTGCATTCGGAATAGATGCTTGTGTTATTCTTGAGAAGTAGAAAATTGTTTACACAGATGCTGTTTGAGGTTATCTTGGATTATCTCAGTTATCTGATGTTGTTTTGTAAGGAGCTCAGATAACTGCACTCATCCATAAGAATTTGATGCAGGATGATTCCATGTACTTTTTACGAAGAGAAATGCCATTTTCATGTTTTGATTTTTGAAAAGCGAAGAAGTAAACATATTTATCTTGTATACTATTTTACTGAGATTTCCTAAAATAGACAGTTGGTTTCGCATAAGTGCGGTTGCTTGTGTATCTTTGAATCTTTATTTTCGTTTCTCACCAGAAATTCTATCGCAACTTTAAAACAATAATAAAAAAAAAATTGATGTATTTTTATCTAGGAGTTTTATTATGATGGACATGGAATTTCCTTACGCTTTTTTTTCCTTGATTCAGTCACAGTTTATAGCAAAGCTTGGCAGGAGAACTTTACTCATTGCAGTAAGTTTTTTTGTTCCTTTCAAACAAATTGGAAGGCATTAAAAGATAACAAAAGGTAACTGACGAAAAAAATGAATGAAAGCTTTTAGCAGATACGGCATACTTTTGTTCCACACCCGCATAACAGTTTTTGAGATAAAAATTTGCAAGTCACAGGTAATAACAAGGTTTTTCATTTTCTATACAATCCCTTTTTATCTTTAGATGGATAAGACTATCATTTTGGAGGATCACTAAAAAACACACACTTCGTTTTCTTGTTCGAGATTTTTTTGTGTTCTTATTCCAGCCCACTCGTCAACAAGTTCACACTGCATCAACTCTAGCATCACTCAGCTTGTTAGATGTGGCGGTTGATAAAAAAAAGGCTAATCCTAGGCCAAATGACCGGGCCCCCGCGTGATGAAAAGCTGACTATATAATACTGTTTAAAAGATTGAGGTTTTGTTCCTTCTTTTGCTATGAAAAGTGACGTTTCTCATTATTATTATTATGATTATCATGCTTAAGTGATGAATAAAATTTAGTGTATGTGTGGACTTGTTTTTGTTACTTTGCAGACTTTTTAAAGCCAGCAGAAAATGCTTCTTTGAAGAAGGCACATAAAAAATCTTTTACTTTTCAGTTTTTTTTTTTTTTTGAACTGATTAATAAAAAACGTGTCCTAGTTTAGGGGGGGGGCTGAATTATTAATACGATATTATTTGATTATGTAGTCTGTAGATATAATTTTATATACAAAACTACAGTAAAAATAGTTATATTTGTGAATATGTGTAAAAAATATATTTTATATTTAGGTTTAAAAGATTGAATTTTTTTTATCTTTTAGGGGGTTAAGTTTTTATATAAGGTTTTCCTATAGATTAATATATTTATAATTTTATGCTACAAATGAATATGATATAAATAAATATACACATATAATTAATAAATATATATTTGACGAGGATTGATAATCTAGAAAATATTGATATTCGAAGTTTTATTTAATTGAATTGATGTTTTTATTATGTTATTTTTTCTGTCATGCCTCTAACATATATATTTTTTTAAAATTCTTTGAGTATCTATTCCAAAAAGAGGAAGGCCACCTGCCTAGATCGCAAATTAAAAGATGCAAAAACTTAGACTCGCATTATCAAATGATTTTAAAAAAATGATTCAGAAAGTAGAATTTTCATTCGAACTAATATCCGAGTGGTTAGCCCCATGACTTTCCGTTCGTAAATTCGATTACTCTATTGAACATGGTTACTTGTAGTGTGGCTCAGAATCTACTTTAAACTATTCATCCTTATGTAATATTACCTTGCGCTCAAGAAACAATTATTGCATGACAAATAAATTATATAAATTTCAAGTAGATTAAATACTGCAAAAGTATGTATTAATTATGTTTCTCTATAACGTGAAAATAATTTATATTTGTGAATTGTAGGATTCCCATTTGATGTTCTCTCAGTCTTTATGTAAATTAAAGGTGCGATTACCATTTGATGATTGAAGTATCGCCCATCTCATTTGAACTATATGCTTGGAAGCTTCATTTTTTAGAGCTGTAACATTTAATCTTTTTAAAAATTATTATATTTTTATCATCAAACTATTATCACAATGAAAGCTATTTAGAAAGTTAAATGATGGTCTCCAGATTTATTATCGAATTAAGTAAATATGAGTCAAAATCATTTGCTTCATAGGTTTTACTTAGTATCTGAGTCTGTACTAAGTATTATAGTTAAACATGTCTCTGATATACTAATTTCTCATGTTACTATTTGTACCCTGAATTTTCCTCTGTATTTGTCAATTATTATTAGTATTGCTGAAAAATATTTGACTTCATATTGACAACACTTTTCATAATTTTTTTTTTTACCCATAATTTTAAAATTAAAATAGCTGATTTATACATCTCTTTTACCAAAAGCTAATTGTTTAAGTGGTTGGCATTCTTTTCAATTTAGAATTGAATCTCTGAAGAATTGCATGAAAGTTTAAATTTATCTTCTGAGTAGTTTTGAAAGAGCGGTCTTGGAATTTTACCTTATTTCACTGTCACTAATTCATTATGTAACCGTGCATGTTATGTTAATATACTACATAATATTTAAATGATTTTTGCTACTTCTCGTATTATTGTATCTAATGTACATATGCGTTTAGTTGAGTAAGTCGTTTAGTTGTGCAAACGAAACGTACTTAATGTTTTTTCTTCTGTATTGATTGGTGTTTCTTGGGAACTGTAAACAAGCTTAATTTGCACTATAGAAGCTTAATGAAGCTGCAGAGTCGGGAGAAGCTGCATAACAACTATGCATAACGCTAGTTAAACTTTCACTCGAAACTATAAAAAGTAGACGTTACTCTTCCAATTTTTTCTTTTATTTTTGTAAGAAAGTTCTTAAGATATTTTTATTTCCATTCATACAAAGAACATATAGTTTACCTTTGCAGAAGTCCAGGTCCATAAATTAACTAAATTCAACAGTGAATGCAAAAGCCATAGATGCCGTTCGTGCATTTTTAGACGATTTTGTTTAAGTATACTGAAAAATTTTATTGATACTTCCTGTAAAAAATGCTCAATTTGATAGACCTTGTTTTTAACTATCATTTTACATTGTAATTTCCATTCAATAATGCTTATAGCAATACTAGAAGATGTATTTTATACCATTCCTTAAGTGGTTTTCCTGAAGTCCACAAAGTGTTGTAAGCTTGCGTTTAGATAATGCAGATTTTTTATATCAAAAGTACAAACACATCCTTTGGTGATACATCAAGAGATTTTGCAGGAATATCAGTGAATTCTCATTTCTTGTCCCATTTTTTAAGAACAACAATCTGGGATTTTGCACATGTTTGAAAGTTGGAGCTAAAATATGTTCTTAATTATTTTTGAAAGTTATCTTTCTTTGTGTAAAATATCTACGACAGTCATAAATCTTTTAGAAAAATAATAGTTGGATTTTTTATACGCTTAAATAGAAATTGGATGAAATCATCAACACAAGACTATTGCTTTTATTTTATACTGTACATAATGTAAAACATTTTTAATTCTCTATACCTTATGATATTTTTCTATATCTTGCTTTTATTAAACTGAAATTTTCTCAGGTATTATTATTTGGCTTTTATACGATACAGAACGTCTTAATTCAGCAAAAATCCTTCTAAAATTTTAAAGGAGTAAAATTTCTCTCTCTCTTTCCAAATTTAAAGATTCTTTGAATCAAAGGTGTGTTATTTTTTTTTTTTAAATAATGTGTTAAAAAGAGGAAATAGATTCGATAACTTTTCAGTTGGACCATCAATAGATTATTAATGGGGAATATTGAATGAAAATCCCTTAAAAATGAAGAAAACGAGGAAAATTTATGAGTAAAAAGAGAGCGTTTTTCCGATAATTTAATATTTCTTAACTTATGTGCTTTTAAAAAACAGAAAGTGTTTAATTTTTTTAATTAATCAAGTAGTTAATGACTTAAAAACATTGATAATTATTTGGCCATATTTCTGCAATTGTTTTTGCTGATTTATTATGGCGATTTCCCGTCGATCAACGAACCAAAGTCGCTAATCACACACTCCTCATGGAGAACAACCTTCAAGATTCGAAATTCAGACTCATTGTTAAATAGTTGACCACCTTTTATGGACGATTCCGCTGCGTCATTCATTGCCTCTCTGTCAGACAGTGTCTGTAACTCCGAGCACCTCATGACATTCATATTAATTACCGGAGCAAAGAACCAGACGCGAGGCTCTCTTGTCCGCTTCTCGGACGCTGGAGGCACCACACCTTTCCCTCTAACGGCTTTTGTTTCGGCACGCCGGTGCCACACAGAAGGCGTTTGAGGAAAGAATTTAATTAGAGGTCGTGTACCCTTCCAAACTTCAGCTCGAGCTGTCGATTTCAAAGCCAAATCGATTGGGTGCAAAAGTTCAATCAATATCACACGTTGTGTCTCCCAATTTACATTCAAAAATTCATTATTAAAATTCGCTTTTTTTAAAATTTTATTTTATGGTGGGAAATTATATATTTTTGCACATACAGTTATCAAAAATTAAAAAAAATACATTAACATCGAGCATAAATAAATGAAATGTTGTATTAATTTGGGAAATTATATGTTCGAGTATGCAAGACCAAAAGTGTGCTTTATACCTATTAGGAATGATACATTTAGTTGGAACCCATGCATTTTTTCGATTCAAAGCTCAAAAAATCTTTCGTTTCTTTCCAAAATTACGCGGTAAGGTACAAACAATATATTTTTTATATTAAGAAAGTGTTTGTTAAAGTAGAAATTGAAACAGGATCATCACTATGGTAAGAATCAATGCAAATAAAAACATTTTTGGTTCGTTATCATAATTTTTCTAAGAGAACTAATGAAACAACGACATTTCATGTTCAATTTGTTTTTGTGTATAAAATTACATTAATGCACCAGATATTCATATAATTATTAGAAATATTGTAAAAATATCCTTTTTAGTAATCTTAAATTATTAATTAGTAGTTAAAATCATCTATATATCAACAGCTTGCAAATTATGCAATTTATAAAATAAATAAATAAAACAATATGTATTGTAATGACACATAATGTATTTTTATA
This sequence comes from Latrodectus elegans, assembly GCA_030067965.1. Taxonomy (NCBI): domain Eukaryota; kingdom Metazoa; phylum Arthropoda; class Arachnida; order Araneae; family Theridiidae; genus Latrodectus; species Latrodectus elegans. Next base: position 10,153,186 of record CM057821.1, read on the forward strand.
TCATTAGGAAGAATATCCATAAAAATAACGCTGGTTCATTTTTGAAAATGAGTATAATTTGTAATCATTAACTAATTAAAATAGATCCCCTGGGTTCACTCGCTTCACAAATTTTACGGTGTATATGCCCATAATTATAATTTTATTTAAATCATGTATCACAAATAAAAAATTTGAGATGTTTTTGAAAGTCTTGTATATATATATATTTATTAAAATATACAAAAATTTGACTGAAAAAAATCTCATCTCCGAGATTCCGAACGAATTCAAGTGTTCCCCAGCCTGTGTACTCACAGCTCGTTGGTATCATATATGAAAAAGATATCATCATAGTGCTATATTAAAGCATTTTATGGTATGCAAATTGAGATAAGTACAGATTGTTAAGCTTTAAAAATTATTACTTGTAAGAAAAAGCCGAAAAAAGCTTCCTGCTCTTTACTCAAAAATTATATCAACCAATAACAAAACGAGATGTGATGAAATCGTATTTATAAGAGGTTTAAATAAAGCTAAAAATATTATGTAATTAATTAAAAAATTAATTTATTATTATAAATGAATTAATGTTTATTATTATTATCAATACAATTTTCATTTTCCTATTTTACACAAAATTTATTGAGAAAGTTGAAAACATTTTAACAAGAATAACAAAGTTATTATTATACACTGGGGAATGAACACGAGAGAAAAAGAATGTGTATTAACTACTCTTAGACACCTTCCATTCATAAGGAAATGTATTTTTAACAACTTATAGTATTAAAATATTGTTTTTTGGTACAACCGGTTTATAGGTGAAGGTATTGCACATGGTTTTTTTCCCTCTTCATCGAGTTGGTTGTTCTGGTAGTCTCTACAAAAATTTTATGTAAATAAAGAGAGCTTTTATTTTTATGCTTGTTAATATTCTTGACAAACCATTGCAAGAGAGGCATGATGAATTGAGTTTTGTAATCAACAGAAAATAATACTTATGAATAATAATGCCAAGAAAATTGTGCTGATCACCAGCATTAAATCCAAACTTTTCCATTAAAATCTGCAGTTATAATTCTCGGTAAGTGGTAGTTACATATACTAGTTATGTTAATTGTCAGATTAATTATTATTTACAGCATTAATTTTTTTTTTTTTTTTTTTTTTTTTTTTAAAAGATGCGTGCATGCAAGATTGAATAAAATATTTTTGATGCATCATCATATATTATTTATTAATATTTGCTAATGCCATCTTTAGCATCATTTTAGTTTCGTTTTCTAGCAAAGAAAGTGTATGCACCGATTTTAATTTATCAGAGAATCGACAACTGAACCAACAATCGGCAAATGCTAAATTTTATTCAGCACTTGTCGATTTCATAATTTTCTAATTTGTTATTTTTAACATGCAAATCATTTGAATTGTGTATAAGGACTTGTCAGTAACAAGAATAATATGTAAGTGATAATGTCAAGAAATGAACTGAAAATTTAACATGTATTAGCTAAATTACCTGGCGCTGTTTTACTTCTTTCAATTTTTTTTTTTATCAAACTGAAAAGGAGTTAAACACATAATTGTTTAAAATCAATATAATTTCACTGCATGTACGTGAGATTTAGTATTTAGGCTGCCATTTTGGACATTTCTCTTTGATTTCCTTGTTTTCATAACCGAGGATCATTACTTCAATTCCATAATTTGCACAACATTCATAATTAGAAAGAACTAAACTTCTGTTAAAATAGCATTACTGTTAATCTCAAGTTCCTTGAATTTGATATTTATTTCTCGCTTAAACGTGACAAAATGTTTTTAAATGCTTGACATACCCATTTCCAATCACTAAAACTATGAAAGCTTGCATATCATTCCTACTGTTACATCTAATTTGATTCCCTGAATTTGACTTTCGAAAGATACGTCAAGTATTAATATTTTACGCAGTACACAGTAATTATGATATTTCTTTCTTTTAATACATGTTAATGCTATAAGGGATGATCAAATGAAACGACACAGTGGGAACAAATGTAGACTTTGTTCAAAATATACACAACAGGCTTGAGCACAACGATCCCACTGATGAACAAGCCGCAGGATTCCTTGTTCCCAGAATTCCTGTGGCCGTGACGAGATCCAGTCCTTCACAGCGTCCTTGAGTACGTCGTCCGAATTGAAGCGCTTCCCTTTCAGGAGTTGCTTCAGAGGACCAAACAGATGGAAATCACAAGGCGACATGTCCGGTCGGTAGTTTGGATAATCCAACGTGTCCCACTTGGCCAGTTCCATGTATGTGACTCTGGAGACGTGTGGACACGTGTTATCATGCAGCAGAACCACAACCTTCGTTAGCAGCCACAGTCTTTTGTTCTTGATTGACCTGCCTTGGCGTCGGAGTGTCTCACAGTACACTTCGGAGTTTATGGTTTTCCTGTGCTCCTGGAATTCCACAAGTGTCGGACCTTAAACGTCGAAAAAGACGGTGAGCAAACACCTTTCCTGCTGACGGTACGGTTTTGAACATTTTAGGGGGAGGTGGCGGCTCATGCTTCCATTTGTTTCTCACTTTCCCCTGTCAGAAATAGGATAACTCCTCACTGCTCCACAATCGTGGAATATTACAACGCGAACGATATCCTGTCCTCATGCGGACTGCCCCATCATGTGGACGCCGTTTTTGATAAGAGCCTCTGCTTTCACCTATGCACGCGGGCGCCTGCTCATGCTCCGATCCCAGTCAGAGACTCCAATCATATCCCGAGATGTCTCACTATGTTCTCCTATGGCGCAATATGCAAATATTTGACTATTATATTTTTACGTCGTTTCTTACCTTTTCATTTGATCAGGATCATTATAAACTGTTTCTTAGGGACTGCTTAAATACTTTACATTATTTTTAAGCATAGTCTTTGTGGTCATGTGTATGTAATGAAATTGTTACTCTGAAGTATTTTTTTGTTTTTATCATTCCTAGGGGTTAAAGCCACAATGTTCGCGCATACTGTAATATATACTACGATTATTCTTTCACATGGCTTTGTTAACAACGGGAGGATTTATCCTCAGATCCCCTGCAAGTCATTGACTTTCTAACTGTCAACTAATCATTGGAGTAGATCTGACAAATGTCAGATCTTTAAAGCCAGCAACAAGAATGATTATTCTAGACAACATTTATATTTATTTAACATTATAATCATTTCTATTAATTTAAACTGTGTGTCTGCGAATAATATTTAATTGTATTAGAATAGGTTTTATTTCATGGATTTTCATGCTTTAATGAATTAGTAAGCAGTAAAGAAATGCTTACTTCTCTCCTTGAAGTAAGGATTCATTGACACTTAGCTTCGTGTCTTTTAAAATCATTCCAACACAAAATTAAATAAAATCTTTTGGAACTATCGCGGGTCTTACACGTGTCGTCCCTCTGAGGCAAGGGTGGATTTTTTTTTATTCATTTACATTCGTTCCATTTTTGTCATTTGTTTTACCAGCACTTTTTTTTTTCTTAAACCAAAACCAGTCTCATGATTTATTGATGAGGTGATTAAAGCAGTTTAGATTCTTTCATTTTAATCTGTTTAATTTTAATTTTTTTTTCTCAGGAGGTGCGGAGAAGGAAAAAAGAAAGTGATGTTGTAGTGTAGTTTGGTGAGAGCATTTAATGCTGTTGACTGTGTCTTTATGTTATCTAATTGCTTTCTAGTTTCAAATTTAAGAATGAAAATTCATTGATGAATTTTCAATTTTCAACCTTACAAAAATAGTTAAATCTATGCATTTTTAAATCTCCTTTAACTGCATATAATAAAATATTAATCGATCGCTGGTGTTCTTAAGATTTATGTAACTAATCGTGCAAAGGTAAAAATGCGTCGATTCTTAAAACGTTTTTCTTTTATTTTAAATACTTTGCGATTCAAATAATTTTAATTTTATTGTATACTTTGAGCATACTAACTGTAAATACTGGCCTATAATCCCTCTTATGTAAAAACATCTTTGAGCGATTAACATAAGCATCATGAATAATATGTATATTTGAATTTTTTAAAGAATTTTAATTTATACACTTGGTTAAGTGTGGGTTTCACACTTATTTATTTATTAATTTATAGAAATGAGTTAGAAAAATTCAATTGTTTGGCGCACGTGTAATTTCCATTATATGAATTTTTGCATATTTTAAAAATTACAGCAATGCTATAATTAGAAATAATTTTTATTTGTCCTACATTATTCTATGTAGTATGCTAATCAGTACTTAAAATTTTCTGTCTTTTAAAAATAAAAAATAATAATAAACAACCCATTATATTATATGTTAACTATAGAAGCATTTTATTATCATTGTATATCCTAGACTGCTTCTAATTATTGAACGTATTTTTTACACTTTTAAATTATAAAAAAAGTAATAAGGACAAATAATAAAATAAAATAACTCTTATAATCGAAAAAAATGTCTGAAATTTGTTTTAAAAAATGTAAGTTTAGTAGCTGTTTAATATTTTCAGTCTTATGGTTCTGACTGAAATAAGAAAAAGGACTTACATTTTAAATTATAAAGTAGGAATTGAATTCTTTTTATGTGATGCGGCTTATAATTGTAAGATTATAGGATTAAAGTAGGGCTTATTCGAATAAAATAATAAACATAAATATTTCTGATTGATTGAAATAACCTCCGAATATAGACCCCTACTTTTCTTTATACAAAAATGTCCTGGACCATAATATATTTACAATTCTCTTCTAACAATGTTTTCTTTTGCGTACAGATAAAAATTTTTTTACAAATTCATATATATCAAGATAATTATTAAGAAAGAAGTTAGTAATTATATAAGCAGTAATATAATATTACTGATTTTTTTTTACAAATTCATATATATCAAGATAATTATTAAGAAAGAAGTTAGTAATTATATAAGCAGTAATATAATATTACTGATTTTTTTTTACAAATTCATATATATCAAGATAATTATTAAGAAAGAAGTTAGTAATTATATAAGCAGTAATATAATATTACTGATTATATAAGCAGTTAAAAATAATTAAAATCCACGAAGTTGTTAAATTTTTAAAAATATATGTTAAATTTAAAAGGTATGTGTATAGAAGTTGCCGTAATTTTTTTATTATATTAAATTAGAAGAGTTGAAAAATGCTCTTGAGTTCATAGTAAACGTCTGTGTTGATGAATGTTTTGTAACATATGTTTGAGTGGAAGAAGAGCCGTTATTACATGAAATTGTTATTAGTTTCTCCATGCTTGTCAACGTGGCATTAGTATATTGTAGCTCATCAGTATATATTTTTTAGTCATTTTCCAACTAAACTGAGCACTTTCCTTTTCTCAGAAGTTTCTTTAACTTTCAGACACATTTTACTGAAGAAAAAGGCTTCATTATTCTATTGGATTATCAGTTTTTCAAATTTTTACTATTGAAAATCTGATTTAAATAAAATAAACTTATTTGAACATATCAGAAATCATGAAGTGGCTAAAAACAGTATTGTCAACTAACTATACTTCCTCATGTTAATGAACCGAATAAGTGATTTTTAATCTAAGAGCATAATTAAATTTGAATAAGCAGAATAATAAAACACAAATTAAAAAAAACAACATTTTTATAACCCAGTAAATAAAATGGTGCATTAGGTTTGGTTTCTTTGTGGCTCAACGATCATTTTTTGCACACAACGACTAATTAGGTGTGAATGTACTGATTAAAATGGATTTTGAACCATCACAAACATCATAGTTCTAGTAATGATTCGAGCCCTTGAATTGTTGAACCGAAGGGCAAGCTGCCAACTCACCAAAATGGAACGTACAAATGTTCAGTTCTAAGTATGATACCAGTATTTAATAGTAATAATATGAATACAAGAGTTAAAATACTATCCATTCCTATACTATTTCTCTTATTACATTTTCAGATCAACTGTTTAAGAATGAAATCAAAGTTTTCATTATTTTATTGAATAGTGTCCTTCAAAAGGAAGACATTGTCATTCTCATGTGTAGACAAAATTTGAGTTATTTTAAATCAAATTGTTACCATACAGTTGGTAGAAAATTGGTGATTAGTAGTTGATGCTTTAAACTGGTCAACTTCAGTAGAAATAATCCTTTTTGTCTGACGATTACTGTGTTTCCTGCCATGATCATGTTGAAATATCAAAACAAAAAGTTTGCTTGTTTATCTTCATATCACGCCACAAATTGTCAGTATTCATAACATCTTCCTCAATGCAAATTGGACCGATGATTTTTGCACTTTCAATTTTATGGGCTTTCCTTATCGTGCTCATGCTGCTTGCTAGATTTCCTCCCATCCACACACGCAGCATTTTATCACACTAAAACACTAATATAAATTTACTTAGACAAATTTTTTAAAAATAATTATCGTCATTATTTACACAGTTAATCTCACTCTTTTCGTTGATTTTTTCAACGCACTTTTTTCTTACTGTATAACTTATCTCTGTATAAATCATTCTCGTATATAAAACTTTTGTTATAACATAAATCATTTGTTACAAGTTGATATGCGATGCATTTATTTTAGTTTTCAATAATAGTCTTGAAAGAAATGTATACACGATCAGCCAATTCTTCAAACTAAACTATTATCTTAAAACTTTTCTACATTACTTCTAACAATAAATAAACGAATATATCCAAATGATAATAATTACCTTTAAAGTATAATAATGAATTGTTTCTCAACATAACGTATTTAGCTTTTATGTATAAATTTCATCACTAACTTTTAAATATAATCTCAAAATTTTCTTCATTTTCAAAACATTTTACAATGGTCAGACAAAAAGGATATATATATATCAACCATGATCATGTTGTTTCTTGCCATGATCATGTTGAAGTATAAAAGGTGTTAAAAAGACTGATCAGAGACCATAGGTATAGAAATTTTATTATACTTTATAAATTTTTAAAATTTACTATTGAAATATTTTTTAAAAAAATCATAACAATTTTTAGCTATTTTTTTAGGAATTTCTTCGTTTCAGTTTAATAATAGATTTATTCGATACCATTTTTTAAATTATTGATTATTTTTTTCATACACACGAGTTTATTGTGTCATCTTTAACTTAATATACCTCACTTTCTTCGTAGATTTTAATAAATTATCAATTTTATTAATATATATATATATATATATATATATATATATATATATATATATATATATATATATATATATATATAGGACTCTATATTTTAGCAATTTTTTTTTCATTTCCCTAATATGCATTTCAGATTATTGTTTATATTTTCTGAAATGTATCTAAAGTATAAGTAAAATTTCCAATATAGTTTTAAAATTTTAACAAAGTTACTTTCTTACATTAAAAATAGTATACTAATTAATGATATTGTAAATCTCTCTCTATTAATAAAAGCACCGGTTAGTAATCACCCATCTAATCTATGATGTTCTGTTAACGTTTTGATAGTTTTTCAAAGCCTTCGGATTAGAAACTTGGTGACAGCAAGTCCAAAAAACTGGTCAACTTCATTGCATACCTTCCTGTTCGGAATTGAAAATAGGATAAAAAAAAATATAATTGCAGGTGTGAGAAAAATGCAGAATTCCGTATGCTAGGTCAAATTGGTGAATGTGCCAAAAGATCTCATTTTAGTCTTTACTGATCCAGCCGATGAATGCAGGCACATATGGTCTTGTATTATCTTAATGGAATTTTATTTCCTTGCGCCGGTTCGACGTTAGGATTTGATAGCATTGTCAGTACGAACTACCATCTGGCTGTACACCTTTCTGTCGAAGCTTTTACCTTGTTCCAAATATTCTTTGTGAAAAATTCTACGGCGAATTTCCAGACACAAAGCATCATCTTTTTTGTTAATCAAATTTCCCGTTGCAACGCTAACGACGAGCTTGCCAAGTTCAGACCACGGGTTGTTGATGAAATAAATCCTCTTTTCATCACAAGTAATTATTTGGTTCAGTTTTTGTGTTTAGATTCAAGTAGATTAATGTAAGCCTGAGTACTTCTGTCATAATCTGCTTCAATCAGTTCATGCAACATCTGGTGTTTGAGTTTGTACGTCAATTTTATGCGATGCATAATGCGACTGATCTACATAGCACTAACGTCTAACTCCTTAGCTAGCTAGCTTTCGAATACTGATTTTCTTCCACAAGTTCTCGCAGGTGGTCTTCAACAACATCACCAACCACAGTGCTCTGCTTTTTGAATGACATAGCTTAAACTTTCTGTACGAAACCATGTAATACAAACAGTAGTAGCTAAAGCTGTACACATAACTTGATAACATTTTGTCGTAATTTTTTTAACAGAGCTGAAAGTAAATGATGGCTTAAATCTGGTAGCTTGATAATTCCATTTTATTCACATAGTACTTAAAAATAGCGGTATTTTTTTTTTTTTTACAGATCTCGGAACACAGTGTTCTAAAGCAAGTTTAATTTCAAATACCAAAAATCGTCTGACAAAATGCAAACGAACACGTTTGCTGTAAACTGTTTGTGCAAACGATTTCAGCGTTAGGTTAAAAAACTTGTTACAATCCGATATTTCCTTGAATTATTGATTAAAGTGACAATATGCACTGAAGTTGTAGTAAGATTATTGATATAGTTGGATAAACGAAAACATTCTATATATGGCATTCGCTTTTTTCGATTGTCATTTACTCATTTAAGCATATGCGTATAAAATAAATACTCCAAAATATTTAAAAATTATGCGCAATGGATAATTTTTCTTAATTTAATTGTCTTAGAAAATTAAATGTAACGAATACAAAAAATTTTGTTCACGGTGAGAACATTGATTTTAATAATGATGTATAAATGACTAAGAAGATTAATTTTCTTCACTTTTATTGTGATTGAGAGATATTTTGGTGTATTTGAAAATGAAATATTAAGTGACATATAAATGGCAAAATTTTGTTTTTACCTTTTTCCTGTCATTACAATTCTATTTAGTTGTGCTATAGCACATATTTCTTGTTCTAAGAATAACGAAAGTATGATGTGTAATCTAAATCAGTACAATATGTAATCTAATTGAATTTCATTTTTTTTTAAAAATATATATTTTCCTCATTATTCAGATAAGTGTTTTGAAATTATATGTAACCCCGTTTTCATTTCTGTTTTTAAAGATCTATTTAAATATACTCAATGACCCGCTTGATAAAAATTGCTTTTTTCAACGGACGTTGTATGCAAATGAGGAATTAAATTCTTTTTCTAAAATGTATTATTCTGGGATCTAATTATCGGACTGCTTGATGAGTGGGGAGAAAACGGCTCTTATTTGTTAGGCCAACCTCCCCTGTGCACGCCACCTGTCACACTTGATCAGAGTGCAGTTCATCTGCAGGATAAAGGGAAATTCTTGTCAACTTCCACAACAGAAGTGGGTGGTCTCCTCTTTCTTGAGAGCTCTCCTGCTGCTCATTCCAGTGGCTCTTCTCCTCGATTCTACCTATCACCAGAACTGAACTGCTCAGTCTTCGGCGGTTTTTTTTAATTTCATTTTCGAAACCACACTGCGTATAAAAACAGGAAAAGATCTGAAAACATGATGGCGCTGTTTTGTTCCCCCCCCCCTCTTAGTCGCCTAGATTGCAATCGATGTGGTGTTGATCTCACGTTTTTTATTATTTTTATGAAATAGCAATTTTTTTACGTTTTTCAAGCATCTAGTGCATAAGTTGTCTTTCGATGTGCCTTTGTATCGGGAACAACTGATGTGTCAATGATCGATGGATAATTTCAACATTTAGTGAATTACTAAAGAAAAAAAAAGTATCATGATTGAAATGTTTTCTTAATTATTACCTCAAATTAACACGACGCAGTGTAATTTATTTTTTACTTCTTTTTCAAAAATATCATGGCATCAATTGTATTATTACATATACAGCTTATTTGAAAAAGTATTATTTTTTAAAACAATTCTTAGATAGCTGAATTCCCTAATTCTCATGCGAAAGGCGTCTTTGATAGCAATGAAATCGGTGGAGAGCTACTTCGTATCACGGAATTCAGATAATCTCGAATCTATTGCTTATTGAAACTTATTGTTTGTCGATAGTTATAGCTTTTAAGTATATCAAAAACTTATAAAAATTTTCTTCGATGAATGAAATCAGTTGTAAATAGCAATGAATATTTACAAAATATTAAATAATAATTGTAATTATAATTAAACATTTGTAAAAACGTTGATATACTAAAAATAGTATTTTTATATTTGTATTTGTTTAATATTTGTATTATTTATTTTTTTTTATTATTTATATTTAATATTTGTATATATAATCTCAGATTTTTTTTATCCCATTGAGAAATATCTTATAGATTTATATGGCATAAAACGTTATTCATTTTCATTTAAGTCATTGTGTGTTGTTATAAAATGTTTCTTATCATTAGTTTAAAATTTCAAAGCAAAATTATACAAAAATTCTTTTAAAAAGTGAATTGCTAATACCCTTTAAATTTAAATAAAGTGTAAAAGTCTGCATATGAATCGGTCAAAAGCCAAAGTGGTCGATTACTCATTGTGTATTTTCTGATTGCTATATATTTTATTAAAACACTCTTTTACTTATTAAAGTATTGTTTTGCTGCAGAGGATTGTCTTTAAAAAAGATTTCATATGTTTTCTGATAAACCGAAAATCAAACATAAATTAAATATTTTATAAAAAAAATAAATACCATTAATTACTTCAAATTTTTTGTTGTTTGGTCTTCACTGCGTTGGCTTTTGCATAGTTATATAAAAATAAATAGGGAAATTCTCATTCGTTAAAATATTAATTTGTTTCTATATCATTCTCAAATGAAGTATGGCGCCTGTCTAATTCTTCATTGCATATCGAGAGTCATATTTAATTAACCAAATAAATATCTCCAGGTTCTCGCTATTTATTTTATTCACAAAATTATTCTATGAATCTACTCTTCTGTTCCTCCAACCATAAGGGAATTAAAAAGGAATAACACAAGGTTGCTAAAATAAACAAATTCAATTATAATATTTTTTTTTATCCTGAGAAAACAAAGTTGGAGTTCCATTTTTATTAACCTAATTACTCTTGAACTGTAACTGTGTTTCTCTGTTTTTATTTCATTTGATGTCTTACATGTAGAATTAATTGTACTTTTATTCTTCTTTTAGGTGAGTTCCTTGTTTCTGGCATATTTGCAATGACCTTCCTTGTCTCCTGTTGAAAGTATGCTTCAAAATTGTAATTTTATTTTAAATGAAAATAATTTATAATTTTGGACGGTTTATTCTAAAGCTTAAAATTTGACGTTATTATTTCTTTTAACATTTTGAAGTCAATTTAAAAATTATATATAGTATTTTAAAGCAGTCTTCGATTCTTGTATAAGTGTAAATGAATTAATGCATGCCAGTATATTTCATAACTTATTGCTTAGTGTAAAACGTATCAATTGAGGGATGTGTGTGATTATACTCATTATATCTGTAAATTTAAATATTGATATTTCTGGATTCCAAATAATTCTACACTCTACACTTTTCAGTTACTGCCTCCTGTTATTTATTTTAATTAAAATATAAAAAAAACTGTTAATATGAAATACTCTTTTTTACGAACATTTGCTTTAAAATAATATAATATGCCCCTTAGTTAATAGTATAATCATTAAGAAATATTTAATTCTAATATATACTATAAATGTAGCAAAGTGACGGAGTAATTTTTTGAAATAATAGAATGTAAACAAGACAGTTCTTTCTGTTTTCTCTGAATGACATGAGAGTAAGTTTGCAAAGTAGTGTATAACGTGGTCGAGAATAGGAATATCAGTCGTTACCGTGCACAATCATCTATAACATTTCTCTAATAAATACTCTCTTATTACTAACCATATTTATCAAATCATCTTAAAAATAAATCAATTCAAATTCTTACCTTGAGCAGGTTTTTCTTTATTAATATTAGGACATAAACAGGACAATACACAAAAATAGGAACAAGACATGGAACAAAAAGCAGCTACATTGCTCGGAGAGAAATCTTATTCTGTTTGAAAACAAAAACATTTGTACAATGCGCCCTCTACTAGCATATAGTTGCAACATCCTCCCCCCCGATGAACTTCAAAAGTTCATCAAGAGTAGAGTCTAAATTAATACTAAGTTAATTCACAGATTTTCAAAACAATAAGATTAATACTTAATAATAATCACATAATAGTACTATGTTCTAGTGACAATAACATATACCTTTGTAACAACATAATAATGTAAAAATTATTATATATATCAGAGCTTTACATATTAATTTCAAAAGTTAATTTCAGCATCATAAAAAATCAAACCTAAATAAAGAATGCATACATACATACACTTCTTACAGTAACTATAAAAGTACTCATTATTTCAGCAGCAATTCTACTACAATTCTGTAAAAAGAAAAAAAAATATAAAGTTAAACAGTGTTACTAAATGTATCAAAGTTCAATTTTCATAAAGTTCGATTGGATACAGCAATTGAACTGGACGTTTCAAATGAGTCCCAGACGGAAGTCTCACTGTACAGGATCGTGTCTTTCCATCTCTGCCAATATGAACATCTGTGACGATACCACACTTCCACATAAGCTTTGGCACTTTATCCTCGTGAATTAGAACAATGAGAGTCCTTCTTTATTAAGATAGGATTTTCTTTCTCAAGATGGATTGATGAGCAGACCTTAATTCTAAAAGATAGGATTTCTTCCATCTGTTCCAAAAATGAAGTCACAATTTTTGTTGATGCTTATATCTTCTGGTGAGGACATCTTTCGTTGAAAGGGGTAATACGGATTGTCCAGGTAGTGACAATATTCGTCTACCTATCAGGAAGTGAGCAGGCGTGAGAATCACTGACTCGTTTTTCTTCATCTATATAAGTTGGCGGTCTAGAGTTCAAAATGGCTTCAACTTCTACGACCGTAGTTTCCAGCTCCAAATAATTTAGATATGTTCTTCCCAAAATTTTCTTCAAGGAGGTCTTCACAGAGCGAACAAGTCTCTCCCAAAATCCTCCCCACCAAGCTGCCTTTTCTACGATGTTTTCCAAGTTATTCTTCGTTCACTGAAATAATTTAGGCATTCTTCTTTGCTTAAAGTTGCATTTAAAGATTAATATCTCTTTTCACCTTAATAAAAGTTTTTGCATTATCTGAATATATTGTTTGCATAGTCCTCGACAGGATATAAATTTTTAAATGCTCTCAAAAATGACAGGTACTGACATATCAGTTGTCAGTTCTAAATGTATAGCACGTGTTACTGCACAAGTAAATAGCAAAATATACGATTTTTTCATTTCTGAATTTTCAAATATGTACAGAGGACCTAAATAATCTAATCCAGTTATTTCCAATGGAAATGCTTCTCTCACACGATCTGGGGAGTAAACAAGACATGTCTTCGGTAGCAGGCTACGCTCTGAACTTCCTACATAAATTGCAATTGAATATTAAAGATTTTACTCTTTGCCTACCTTTAGGGATGAAAAACCTTTCTCTCAAATCTGATAGTGTCTCTGATAACCCAGCGTGTCCAGTGTTTTCGTGACATTTGCGAATAAATTAACTCAGTGAACCCCATCCTTACCAGGCAGCAACAAAGGATGTTTCTGTTCATAACTCAAGTCTGAAAATTGTAATCGCCCACCTATTCTAATCAGTCCATTATTATCAAGAAATGGTTTGTACAAGGCTATTTTTGAAGAAACTGTTAACTTTTGATTAAATTTAAACTTTTATTTCTGTAGAAAATTCTTTCTCTTGTGTTCTTTTATCCAGTAAACTTCGGAATCATTCAAATCTTCAGCTGTCAGTGGTCCTTCTTTTTATTCCTTTATTTCTCAAGTTAAAAATAAATCTTTTGATCCACGCAGTAATTCTAAATAATTTTGTAAAATTATAAATTTTACTTATCTCCAAGAAGGTCCTTAGCATTTGACTCAATACAAACAGCTTGTAAAATTATGCATTTTTCTTCTTCTTTTCCTCTTCAGCTATCTTTATTTCCGGGTCTGGATATGCTGTAGGCCAATGGTTACGTTCTCAGAAAGCCAATAAGAGGTCCATTGAACCATGCTCGATTCTCTTTCAGCCTTAAAGAATTTTCACCTCTCGATAAAAAACATCAGCAGGATTTTCTTCCCTGGACAGTAGTTCCATGATGAGGGATCAGTGATGCCTTGAATTTCAGTAATTCGGTTACAAACAAATGGTTTCCATCTTTGAGCATCTCCTTTCACCCAATGAAGTACTATCGTAGAATCAGTCCAATAAAAGCAGTTATTTACTTCTAAATTAATTTTTTTGCAAAGATATATTTCGTTAACCTACAACCTATTACAGCACCCATTAACTCTAAACGTGGAAGAGTCATCTTTTTCAAAGGAAAAACTATACATTTTTGATGAAACAAATGTAGTTTTTATTTCATCATTCCAAGTAAACCTAATATAAACGACAGCACCATAAGCTTTAATACTACTATCGCTGAAACAATGCAATTGAATGTCAGATATACCCTTAATGCTGTTACTTTTGAAGTAATGTCTTTCGATTTGAATTTCCTTTAAATTAATTAAATCCTCACACCACCTTTTAAATCTTTTTTGAATGTCTGACGGTAATGGTTTATCCCAGTCATATCCAGTAATCCAGCATTCCTGCATAAGGATTTTACACGTAACAGTAAATGGATTAATAAATCCTATGGGATCATAGAGTTTACCAATTGCTTTTTAATATAAATCTCTTTGTAATTTCTTCATCTGGATTCAATATGGTAACCTCTGGTACCGGAATCTTTAAAATATCTTTTCTACTATCCCAATAATATCCTAAGACCTTGCCACAATCTGCAAATGGCACCAGACCAGGATTTTCTTCTTCGTCCCATTTCTGCTGTAAGGAAACATAGTTTGTTTTCCATTTTCTCATGTTAAAACTAGCCTTTTGCAAAACATTCTTCGTGTCTTGTTTCATTTCTATGGCTTCCTTTTCACTATCTGCACCACTTATTAAATCATCAACATACATACAATTTTCAATTAAATCACTAACAACTGGATAATTATTTCTGAAACTTTCAGCATGATGCTTAAGTGTAGCTGCTAACAAAAAATGGGCTACAAGTTGCTCCAAAAATAACTCGAGTCATTCTGAGAACTTTATATTCTTTTTCTAATTCCCCATTTAACCAAAGAAATCTAACTGCATCTCGATCTTCAGGTGAAAGTAAGATCTGCAAAAATGCTTCTTCGATATCTGCTGTAAATGCAATTCTATGTTGTCGAAGTTAATTAATATTCCTAATAATTCTGGATTAAGATTTGGTCCAGCATCTAAGCATTCATTTAATGAAAAGGAATTTGTGGCATGAGCGGAGGCATCAAATACCACACGTAGTTTTGTTGTAACCTTATCTTCTCTAAGTACTCCTTGATGTGGGAGGTAAAATGATATTTTCTCGGGATTATCAGAAGCTTCTTCTGCTATTCCTCTTTCAAGGTAGCCATCGATAATTCTTTGATATCTTTTGAAGAAGTCTTGATTTTCTGAAATTTTCTGGAGTTAAACTATCAAAGCCTGTTAAAAGCTATTTGATAGTTGTCTTTTAACCTTTCAACTTTTTCGTTAAAGGGTAGTTTAACTTGGTAACAGTTATCTTTAAGACAAATGGATTTTTAAACTGGTTTAAAATCTCATTTTCCTTAGATAATATCACTTTCGTTTTTAATTCCAATTGATTCAATTTCCCAAAATTTCCGTAATATCATGTTAGATTCAACATCTAGATTGCTTCTAATGTATGAACAGCGACTTTCATAACGTTCGCAGACTGCTGTGCGATCATCCTATTTGATGTAGCTTGGCTGAACCATTAATCGTCAGCCTAACATCGTTTCACAAGCAACTAAAGTTCCTGACAATCTACGAACCTTTACCAGTCACAATTTTCCAGTAGTAATCACTACCTATTAACAAAGAAATCTGTAAGTCCTGTTCATTGAAGCTTTGATCTGCATTTTTTATTCTGTTTTTCTTACACTCTCTAATTATATCGTTTGCAGGGCACTTATATGAGCATTGCTAATATTCGGTATTTCCAAAGCGTCAATAACTAAATGTTTTCGCTTAAAGGGACAATTTATTTCTACTCTCACTTTATTTCTTTTTCTATAATTGGTTCCAGTAGAACCAAACGTATAAATTTTCAATTCTTCTTGTCCTATTATTTCTAAATTTAATTCTTTAGAAACCCGCTCAAGGATGAAAGATCTACAGCTACCATTATCTATCAAACATCGCAATTTCTTTTTCTATCATTTCTTACAATATTAATAGTTGCGGTTTGCAAATAAACATTATTAATTTTGTCTTCTTCTGAAACAGAAGTGACAGCAGTATCTGATTTCAAATCAATTTTATTAATATTTTCATGCAATAAATTATTATGTTTCCCCTTACAACTTTTACACCTTATTTTCGAAAAACAATTGTAAGCAGTATGATTTCTTTTAAAACATAAAAACATTTCCCTTTCTCTTTTAAGGCATTTTCCTCTCGTGAATAGACTTAACACATTCTTTACTACTGTGTTTATTTGAGGTGTCACTTGAAACCTCGCAAATTTCGCATTCCCCTCCTTTTCTGCGGTTCCGACATTTAACGCCAGCGCAGTCGCATTTTGTTGTTTGTATTTTTTGTGTGGGGTGAAAAGAATTATGACCTTTCCCGGCAGAAATACTTTGGGTATCCCTTTGAGTGCGAGTCGTCTTTCACTTCCTTCGTATCCCGAAATAAAATTGTTTTCTCCCTGTTTTCGATTTCATTTCTTAAAAATTCTAAAAGTTTTAAGCAATCCCAATCATCATTTTATTATATCTATTGTATTCTAAAACTATATTTTCTGGTAACAATTTTAGTAAAATGGGAAATAATAAGCTCCCATAATTATTTAATTGAATTCCAGCGGCTTCAAGTGAGCGAACTTGAACATAACACGTATCGCATAACTGACGCAATTCTTTTAACTGGCCGCATGATTTCACAGGACGCATGTTTAGTAATACATTTATATGAGCTCTAACAATAATGTCTTTTTTGTCCATATCTTTTCTTAAGTAACTCTACAGCAGTAAAATAATTATTTTCTGTTAAAGTCAGACCCTGAATTGAAACCAAAAGCTTCACCTTTTTAAAAAGGATTTTTAAATAGCTAAATTTATCCGTATTCGATAAATTCTTATTTTCATGTATCGATCCCTCAAATTGACTCCAAAATTCTTGCCAGTTTTCGTATTTACCATAAAATGGTTCTATAGTTAATTTTGGAAGTCTTACACTAATTTCGTTTTTCGATATTACGGGTACATTAGCTACCTCTAATAGTTTCGGTTCCGATTTCAAATAAGTATTTATTTTCGATTTAGCAGAAATTATCTTTTCTCTGATTTCTTGACTCGAAATTATTTCCGCTTCTAAAAGATCTAAATCATTGATATAATTTTCAATTTGTAGATCTAATCCATAAATTAGCTCTGACTTTTCGCATAATTGTTGTAAAAGTTCGTTCAAAGTCGCTTTATCAACAATTTCTAATTCGAGCTGCTCATTAACCTTATTTAATATTCTCGTTAATAAACCTCTAATTGTGGATCGTTTTCTTTTAAGTTTATCAAGATTCAAAGCAACCGCTGTTTCGTTTGATTCGACCGACATATTTAATTTCAAATATATTGTACAAACAATAAAATAATTAAATATATTCACATGCAAACCAACAACAAATAATGAAATCAAATACTGCTGTATTCTGTTACTTATTTACATTAAATACAAAATAAAATTCATAATCTAAATCCTAATACTGGTTTCCCGCGTTTTCGGCACCATATAACATTTCTCTAATAAATACTCTCTTATTACTAACCATATTTATCAAATCATCTTAAAAATAAATCAATTCAAATTCTTACCTTGAGCAGGTTTTTCTTTATTAATATTAGGACATAAACAGGACAATACACAAAAATAGGAACAAGACATGGAACAAAAAGCAGCTACATTGCTCGGAGAGAAATCTTATTCTGTTTGAAAACAAAAACATTTGTACAATGCGCCCTCTACTAGCATATAGTTGCAACATCATCCATCCGAACTCGTACAGTAGCGAAGAGAAATGGGCATGCCGAAGGAGTGTTTCCTTTATGACTTCAAAGTGGGCTTCATCATTAAGTCGCTGAATATGTCAAGCCATTGGTTTTACAAATTGAGGTCGGGAGATGTGTCTCTCAGTGATGAAGCTGGTGTCTAGTGAACTAGTCGTCAAGTGGTTCACTATGAGCTACTACCAACGAGCCAAAAGGTCACTGCGGACAATCAAAAATTGGAACGTCTGCAACAGAAGGAGCCAGCACTGGTTAATCGCAAGGGTGTACTGTTCTTGGCTGAAAATGCGAGGCTGAATGTCGCCAAGAATACCAAACAGTGGTTGGGAGACTTTGTGCCATCTTCCTTATTTGTCTGACCTTGCACCATCAGATTACCATCGCTTTCATTCCCTGCACAATCATGTTCATGAAAAATCCTTCATCAATGAAGCAGTCATGCGTCAAGTACTCACGGACTTCACTTCGAGGATTTACAGTTGGTTACAATTTCTGTAGCTCCTGTTCATTAAAGACGGCAAGAAAATTCTTCTTTACAGTGTATTTCATGCTTCTTTGCATTTATGTTATCATGTACATATACATATTGCCAACCATTAAAATTGTTACACCAGGAATATGTTACACGCGTGATTTGAATTCATTTTATAATGAAGACAAAATTATGTTTTAAATTATCAGAATACATATAATGCTTACAAGCCTCTTTTAGCTAAGAAAATTTTTTATTGTTGCATCTCTTCTTAAATAATTATTTTTATGTAATCTAAATGATATTATCTAAATTGTGTGTGCCATATCCTTTCGATGCAACACTATCCTCTATTTAATGTTTTTAAAATGTGAGCTAAAATAGCTTTTGTAAACATTAATAGCAAATAGTTTTCATTGTTGTAAACAAATCTCTGTTCTTTGCTAGTAAAAACAATTAAATTGAATCGTGAATACGAGAGTCTTCTCAAATACATAAGAGTATTTTGATGAGTAGCCCATAATTCCATGAACTATAAATTAAAGCCATCTTTTCAGATATTATAGTATTGTCTCTTATGGCGTTTAAGAAAATCTAGATATTGAATAGTTGCCTTTATTTTCAGTTGAACTGTTCTTGGATTAAATCGACATTTCGGGCGGAAATACTTATAGTGATTCAGAATTCACACTTTAACATGTGATTTATATTTGAATCAGTTCCTGCGCGCCGAATCATAACTACATAACGACAGTCATTACATCTTACTGAAAAGTGAACAAACAGTCAAAATCTCCAAAATGTGAAACTTTTAATATTTGATAGGAAAATCTGATGAAAAAAGTGTAAAAATCCTTGGAACTTTAATTACATGGATTGTAACATTTTTACTACGTCCAAGAAAAGAATTTAATCTGGGTGTTTAACAAGTTATTGATTAACTTTCAAATTCCTCCCCCCCCCCCCTCCATTTTCAACGCATGATCGAGATCGTGAGTTGCTTTTTTTTAAAAAAGAAATCAATGTTCCCATTGTATTCTTAATTATTATAATTTAAATTCTTATTATTTTTGAAATGTATATTTAATTTGTGTTGAAGTTCTCCAACATTCTCCTTTTCTTTCCTACGACTTGTTATTTATTAAATGAAGTGTTACGGCATTTAACTCTTATTCGTCCTTTTTGATTCAAAAAATATCGAAGACTAATTTTTTCACAACGAATTAGTTTCGCATACAATGTTATTCACTTCTGAACCCATTGTCACCAACATTAATTTAAGACAAAATCATTATCTAAATCGAATCAAACTGATCATTATTATGTTAAATGGAGAAACTATTCACAATATCGTGAAAAAACCTCTTTTATCATGATAAATAACTATGACAAGGAATCCTTTAGTAAATTTTTTAATCTAAATTTGCATACTTATCTACAGTTTTTAAATCTGCATCTTTAAGGTCCTTGATGCAGTACTTTTAAGTGTGATCTTATTCCTAATTTATTTCTAATGTATGGTTGGTTTAGTAACACGATATACATAATATTGCGCTGCTGCTGTCAGAAGACGAGTTTTTTATTTTGAATTTAATACTTGTGTGTTCCATATCCTTTCTTATGTGTTAGAATAATGCTTATGTCTCACGTGTTAGAATAAGTACTCGAAAAAATTTCTGAGTACTTATTCTAACATTCGTGGATGGATAATGTAAAATTACGGCTTTTATCTCCGGTTGTACGAAACCCTCTCTCTTATGTGGGACCAAGAACGGGCTACCACCTAGCGGATAGACAAACATTTTAAGTCTATTGGAAAGTATGTCAATCACAGGGGAAATTTCCTATGCCATATTCATATGCTAAGTTACGAAAGAGAAAACTCAATAAATATTTTTACTAATCCCATCTGATATAGCGGAGTTATATCAGATCCATGAGGCCGTAAACCTTAAAAAAATCGAGGAAAAGGAGAAGTCTTTCAAGAAACTCTTCCATAGTGAAATCCAGGCAATCAAGTAGGTGCTGAGGACTAGCTTCGGTGGAATTGCACTTCTTACAGGTTGGGAAGAGCTTAATTTGCCCCCTGAAAGTGAGACTCCCAGTATGACTACTGGTAAATCTACAGGTAGCGGTCTGTTCAGTACGAGACCCTAGCATGCCAAAGTCTCCTCCAGGACGCCTGCGTCCATACCAGTTGTGACTTGGAGGGACAATCCAAACTTTGTTGACATTAGTTTTGCGGAGAGAAAACAATTCTGAAAAAATGAGGGTCGAATCTGGAGAGGCTGGAAGGGAAGTACCGTCCTTAGCCAGCTGGTCAGCACGTTCATTGCCAAATAGGCCCACGTGAGAAGGTGAAAGAATTTACTCTTTTCTACTAAGAACTAAAAACCGAAACTAAGCATTGAGAACAACTTCAATAACTAAAGGTGCAAAAGCTCGAATAATTTTCTATATATTTTAATAAATGTTTATACAATATTTACATGAAAGGAATAGGCTAAAAGCCTCTATAAATCTAAATTGAATGGAATAAAACATCATAGGATATTAATCCCTTTAAACAAAACTATACGCACGTATTACAATCGAACAAATTCTAAGAAAACAAAAACATTCTTTTTTTCCACAATCACAAAATAAACAAAATCTAACATGTGCTTATAGCGCCATCTGTTGACAATAAAAGTTAACAAATATTTCGTTACACACTCCTCACCTGAACTCTGACAGGAGTTCATCTATTCAAATAAATTCATAAATAAAAAAATTCACACTTCTAAGAAGCAAAATTTCTGTCAATCACATTTTTCAAAAATGCAATACAAAAAAAAGATAATAATAGTAAGGTAAATACTTGAATTAAATTACATCAATATCAACAATACTTTTCAATATCTAGAATATACAAGAAACATAAAAATTTTATCTAAAAATCAAATAGGAAAGCATTTAACAAATTAAAAAGTATTATCAAAATAAATACAAATATTAAGAAAGTAAGTTATTAAACAAATTCAATTTATTCAATTCAGTATTTAAATAAAATAAAAAATATAAATATGAGAAATGTTACAGTTCAATATAGTTCAAGAGGATATAAATGTTGTACAGTTCTTTTCAAAGTTCCATTTCCGGTTTTTAATTCGTAGGATCGGACTTTACCGTCACGTCCAGGAACGGCTTTAATAATTCTGCCTAGTTTCCATAACAGTTTGTTTTTGTTATCTCCTTGAATCAGCACAACATCACCTAATTTTAGTTCGGGCTGAAACTCAGGATTTTTTAAAGAGTGAGCAGTTTTAAGGTCTAACAAATATTGCTGTTTCCATTTACTCCACAACTGTTTTAACAGTAATTCCTGATAGCGCTTTCTTTTTAAGAGAGTCTTTCTTGTTGTTTCGCTATTGATAATTTCAGCGAAAGTTAGAGGGTACTTAGGATTACTTTGTCCAAAGTTCAGGAAATGCATGGGAGTCAAGGGTTGTGGCTCATCATTCTCATTATAAACGTAGCTCAAAGGTCGTGAATTAAGAACAGTTTCTACTTTGACGAGTAGAGTAGATATTTCTACGAAGGTTAACAACGCTTTTCCTATAACTTTCCTCAAACAGTTTTTGACGGATCTCACTAGTCTTTCGTAAAAGCCTCCCCACCATGCGGCTCGTTTAATGATAAACTTCCACTGAGTTCTTTCTTTGGCAATAAAATTCTTAAACACATCATCTTCTAAAATTCTAGAAAAATTCTCAACTTCTTTTTTTAGCCTTCTTGAAGGTTTTAGCGTTATCAGAATAGATGATTTTACAGTTTCCTCTTCTACTCAAAAATCTGCGAAATGCAAGTAAAAATGAATCTGTCGACATATTTGAAACTAGTTCCAGATGTAAGGCTCGGGTTACTGCACATGTGAATAATGCGATGTATGATTTTTGAGTATCCTTTGAATTCTTTACGTAAACTGGTCCAGCAAAATCAACACCACAAACAGAAAATGGAGGTGATTCAAGGATTCTGTCTTCAGGTAAGGGCGCTGTCATCTGGTTTGCAGGTTTGGCTGAATATTTTTGGCAAATGAAACAACTTTTTATCGTCTTTTTGACTAACTGACGACCTTTCGGGACCCAGAAACGAGATGTAACCTTAGCCAAAGTTGCAGCAGTCCCTCCATGCATTATCTTCTCGTGTTGTTTACGTACAACTAAATAGGTCAATCTAGAATTTTTAGGTAGTATTACTGGATTTTTATTATCTAGGGTAAAGTCAGAAAATTCTAATCTTCCTCCTAATCTCATGATTCCCATTTCATCAATATATGGGACAAAATTGTACAGAGGGGAATTCTTGTCAATCGATCTACATTCTTCCAAGGATTTATATTCTTCGGCAAATTTTTTTTTTTTTTTCAGACCGAATCCAGAAATTTTCAGCTTCTAGTAGTTCTTCTGTTTTTAGAGTTCCCTCAAATCTGCTACACTTTCTCAATCTTGAAACGAAGCGTTTTATCCAAGCGGTGACCCTCAACAGTTTCTCTAAATCACTATATTTTGAAACGTCAAAAAGGTTATCAATATTTTCGATAGTGCATTCAAGCTGATATAAATCAGTGGATATTTTTCGATATTCAAGTTTGGCTTCGTCAATTGTATCTGTATGATCTAATTTCGGCCAAAGATCAGGATAGAGCTGAAGCCACTTTGGACCTTGGGTCCAAATGGGTTCATCCGTTAATCTAGAGATTTTCGATCCTCGAGATACGAGATCTGCAGGATTGTCTACGCCAGGACAATAATGCCAATTTTGAGGTGAGGTTAATTTTTGAATTTCCTCGACACGATTCTTCACAAAGGGTTTGAAGGATTCGGGTTGTTTTCTTATCCAAAAATAAACGATTGTCGAGTCTGTCCAAAAAAAGCACGGTAGTTTTAACTTTATCGATTTTAAAATATTGTTACTTAACTTTGCTGACAATAATGCTCCCATCAATTCCAACCTTGGCAAAGTGAGAGTTTTTAGTGGAGCTACCCTGTTTTTAGAAGCAACGAAGGCAGTTTTAATTTCATTATTGCTTGTTGTGAAACGTAAGTAGGCAACTGTACCATATGCTTTCGTGCTTGCGTCTGAGAAACAGTGAAGCTTGATATTTTGGACATCAAAGTTTGAGAATTTGAAAAAGTAATGACGAGGGATAGATAATTTGGCCATTTGAGGAATCTCCTCACACCAGCTTCTCCATTGAGAAGTCAAATCTACTGGTAGTGGTTCATCCCAATCTATACGCGATGACCAGATCTTTTGAATCAAGCACTTTATTCTAACAGTGAAAGGTCCCAAAATTCCTAGAGGGTCGAAAATCCGACCTAACACCTGTAGGATAAATCTTTTCGTTTCTATAGGTTTAGACAAAAATGACAATAAGCTTCGAACATCAAAATACAACAGATCGTTGAAATTATCCCATGCCATACCTAACACCTTAAATGGGAGATTTTCTTTATCAAAGGAATCGGGATCTTCATCTAGAATAACACCTTCCCTTATCCACAAGTCATTTAATTCTTTTGAGTTAGTACGAAACTTATGCAAATGCATACTAGCTTCTTTGAAAATTTTGATCGATTCTAGAGTTGTAGTTAAAGTTTCTCTGACTGTCGGCTGACTTCCGATTGCATCATCTACATAAATATTCTCATCTAAAAGCTCCACAGTTGCAGGATAGACTCCTCTGTATTTTTCAGGTGGTGTCTAATAGTCGCTGCTAAGAAAAACGGGCTACTGTTTATCCCAAATAACACTCGAGTAAATCTATATATATTAGGGGGGATGTTTTCATCAAAGGGAAAATTGGAGAAGAGAAATTTAGTTACATCTCGGTCTCTTTCATCTATGACAATTTGCAAAAAGGCCTGTCTGATGTCTGCAGTAAATGCAACAGGATTATATCTAAACCTTAATAGGATGTCGAATATCTCAGGGTATAAATTAGGTCCAACATGAAGACAGTCATTTAGAGAATTCGAGCCTGGGGGATGCGATGACGCATCAAAGACGATACGCAATTTGCTCGTGGTTCGATCCTTGCGTATTACTTCTCTATGTGGCAAGTAAAATGTAACGTTTTCCTCACCTAAAACATCTGTTACTGGTTCAATGATATTTTGATTTAAATAATCCTGTACTACATTTTGGTATTCGAAAAATAGGTCTGGATTTCTTATAAACCGTTTCCTAAGACGATCGAACCTTTGTTTTGCGATTGCCCAATTATCATTCAAATCTAAAGTGTCACATTTCCAAGGCAATCTAACTTTGTAGCGAGAGTTTTCGAATGTTATATTGGATTCGAAATGCTTAATTACTTCATTTTCGGTTGAATCTAAAATTTCTTTCTCACTATTAAGTCCTAAATTTTCTAGACTCCAAAATTTTGTTATTTGTTTAGAAATTAAATCTTCCCCTACAACAACATTGAATGATAGAGAGACTTCATTGTGACTTTCCTTTCCTTGTAAACACCAACCAAAAATAGTTTCAACTGCGACAAGATATCTATTTAAACGCTTAATGTGTCCCATAACTATATCATAATAGTAGTCTGCTCCTATTAAAATTCCAATAGATTCCTCACTATCGAGCGAATCTGCGAGTATCAAATTCTTTAGTTGACGAATTTGTCTAATTTCTTCTAATTTAGGAGCCGGAATGTTTGAGCCTGATATTTGATCAGTTACCAATAATTCAACTTCTATTCTAGAATCAGAAGAATTTCTATGTTCCAAACTCAATTTAACCACGTCATAATTTTTTTGAAGAGGGGTGGTGTTCCCAAAGGTGTAAACAGTTAATTTTTCTTTCCTAATTACTTCGAGATTTAATTTGTTGGCTAATTCACGAGTGACAAAACTTCTCATGGATCCTGAATCAAGAAGGAGCCTGGCAAACATTTTTTCTTTTCCCTCTTTAATTTTTATCGTGCAGGTCTGCAAAAGTATTACATTGTTAACATGCGAAACGGCAGAAACAATTTTTCCATTTTGCGATTCAACTTGTGTTTTAGTTTCTGAAATGGAAGAAACTTCACATTTATCAGGTTCCGAATTCTTGATTGCCGCATTTGATTTAAAACAAATTCCCTCAAAGTGCTTTCCCCCACAAATCCTGCAAGCCTTTGTCTGTCGATAGGGGCAAGATGCAATTTTATGTTTCAAAGACGTGCACAAAAAAACATCTATTGTTTTGTTTTAAAATGTCTCTTTTTTCATTTGCTGTAAACTTTCCACAGTTTTCTGATAAGTGTTCTTGAGAACAAAAAATGCACTTTTGATTTGGTAATGTAGCTATAAATTCGTGTGTGCTGACCGACGGTTTTTGTTTTGAATATTTGTTAAAGTCTTTTCTTTTAACATTAGAATTCCACGTATACTTTGAATTATATTTGTTATACGTGTTCTTGGATTCCGGAAGTTGTGGTTTTGATTTCTGAGAAAGTGATAAACAGGAGATTTTTTCACGGGATTCTATTTCAGTCTGTAAAAATTTAAGAAAAGTGTCTAAACTAAAGGTTGGACTATCTCCGTTAGTACGATGGAACTCCAAAGCAATATCGTTGGGAATGATTTTCATCAAAACCGGAATTAACATGTTAGAATAAGATTCTGGCTTTACATCGAGAGAGGAGAGACTTCTAATTTGAACATTTATTGTGTCATATAATTTTCTTAATTTTGTTACATCACTCGAGCTTTTCACAGGGTTTAAATTCAAGAGGTTTGACATGTGCGTATTTATTATCAAATGGGTTTGGCCGAATCTGTTGGTAAGAATTTCTACAGCCGAATCATAATTGGATTCTGAAATCGAAAATCCATCGATAGAATTTAAAGCATTTCCTCCCAAATAAGATTTTAAATAGTTAAACTTTTCTATCTTTGAAAGCGTTGAATTTTCGTGAATTGTAATTTTAAATGAGTTCCAAAAATTGCTCCATTCATTATAATCTCCATAAAATTTTTGTATTGACATTTTAGGTAATTTAACACTATTTTCAAATTCCTTTTCTTTTTACTTCCGATTTCTAAACGTGAGTCGTTAGAAATATTTAAGTTCACATTTTGAGCTTCAACGCTCTTGAAATAACGTTTGATTTTTGATTTCGTTATTATTATTTTATCACTGTATTCTATACAAGTTTTAATATCTGATTCTAATTTAGTATCACATCTTTAATCAAATTTTGAATTTTCTCATCTAAATCCCTAATTTCGATTTCTTTAGAATTTAACAGTTCCAAACAATCGTCTAATTCGTCACAATTTTTATCTTCAATAAATTTGTTGACGTTCTTAAAATATTTGTGATGGAACTGCGAAGTGTAGCTCTTTTTTTGTTTAAAGCGTTGGAATCCATCATAAACAAAAGTATTAAAAAACTTTACCTTTTGCAGTCTTCAGTCTTCGCATATAAATGCTATCCAATGTTCCTTGAACTAAATCAATTAAGGTTCTAACAATTACTAAACAAATTTTTATTCTATACTAATCTAGCTATCAAAATTGGGTAACTTCCCGGCCGATGCACCAATGAAAGAATTGACTCTTTTCTACTAAGAACTAAAAATCGAAACTAAGCATTGAGAACAACTTCAATAACTAAAGGTGCAAAAGCTCGAATAATTTTCTATATATTTTAATAAATGTTTATACAATATTTACATGAAAGGAATAGGCTGAAAGCCTCTATAAATCTAAATTGAATGGAATAAAACATCATAGGATATTAATCCCTTTAAACAAAACTATACGCACATATTACAATCGAACAAATTCTAAGAAAACAAAAACATTCTTTTTTCCACAATCACAAAATAAACAAAATCTAACATGTGCTTATAGCGCCATCTGTTGACAATAAAAGTTAACAAATATTTCGTTACAGAAGGTATTTACTGAATATGGATGTCGTGGGAGACAGATAGGGCAATTAACATACGAAGGATAGAAACACCAGTTTAGAGTCCCAATTGCTCTACTGTTGAATACAGCCTCGACTGTCAGTGAAGATCCAGGTTTTATCAAAGGCGGCTCCAGGTTTGATATTTTCCAGACCCGTTTAAATGGCAAGAAGTTCACTGCGGAACAAAAAATCTAGGTTTCTAATGGATCTTGATTCATGAACTTCACTAGGGTAAATAGTGTAAATTCCACTGCCGGCATGGTGATAATCATCACCTCTACCATCCGTGTAGATCTTTAGATCTTCAGCAGGAACGTTGTTAATTATCTCCAAAGCTATCCAAATACTCTGGAGGGTGGTTGCTTTTGGTTATTTCAGAAAGAAGGGAAAAACACTGTTGGCAGGCCCACATTTGGTTTAACTGGACTGCAAAGGAATTGTGGATCTACGTTGAGTTTGATTGCCTCAAAAAAAGGGCCCGAAAAAAAGGACTGTCCTTTTTGAATCTTTGGTGATTCTGCCAATTAAGTAAAAATTTAGTTGTCCGATTCTGAGTGCTATGGCTAACTAATTTGGCAAAGTATTTTACAAGATTATATTCCCTTCTCATTTCCTATGGCTGTAGAAAGCACTTGATGACGAAGATTAATGAGAAGATTATGGTTTTCAGGTATACTCCTGTGCTTCAACCAGTAATCTGCAGAAACTTGTGTGAGAAGCTCAATATAAATACTTAATATAAAATAAATGCAGAAGACGGAACCATTACAGCCACCTCCTATAGTTGAAAAACGGGATCTTTGGGTTATGGTAAATAAAGGAAGCAGACAACACCGTTCACTTGATAGACTGAAAGTTATCAAAAACTTCTTTAACATTCACTAAAATTTACTGTTTGGGAGACTTTTCATACATAGTAATACCTAATTACAAGAACTCTCGCAAACTCTCTGCAAAAAGAACACACGCAGAAATGAATATCGTCTTCCATTGTACGATAATGTCTAACATTGAAACTGGAATTTTCTGCTCCGGAGAGATGATCTTACTACGAATTTATTAATATATGATCCTGAATACAAAATTTAAAAAGGAACAATTTCTGCGGAATTTCTATCGTTAGTGTGAAATGTGAAACGTCATGATTAACAAAAATGTATCATCAAATCTTTATGTTTTACGCTCACGTCATTGTAGTCATCAAGTGCTTTCTTGTAATTTGCATATAATCCTTGACCATGCCTGAGATATTTCTACAGGTAGCATTTTTCCGTTAGCTTTTGATTTCCGTCTGCTTCTGGATTATTCTTAAATTATGAACACGTGTGTATTCAAATGAAAGTACGGCAAGTTTCTCATGCGCACAAATTCCATTTTTAAAGTATTGTCTGGTTAAAAACTATAACTATAGTATCATAAAAAGAAATTCATTTTCATTTCAATTAGATACTTTCACTCCGAGAATAAGACAACGGAAGACAGAAAACGTGGCTGTTGTTTATATTTCTAGTAGACCTTTTGACAGCCACGAAAATTAGGCGCATAAATAGAATTTTTATTATTTAAACTATTAATCTATACTATGTGCAGTATTAATTTCTTTTTCTCTTCAATTTAGTATCCAATCAATTAATACTAATTCATTAAGGATTACGGTGTACATTTCGCAAAATGAATCGTAACTCATGTTTACTTTCAATTTCCCTCTAGAAAATAGCAAACACCTCCGTCCGCGCAGATCCGATGAAGTACCAAATTGAAGATATATTTAGTTCACATTAGGATTAATTTCCCTTTTTAGTGATACAATTTTCAATGAAGTACTTCAAAATTTTAAGTTTAAACTGGAAGTAAATAATAGAACATAAACTAACTACCGATAAATTTAGTTATTGCCACCTAATTTGTTCTTTTTATGCTGCTATATTCTTTTTAAAAAAAGATAGAATGCCTTAAAAGTTTTTGAGAGAGACTACACACTAATTTAAAATTTGAAGAAAGCTTCATCATATATATACTATAGAAATATAAAACTATTAAATATAACCTTATTGAATAGAAATGTAACTCTTAAAATTTCGATTATCAGTTAAATTTTGACAAGTACTCTTTTTATGATACGCTTCATTTTAAGTTGATATTATATTTGATCAAGTACCTATATTTTATACTAGATTCCCAGTATCATATTTTCCAGAAATAAATACAGTGTAATCTCTTCACTTGTAAGAAATGACTTATAATTTATGTCAGAAACGTTGTCCTGATTTAAACAGCAAGTGATATCGTCGTGAGCGTCACTGTCATTAAATCTTGAGTTATGTCTTTGGGGTAGTGTCATATTACTTAAGAGAAAAGCATAAAATGAAAACACAACTCGAAAATAAATTACAATAAGAAAATGTGCGTAAAGTACAATTATGTTTACGGTCTCACTTAAATTTACCTGCTAAAAGAAGGCCGTTTGCATAATACTTGTTTTCTGTATCATATTTCGAAGAGTATATACAAAAATTAAATTGCAAGTGACTTTGATTTAAATTAGATGAAAAAGAAATTTACATTTTACTTCTACTAATAACAATGAATACAGCAAATTGTTATTATTTGACACGTGCAGTATCTGATTCTTTAGTCACCAGATTAAAATATGTATGCGTGAGTGACTTCGTAAATTTTTCTCCAAATTAGAAATTAAATGATACGATTCCGCTAGGATTTTTCTTGCTGTGCAATATCTTTATCTGAAGATCTAATTTCATCGTCTTTGAATCATAAACTAAATGCCAATATTATCACAGATTTGCTTAGATTTCTTATTAATTTTACAGATTACAATGTAATGTATTTCGTATTCGTGAACGCCGCATCAGTAGAAACACTGCACCTTTAAAAATTTGCATTTTAAACACGTGAACACCGTGATGTTTCCTAAGCAAAAATTTACTGTATTTATTTCCACCATTCTATCAATTTTTAAATGTTTTTTTTTCTCTTCCAAGTAATTTATTACTGTATAAGTATACAAAAATGTCTTTCATTTTGTTAAATTTTTCATAGATTCCTAAAAATTCGTATAATTCTTATCAAGTGTGTAATGTTGAAGAGAAAGATGTCAAATATGATTTTGAAATTCAACATCTGTCCTGAACTTGTTTAAAATTTATAAAACTTTTGAATTTTCTTCCTTATCCTAAAATGTATTGTAATTAAATTTTTAACTATGAACTTTCTCTTAGATTTTTTGCAGATATTTTAAATAGCTTTCACTGTGTTGAAAGAGAGAGAGAATTTTTAATGTGTTCCATTTCATTTAATGAAACTTGTTGACTGATTTTTCTTTTTCTGCTCCTATCCATTTATAAAGCAGGTGAAATTTTGCCATCTCGTGTAACCAATTCTATATTTTATGTGGCATAACATTATTAATCATCTTTAAGATAGAAGAATTTTTCTATATTGTGTAAAATGTATGAAACGATATCTCTTTACAAAATATGATATACAATTATGTTTTCTTCTATCAGAGTCCCTTCGAACTGCTATTCGTAATTGATAAATTGTTTCTGATACCTAGCCGTCCGTAATTCCGAGAGGCTTTTTAACATTTCGTCAAAACAAAATATAACTGGATGATTACCCTTCTCTCATGCTTTGCTAATGTTGAATCACGATTTACAAATTTCATTTTCAAATTATTGAAGTTTAGGACTCATGTTCGTGACTCATACCAGAAAGGTTTTCAGGGCTAATTTATATATCATCCTCTGTATATCGAAGGAATTTCTAATGACATTGGATGGGGGAATTGCCTTTTCACTACTTTTTTTAAACACTAAATGTGTTTTTAAACTATGTTTTATTAATGATGATTGAAATGTAATTTAAGTAATCACCATATTTTTAGTATGTCAATTAATTTCTTGGTAGTCTTGAAAAAGGCAAAATATGTTTGGTAATCAGTCAAAGCAGGTTAACGTAGCAAGAATATTACCAGTTATTCGTAATTGAATTGAAATCCATACGAAGTATAATTAGTTTGTCACTAAATATTGTAGGTTTAATATTTATAAATTGCACTAGACTAGTAAAAGTTGCCTTGTAAAATAAATATTTGGTCCTAAACGTTTATTTATTTTTTACATGTATTCTTTTATTTTTCATTGTTCCTTTATGAGATCGATGAATATTTTATTAAAATACTCATCAACCATATAAAAGAGATTAACACAAAATATGTTTAGCATAAATCACATTCTCGGAATATATAATCTAAAGAGTAAAATTGTCTTTTTGCGATACTACCGTTTTAAACATTCTCTTTCAAGCAAAATAGACGTTAGTATTGTCTCCTGATTTTTTTCCTTCAAAATCTGTAGAATCTACTGATTTTTTTTTCTCCAAGGTTTGCAGGTATGCAATCATGAATGTTCAAGTCTCACAAATGTTAATACATAGCGTTAATCATATAGATTTTTTGAACTATAAAAACAATATAAATGCTTAAAGTAAAATATTGCCAATCAAAGACCGTTTACAAATTTCTAGAGATGAACTAGGATCCAAAATGTTCGTTTAGGAAATTTTCATGCATGTGACTTCATTTATACATTTTGAATCACGATCATTTTTCAAAAATTATCGTGCAAAATAAAATAAATAATGAGATATTAGAATTTTTTCCATGTTTGTCATAAACTTTAATGTTGAGAAATTATTAAATCATTGTGATTAGAGTGATGATGATTCCATTTTCATTTGATTTGAAATGAAGGAAATCCATTGTAATACATATAAATTCAATTCGTAAGTTTGATAAGGGTTTTGAAGTTGATTTAACAAGTATCTTTATTGATATAATGCAATGTTGATTTAAAGCATTAGAAAAGTAAGTAAGAAGCTAAAATTTTCTGGAAATATAAAAAAATATATAATTTAAATCAAAAGTTTCATTATATTTTCGACTTATATTCTTTAAAGAATTCATGCAGTCATCATTTTGGAATTTAAAGTTTAATGGAATGAGCTCTTTATATGAGAAATTCATTATCAGAAATATGTTTCTCTCAATTTTATGCGACCACATTAAATAATGAAATATTAAATGCATTGCATTGTTGTTAAATGTGTTACTAACTAAAGATTTCAGCCGTGTTTCTTAAGAAAAAAATCAATATTTCTAAAAGAAAAAAAAAAAAAAAAAAACTCAAAATCAGAACTTCATTACATTTCTTTTTTAAACAGGTCTCTATCGTAATAACTTAACCTGTAAAACCACTTCTTTGTATTTCAAGGAATCCCTCAATTATGAGAACTTAAATAAAAATTCGTCCTTGGCAATTTGGTTTGTTGGACAAATCATCTTTCTTTCGTATGAGTTCAGACTTAAAGTCTCATAGAACACAAAGCACATTAAGCTTTAGCTCTAGTATTAATATGTAAAATAAATTAAGTTTGTGATTTGTAGATCCAATTAAATTATAATGCTTGTTGCTTGTAATAAATTTAATGGATATACTTCTTTTTTCGTCATTAGTTGTAAATTGCTAAAACTACATGAATGAATAATGTTTTAATTTCTTTTTTTTCTTTTCCCATTTCATACGTTTGGTTTACTATATATTTATATGCACTGAAGATGTAATCAGTAGTTTTGATGCGTATTTTATTGGGTTGTTCGGAAAGTCATTTCGTTTTTCATGAAAAAAAAATAAATAAATAAAA
Source organism: Latrodectus elegans (assembly GCA_030067965.1). Classification (NCBI taxonomy): domain Eukaryota; kingdom Metazoa; phylum Arthropoda; class Arachnida; order Araneae; family Theridiidae; genus Latrodectus; species Latrodectus elegans. The sequence continues at coordinate 10,186,601 of CM057821.1, forward strand.
AAATAAAAATAAATAAAAATAAATAATAATAAAAAAAAAAAAAACTTGCAGAAAACAAATATTGTACTGCATTGCACATTGCCCAATAGCTTTATCCATCTTCCCGGCCGTAGCACGATTCCAATGTCATAAAGGGGTTGGTTTTTACTAGCTAAAAGCTGATCCATGCAGGAGAAACGAAATTACTTTCCGAACAACCCAATAAATGAAACTCATTTTGCCATTTAACTTTCTCAAGATGAAAACCATTTTATAGAATGAAGTGATACTTAATGTGAGTTTAAGAATTTCAGTGTAATTCTGCATCATCTAAATGATTAGAATTTTGCAAACTAAAGTATTGTAAATGAAAATAAATACTAAACAATAAAGTAAATTTTAGATGAAATTGAACTTTTAAAGGAAGATTTACATAATAAAAAAATATATATTCTCTTTGTTGTTTTCTTAAAATTTACACTGGGAAATAAATTTTAAGATTTGTAATCAATGTTTTACACTATAAAATTTACAAGTTATTTTCTGAAAACTAAAATCGTTTGGAAAATATCGTTTACACTTGAGATTATTTCGTTTTCCCATTTGCTTTATTATTTCTTTACGACAATTTAAAACAGTTTTTATACAGCCATCATTTCTAAATTTCCTTTTATAAGCATTGTTTATCTTTTTACAGCGATACTTTATACAGACCTTTTTCTAATGAGCAATACATACACTTAGTATCGGTCCAATTCTTGTTTATACTTTTCTCAAAGAAAGCCCATTATTTCAGCTTCTGTTATAACCGACAATTGTCAATGGATTCCTTTTTACTCTACTGGCTAAATTCAAACCGGATTCAATAGTTGTAATTTGCTATTTCAATATCCTTAATCTGTATTCAAAGGTGTTATGGTAGGTGTTTACTTTCTATAAATGGAAAATTGGTTGGAACGGCAATTTAAAGCAAGATATTATGTGTTATTATTTTTTTCAATTGAGTTGAATATATTGCTCATAAAATAGGAAGGAAAAACTTTGTTTTTTGAAATATGAAAATAAGGAATTCCATGGAGTGACTTTTTTTAGGTATAATATTCAAAACAAATTTGTTTTTCAATTTCTTGGTGAAATTGTGTAATATTTACAAAAAAAATGGTATAAAGTTGTACTTTTCATATTTTACTTTTTTTTTTGTAATTATTTATTAGACCATTTTGTAAAAGTAAATAATTTGCATTTTCTCATTGCTTTCGAAGTATTTCAGCGTTATTTTCTTCTATCCTTTTGCGTAATATTCTGTAATCCAGCTAAAATATTTTGAGTGCCCTTTCTCTTGTTCTTGCATCAAAAGTTAAAATAATTTTTTCGATTATCTTTTCTTATTATACATACAGGAAAAGTTGGCGTCAAAAATAAATTATTACGATTTTTTTTTTCATTTATAAGACAATAGAGCTATTTACTATTAAAGATGCAAAGTATTTTTATTGTAAATTCGAAAATATTGATCTAAATAAGTTTGGAATAGGTCATCAGAGCATTTTTTTTAAATTTGTAACATTTTGCTAATAAGATCCTAATTTCGTATTTTTATTTTAGCTATATAATGATTTTTGTTCTATGAGTATTATTTTTCGTTCTTGGCCAAACTAGGTGATATTTTAAGTTTTTCTGTGATTCTTGGATGATTTCGTATGGTGCAATTCATTTCTCTAAGCCACTTCTCTTTTCAGTCCTTGGTTGTATTGATGCTTATCAGGCTTTTGCCCAACTGTAAGGACATATCTTTCTCGTATTTAATTGTTTCTGACATGAAATTTAATGATTTTTGTACTATTTTCAAATTCCAAATACGTTGAAAATAATGTTCTTAAATTCGCTTTGCAGTATTCCTTATTTGAAAATAGTTTCTGGAAAAATTTATTCCTTATGTTTGTAGAAGATTACGTATTTCATTATGCTATAGCTACTATCATTTATTAACATTTTAAAACATTTTATAAATTCTTAACTCTTGTTTCAAAAATAAATTTACTGTAAGTAAATTGCTATCTTTAAATGATTCTTAAAATTCAAATCTTTAAATACGACTTCTACTTTCTTTAAAAAATTTTTTTAATCTATTCTACGTCATTTTTAGAATATTTATTCTGAATCATCTGGAGTTTTATTATTCAAAAGTTAAAATATTCTATTTTGAGTTCCTTTGTATACTTAAATGCTCCTTAACAATGAATAGGTATCTGCAGTGAACTATATGTAAAGGTGTATGTGTGTGTGTATACATATATATATTATTCCTAATTATTCCTAATATTAGATTTATTTGGCATCATTTTCGACAACTGTATTATATTTTAATGTATGTATTTTTATATCATTATATGGTATTAATCTTAGTAATTGCATATTCACTTTGCCATTCTTCAAAGAAATATGTGTACTCAGCAATAATTAAGATTCTTAATTTATTTTTTTTCAATAACTTGATAGATTTAATATATATGCGTAATGCGTGCGTGAGCGAGTTAAATAGTCTCTAATGTGCCAAATTATATTTCCTTTTTTATTTTGTTCAGTCAGATCTTTAAACTGACAACTTGATTTAATTATGAAACGTGTTTCCTAGCATATCTGTAGTATTTCTGTTAACGTCTTTATAACTTATAATTTTGAATAATGCCTCTGTTATAGTCATGATTGTAGTAATTAAAACGCATGAAATCGAACTAAATATATGTTTTTTCTTTACTCCGATGTGCCACTCAGAATCAATTCATGCTTACATTTGATTGTTTCTCACTTATTTTTTCGCATTAAAGTTAAAGATTACACATCTATAAATTATTTTTTATTAACAGTTAATTCTGGTCTCGAATTGAATATATTTCGCACAAGTAAAAACAATTATATTGAGCATCATCATCGAAATATATTTAAAAGCCTTAAATAAAATAGAGGATGCAAAATTATATATATATATATTGGATATACTGTGGTTCCTTAAAATCACTTTTTTCATATTGTATTGACCGACAATAACTACAATTAGATTATCACAAAGATCCTAAATCATCGTAAAGATCATTTTAGTCATAAATTAAAGAGATAAATGTTATTTTTATGCGTACTTTAAGTGTGCGTTATAATTTTTTTTAACTTATCAAAATAGAATGTATAAAATGAAAATATTTATCAACCCTATAGTTTATTTAGATATAGCCCAAAGGAAAATAAAATGGAGAAAACTTATAATTTGTAAAGTAAATAGTAAAATTTGATATGAAGCTGTAAAATTTAAATAAACTTAAAGCTGTTTGTTAAGTTCAGACTGCGCTATCAAATGAATAATTTCCACTCCCATTAAGTAAATATAATTACAGAATTTATATTTTTCAAGTGTAACTTTATTACGACACACCCAAAGGACAATTTTTGTATGATATTTTTAGCTGTGGATTTATTGATTTTAATTATATTGCATTTTCTATTTAGATATCCTTTTTTAAATGCATATCCTGCTAATATAAGCGCTAGTAAAGATTTGCAATTGTGATTGAAAACTTAGTGTTAAGAATAGTCCTTTTTTCAGTTGCAAAAATATGCCAGTGTTTCCCTATATTGTTGGAGTAGGATAATTATTATTATTTTATTCTTCCATTTTAATTAATATTGCACCAGAATCACGTTTCTGCTAAATGATGATCTTGCAGTTTGAAACTGCGTTTTTGTCACCAGTCGTAATAGACTGGATGAAAACAAACTCTTTATATTAGGTGTGAAAAAAAAAGATAGAATTTCTTAAAGCTATTTATTTATTTTTTTATGGGTCTTGTTTAAAATTCCAAAGGAAAACCTGTATATAGACCTGTATTAGCTCTAGTAGTTATCTAAATATTTTTTCCTCGATCATCTCTTACAAACCAATATATAACTTCGAAGGGACCGTTTATAAGTTACTCCCTTTCATTGAATCCAAAGCGATTGCCATAGTAAGGTGTATTATTGTATTTAAGATTAAGTTATACTTTTAGATTCATGAAATTATAATTAGCACCATAAACCACTCAACTCAACTGAAAGTATGTTGTCATTATTTGATTCTTAATTGGATTGTTTCCTAGCTATTCAACCTCGATTAAAGAGTTTCGTCTCGCCGATAAATGCATTTTAGAATCCAAACACTTAATTTTTTTTTCACAATTAGTTTTTATTGTTCAAGCTTGTATAAATAATGTAGCATTTTGTATACTTTGTGCAACCTTGATTGCTGGTATTCTTTCTCGTGAAATAAAGGGATCACGGGTGCGGTAAAAGTGATTGCTCTTTATGCGAATAGAGTTAAGAAATCATAACTCATTCTAATTTAATCTTAATTTATGCCGCTTAAGTAAATTAACTCTCATTTTTGAATTCAAATCGGAACTTTCTTTAATGTTAGGATAGATATATTTTGAATCAAACACTAAGTGTATAAATATTGAATCATTCCACTGAAATATATATATTTCTTGTCAAATAAAATTCAGTTCATTAAAACACATACTGGACTAATTTCGATTTCACAAAATACGTTATAATTGAGTTTGTAAATACCAGTTGAAATTGTTTCGGTTATAAATAAAAGTAAAGGTCACAGCAAATATTTCAATTGTTGTGGGGCAGCAAATATTTCACTTGTTATTTTTATTTATTAAACGGAACGAGTTTGCTAGAATAAACAGTTTATAGGTAGATATTTACACAGATTTTATTTTACTGTTATTGTTTTGGAATTTAAATGGTTTCTGATTTACAAGTAAATTTCTGATCGTATTGAGTGATATATCTATGGTTATGAGATTAATTATATTTTATAATAGTACTTTCCTAATTTTCTTTTCATTCAAGTTCGGGTAAAGATTTCTTAGCACTTAGTAATTCATATAAAAAAATGATTGACATTCCTTTCTATGTTTTGACTATTTATTTATTGATACTGATATGTATGTATTTTTAGTACAATTCGTTTGATAAAAAAAATTGGCCTGAATTTATAAATTTTAAGTTTAAATTCAAAATTGGCTTTTTAAAATTATTGATAAGTAAGTTGTTGTTTTTAAGTCGATTTATGTATCAAGTTTTTTTTTATTAAACTATGCAAAAAGTTAATTATAAGTATATTTATTTATGTCATCATGCTTTATTGTTAATAATACTGTTCTATTATTAAATTTAACGCGCGGTATCACACTAAGCTAAAGGGAGTTTTAGTATTGTTTTGTTTGTAAAGCTTTTTTTTTTTTTTTTTTTTTTTTTATTAACCGCGGAAAATGCTTATCCGAAGTATGTATTCAAATCTTCCGCTTCTGTCTGCAATTGAAAATTATTTTTTGTGACATGTATAATTTAAATTTTTCAATTTCCCTATATCTTTAAAATACAGGATTTAAAACCTTTTATATGCTTAACTGTTGTAATAGCTTAACGAATTTTTTTCTTTAAACATTTAAAATTTTACTTTTGTTTTACGAATTAAATAGAAAGCGAATCGAGGAAAGAGATCACTTGAGTAATTGCACTATGTGTTATAATCAGTATTCTTGCATTACTGCAAATAATTTTTAATTATACTTAAATGAATTTAATTGTAGGGAAAAAACATTGAACATTGTAGCTGGTTTCTGATTTTTTTTATTTGTTCAACATGTTATTTTAAGCTTATATTATGCATTCAGTTATTGTTAATTTTTCCGGGTTTTTTTTTTATTAACCCTAAAATTATGCACTTTATCTTTCTTTCTGCTTGTTAGTTTGTTTCTATAATAAAGAACTGAAATCCTCTGTGCGACTTGTAAAGTCGATTTTCAGTAATGACTTCTCTTAAATGTTTTTCTTAGAAACCAAATGAGAATTATGAAATATTCATTCCTTACATACATAAATTTTAACCACTAAAGGTTTTGATGGAGAGCATCAATTCGGTGTAGCTAACAGCACTAAAATCCATATTCCATATTTACTAAAAATGTTTTTATACGAGTGATACTAAAAATTTTGAGATAAGTGCATGTGTGAGAGAGAAAAAGGAAAAAATTAACGATTAGATTTGAAAATATTTTATGGTAGCAAATGATATTTTACTGGTTTATTGAAGTAATTTTGTATGATATAAGGTTTAGAAATGAAAGGCTCAGTTGATATGTCTCGTGATATGCTTTTGGTTTAAATTAAGAGGAAGGCTTTCAACGTCTACAGGTGAGCCCCGGGCTTTACCTTTAGATAAACGGGTTTGGAATACTCGCCCATCACCAAGTCCCTCGTCATTTCGTACCACGGTCAGTTGACGTGGTCATACCTGAGCTGCTACCCTCTTCTCCATATTCACGCCACACCAGCGGAAGGACTTTGGACGTCACATATTAATGTGGGCATGTCCCTAATGTTGATTTATGTATAAGGAATGAACACATTACCGTGCACACATCCCGAACCCATGGAGCTCAAGCGACCCAGTACGGCGTGGTCATCCTCCCAACCATTGCCCGCAGCAAATGATACTTCACTTTGCTGATCTTAATGGGAAGCTACTGAGCTTCTGGGGTTCTTTTAACCTCTATAGTAATTATTTGGAAATAAAGATCCATCTCATACTTCTCTATTCTGGCGCGACTTTTGCAACTTCCTCTTTTTGAACCTTGTGCCATAAATCACAACCAAACAATCCAAGTTTCTTTATTCAGAAGGCTTGTCGACTAGCTGCAGTCCTTTGATAAGCACTCGGAAAGGCTCATATTAGTTGAATTCTCTAATGTGTGTGTGTGTGTGCCACATGGATATATGTCAATCTAATAATCAATTTAATCTAAATGATATAAAAAGAATTTAACATTGAATCCGCTGGCATGCTAAAAATTATTTAGGAAAAATAGTTTGCATTTGAGTGCACCCATAATTTAACTAAGCCCTTATATTTATTATTTTTTAAATGTTAGAATTAGTAGCAAACCTTAAATTACTTTAAAATGGTGATCTCAAGGTTATTTCGAAAATTGTAACTTATGATAAAACATATTTTGTCAAATCAACACGTCAAAAAAGTAAAATATGGGTCTTTAAAGATGATCCCCCCCCCTACAGTGATGAAAAAAACAGCTTGCTATTGAAGTAGCAATCTTTTGAATTACAGCTCTAAATATGGTTCAGTTGGAAAAGTGGAGCAGCGGAGCCACAAGACAACAACAACTTTTGAATAACGCATGCGTATGTATTATTTCATACTATATTTCATTTTACCCTTTGCTAAATTCGAGTAATCTTTTTCAAATTTCTTTCGTTAATTTTTCCAATGTAACTACATTTCTTAAATCCTATTCCATAATAAAAAATAAATAAAAATTTTTATATAAAGTGAACCTGCTTTAGTTTTATTTTTATTATGTTTTGCCTCTCAGTGCATGAGTGATTTTCAAAACTCAATAATCCTTCAGATTTTTTTACAAATTGGAGAAAGCTTCAGATTCGTCAGCAACGTTTTATATTTGAAATTTCTCATGATTGATTGTAAAGTCATAATCACATATCAAAAATTAGTTGAGAGTAATTAAGGAGTTTTAAAAACTCCGTTAAAAAGAAAGTGATCAAATCATTTGTTCTCAACATTGCTTTATAAATCTCACGCGCAGAAATGATAATATTTATACACCCATATTATACCGACACATATTCAATCCGCTTATTTTTAAATTCGGTATTATCATGGTCCATGCTGCTATCATTTTATTTTGAATAGCGTAGGTGTTGAATTGGCGCAATCGCTTGAAAGCTAAATTAGAAAACATAAAACGTTTAGGTAGATTTAATTTTTCGTTATCTTGGTACTACTGTTTTTCTTCGTTTCCTTTCTGAACAAACAATGCCTGCTATATCGTTATTACAAATCCCCCTTCCTGTGCGGAATTAAATGGGTGCCTTTTGTTGTTGGAGGACTGCGTGCTTCTTGCGAAAGTTCTTGGGCCGAGAGTTATCGAAAAATAAAACAACACACTGCCTTGTGTTATCTCTTTTGGGCAGGGTCAGTTCCATTGGGCCTTCCCTTTCCTAACGGTTAGATCCACCTCCGAATGGTCAGCTGATTTACCTTCGTTTATTTTCCAACCGATGGAAATTAGGGCAGGAGCGAGGAAGGAACATTTCAACTCGTGAGGAGTAAGAAATAATAAAAGAAGAGAAAGACCGGAACCCGCGCTGTTGAAAATGAGCTTTTCCTAATATCCTCAGGTCAGAGTTTGACTTTGAATGTTTTGATCACAATATCTGGCTCTTGGTTCATTCTTTGAATTGGAAGTGCATCGCTCCCGACCAACAAAGTGGACGGAAAAATAACTCTTATTTTTGTTCTCGTCCGAGAAATTTTTATTGAAACTACCACACTGAACTTGTAAATTGATTAGCAATTTTGAACTTTAAATATGAACTTCCTATCATATTTGTAAGTTCCCAAAAATTGTTTCACCTTAATTGATTCCTCCAGTTAGAATCTCACACATGAAACAAGTCTCAAGAACAATTCAAGAGTTTTGATGATTTATCCTTACAGAGTTTAAGCATTGTTGCCTATAGAAGAGATATAGACAATTCATTTAATTAAGTGTGGGGATAGAGTATTTTTTTGGACTAATTTTGTATTCAAGAACAATTTTCAAAGCAGAATTTTCTTCAAAGAACTTTGAAGCATGTAGTGTGATATGAATCATGCCGGTAAGTTGAAATAATATTTTTTGCGAATTATAGTTTTCTGCAGCAAATGTTAATGGATATAAATGTAAACGTTTCTATCATTTTTTTTTCACGAGGCAAATTCTAATGAATTTTAATATCGATAAAAAAAAAATTTTGTTTTTATTTTTTATGAGTGATGATGAATTTTAGTGTTTTAGAATTGTATCTTTTGTTAATCTTTTATCGGTAAGATAAAAGATTAACAAAGACAATTTCTTTCATGTTTGAATGTTTCAAATTTTATACGACCTAATAATTTTTTATTGATATTCCTATTTTCTGTGTTGTATAAATTTTACTATTATCTGCTTATTTGAATTTATATAAATTTGTCTTCCTTGAAAGAGGCGATATAAGTCGGCCTATTTTTTCATTGAAATGGGTCCATACTTGAAAGGAATTTTTATTTTTAAAACAAGCAATGTCTTTACTTTAAAATGCATTATTATATAAAAAGTATAGGAATTTTGGTTAAAATATACATCCTATAATTAAATTGTTAACTGTTATATTTTTAAATCAGTCACATCAGAAAAGAAGCATAAGAAATCTTCTAAATATTTTATTGTTATAAAATAAATTCTGTACACGCATTCATTTCATTTTATAAAATGAATAAAAGTTTTAATCCGTGCAATCATTAATTTGAGTACAGTAAAAATTTTTAAGTGTTATCACGAACTTTTTTAAGCTAAATCCTCTTTCTTAAATTGATGTAAATATTTTGCTTATGTAAACAATGCAAATATTTTTATTTCTGTGGTACATTTTTCTTTTCAAGTAATAAATTCTTAGAGGAAAATTTTTAATTAAACATTCTTATTCACGTCTTTATAACAGTGTTTTCATACTGTTTAAGAAAATATAATTGATATAGTTTTAATCGTACTCTCCTTTTATTTTTCAATCTAATTGCTTGTTTCGTTTTTACTTTCTTTTTATTATATAACAAACATTCTTTAAATAATTTCAGTAAATTTGTTATTATTATTATTATTATTTTTTTGCATGCGTGAATCTTTTTAAAATAGCATTTTATACTTAGGATTTTGAATCTGTTAATATATGCATGTGATTGTGTGTAAACATATGCATATTATAAATAGCGCCTTATTTGTATGAAACAATTTCTAAATATTAATTATGATTAATCTATAATTTATTTCGGATTCTTTACAATAAAATTATTTGTATCTAAGCTATGAAAGCTAAATTACTGAATTTGTGGTGTAATTTTATGCACTCTTTCCCTTACTTTTGCTTTAAAAAAAATTGTTGAATAAATAACATTTTCATTAGAAAATAGGCTTATAAAGAATATGAGATATTTTAGAGTTAAAAAAAAAATGAATTTTTCAATGTTTTATAATTTGTAAAAAGAAATTTGCCTGAATGCTTTGATTGCCCCGCCCGTGAGTTGTCTGTTGCATTGCTGTAAATATTATTTAAATTATGCCCCACAAAAATGGCATAACATTTTAATCACTAGGAAATGCCCGTTTCTCTTTATAAAAGCTCATATTAATATTTTGTAATTTATGAAAAAAAGAGAATGTTTTATAAATCTTATTGCAATTTTACCATCATTAAGTAGTATTAAATGGGCAAAAGACACCAATTATAAACTTTGAAATATTATAACGAACTTGCTATAAACTTTTAACCCTTCTATAAAAAAAAGTACCCAAATCTGCTTCCATAAACAGCAAATAAATAAATAAATAAAAAAGGTTTCACTTTAAATGGAGAGCACATATAGTAATGGTTAATGATATATTAACGCTAATAGGGTGTATTACCCAATTATTACGAGGGCTTTTATTATTTATTATCCCTAAATATTTTTTTTCTACAACTGTAATTTATAATACTTTATTAGTTATTTCGTCACTGATATTATCGATAAATTAATGTTCTTTATCTTAAAGCTCTGAATTTGTTGATAAGAATGCACGATTAAAGTATACAATTCTCTAAAGCTATTTAATTATATTTTTATATGCCTATTTGAAAAAACGTTTTCTCAAGTATGTATATTCACTAATTTTCTTAAGAAACTTTTCAGGGTGTGCCGGCATACAAAACAAAAGTTAAAATAAATAAAAAAAAAACTTTTAGGAATTAAAGAATCCCAGGTTATTTTAATTTTTTTTTAATGTTTTTATTTTTAAATTAATTATAAGAGAGAGAATTCGTTTAAACGCGCCAGTCTTATTTTTTTATTAGAAGGATATTTTCATATGAGAATATTTCTATTTGATTAATAGCTTTAGGACATAAAAGATTTGTTTGTTGTTAATTTTGTATTAAAGAAAAAGGAAAAAATGCAAGATAAGTCAACTTTTCTCTTCCTTGTTTCGTTTTTATAGAAAAATTTTATTCAAGTAAAAATCATTAAAATTTTCTATTGTATCATTAATAAAGGAGAATTTTTATGAAGCTCATTAGGTCATAAATATTTTTATGATGTAACAAATGCTTTCTATGATTTTGCGGCATTATTCTACTTATATTGCTTTCTATGTAGCCGTTTTTTGATGAATAGAATTGAAAAAAGGCTTTTTTGCACAAAACTTATATTATTAAAGGGCAGTGGATTTATTAAGTTTCTGTATAATCTCGTTAATTATTTCTGCATTTAATGCTATATCTTATTGTGAGGGCTTCAGTAAGCGATTACAACTTATTAGCATCTTTACAGAAGTAATAAATTTTGTGTACATGCATTTTTTAATTAAATAATTGTATTATTTTTATAAGCGCGCACGATTTCTCATTACAATGTAAAGTATATGTTACGTATTTTTTTATTGTGTAATAAAGGGTATGAGCAGCACCGGCTGAATTTATGCCTGATTGAGCATCGCATTTCTGTTGTGCTTCTTTTCATCGTTCCGTTGTTCGCACGGTATTTATTTGCCATATCGAAAATGTTCGGCTAGCACGATAATCACCAACAGAAAACATCTGATCAGTAAGAGTCTGCCCCATGCCTGTCATCATAATTTATTAATTTTGGTATCATCTTGAAATTACATGGGCGTCCGTTCCTGTACGTGTCTTTCAATCTTTTTAATTTCCTTTTTTATTGATATAAAACATGTCTCTGGACACTAATATCTTTTTCGATCCCATGAGTGATGGCAAGTGTCTGAAGTGAAAAGGTTGATTTTATTTCTTAATTATCTCCTCATTAAGTTTTCCTCTTGTTTTTGCCGGAGCCGTTTCTGTGCAAGCAAATAATATTGAATAATCTTTTTCCTAAAATTTTTTCTTCTTTGGTGTTTCTATGTAATAATTTGAGGTATTTTTCCATTATGCCCCCGCTTTTGATAATAGCCACAACAGGAAAGAAAAAAATCATAAATGAGTGTCCTAAATATTTCGCTTGCATCATGTATTGCTTAAAAATATCTACGTTTTCAGAAACTGCTAAAAATAAAACAAACATTTTATATTTGCATTTTATGAACAAAATAAGTATCACTTATTGGCAGAACTCATTTGTCATTCTTTGTTTCTGGCGGAAACTGTTTAACATACGCATCGGTGATCGTTTGCGTAAGTATAATGTTTTTTTTCAATGAAACAAAATTAAATTTTGCTGTATTTGGCTGTTCTTAACTCTCGGTGATTTGTGACCATAATACTCCTTTTAACGGACAAAATTATGAACAAGCCATGTTTTGCACCCTTTAGCTTTGGTTAGCATTTAGCTAACCAAACCTAAAGGTTAGCTAAATGCTAACAAAAGCTAAAGGCTATGTAGTTTGTCGCTTTTAAGTCAACTCTTGCACATAAAAAATTCGCTTTAGTATATATTATTTAACATAAAATTTTGATCCAATAAAAATTAATCGTATCTGCGTAATTTTATTTTCGCTTTTCCGTAAAGAAGAAAAAAAAACATCATACATTAAACAACATGCAAAAAAGCATTCGGAGCAAAAGCGGGGCTATGGCAGAATAGCACTTAATTTGATTCTCAATTTACAGTATAAATATTATTATTTCATATACTTCTTGGAAGGTGAACATTAAAGGTTGACCCGTCATCATTCTTAAATAAGAATATATATATTTATATGCAGTTAAGTTATAAGCATTGGAATATTTCTGATATTTTGGTCTAAATATGATATATATTTCAGCAATGATGCGTCTAATCAATTTACATGCAAATAATAATATCATTACTCAGGCTTAACAATACCCTAGTAGTGCAATCGGATTTTTTTGAGTGTACAATTCCAGATTTAATCGTAGCTGCTGTTTCACAAAATGATATTGCATATCACAAATAAATGAATAAAGTAAATAAAACTGCTTTCTCTTTTGTTAAAAAATTTACAAAGCGATATAAAAATTGTTTATTTAAAAATATTCTTTTATTGTTCGTTGAATTTTTATTTGGTGTTTAATTGAGGGCAGTTGCAGAATCACACGAAATGGTGTGAAGCATTTATCAGAATATTGGTCTTTAACTTAAAACATAGACCATGTTTCATTTCAAAACTTTGATTGCAGCGTTTGTAATAAATCTAAAGCTGACATGAATTCACTGTAAAATTGCTTATAATGCGGTTCTGATCATTCGCTTCCAGAACAGAAATGTTTCATTCTTTCTTCCTTTTGAAAGCAGTACGTAATACTGAGGCAATTTATGTATTAAAGTCCTTTTTCTTTCTTATGTATTTTTGACCATTTTTTTAATTAGCGATATTTGTTTTCATTTTAACTGTTGCAGTGAACGTATTTTCGGCTTTCTCAATCCATCAAAATACCGTAAAAACACGCATAAAAAGACCATTTGTTATAGTTTCTTTGATACGAAGGCACATAATTTTCTCTTTCTGCGCTGCAAGCGGGGGTGGGCCTAGTGAAGCAGAATATCTTAAAAATATCTGTAAAATAAGTATCAATCGAATCGTGGAAGAGACAAGCAGGATGTGACTTAATGATACGATTTTATTATTATTCATACTATCAAAATGTAGCATAGATTATAAAGCCTAATGCAAATTTTAAAAATTAAAAAAAAATATTTTTCGACTTTTAAACAATTTAAAAAGCTGATCTCTCTCTCTCTCTCGGAAATGAAATTTTTTTTTTTTCTTCAAAATATTTTGTTCTTAAACTTTTTATCCTATGATTGAATATAAGTCTAACTTTTTACCTAATATCTAATTATGAATATATCTAATAAATCTGATTTTTTTTATCAAATAATGAATAAATCTAGTAAATCTAATTTTTTTTATCTAATATCCAGTAATGAATAAGACTTTAATCAAAATGACATTGTAATTAATTATATAGTAATCTGGTGTAGTTTATAGTTTAGAAAGAGAAAAGGCGTGTTTCAGAATATTAAAAATGATAAATAAATAAAAAAAAATAAAAATCGTAACTTTCAGCCAATATAAAATTTGTTATTGCATTACTTATAGCTCTGATTCCTTTTTTTCTAGATTTTTCCGATGAAAACTTTTTTATGAATGTGTTTGTATTCGAGATTTTTGGAATATTTACTCAATGTGAAGTATTGATCTTATACAATCGTTGATCTTCATAAATTTGCATGTTTTAATTTTACTTACTATTAAGTAAATTGAAAAAGCGAACCATTTATATCACACTGATTTGAATAGTTTTTGGATACAGCAGTGTTCTAAATTCAAAAATAAATATTTTTTAAATTACTTTATTTATGCGTGCTTATAGTATTATTTTAAATATATAAACACAAAAAATATATATCTTACTTTTATTCTTCTTAAATATCGATTTATTTGAAACACTGTTTTACCAAAATGTCACTAACCTAGTTTGGCTGAATTTTTAACCAAACTGAAGATATCTCATATCGATTAATATTCTTATTCGTAATATAATTTATAGAGATTCTATAAATCATGAAATCAGGTTATCAAAGAATATTGTAAATTGTCAGTAAATATGTTTTTTCAAATGCTTATATGTCACAGAATATTTATGTATTTATCCTAACGTCGAAATAAAATTGATCCTAAATGTACAGTATTAAATTTTATTTTATTTTAATTCATGTATGAAACCACATTTTACAATGTAGTTTATTAAAATTGTTACTCCAAGGAGACATCAAGTCATAGAGATGAAATTTACGCAACTGAAAAAAGTTGCTATGGCATGCATTTCAGTAGCATTAATGTTAAATAGCTGGAAACATTTACATCGACCCTTTATTCAAATCTTGTGTATTTCATCAGGATAACGCACAACCGCTGTTCTTGGATGCCGAAAATGTACAGCTGCTGTCCTGACTCCTTTAAGTAGAATATCATTTGGCTATTTGGGAAGTACTATGGGTAAACAAATCAATATGGAACT
The DNA here is from genome assembly GCA_030067965.1 of Latrodectus elegans. Lineage (NCBI taxonomy): Eukaryota > Metazoa > Arthropoda > Arachnida > Araneae > Theridiidae > Latrodectus > Latrodectus elegans. The sequence continues at coordinate 10,201,718 of CM057821.1, forward strand.
GTCTTGTAAAAAAAAAAAAAAAAAAGAATAATAAGAAAATTATTTAAGGTGAACAGCAGCAAAAAGAAATTATTTAAGTTTGAAAAAAATGTTTTGCTATAATATACAGTTGATTAAGAATTCGGATATTTTTTAAAAATACAAACCCGTGATTTTTAAATAGATTTCATTTGAGTAAGTGTTGTTTATTTGATATATTTACAGTTGAAATTTGTAATATTTATAAAACTGCTAACTTTCTATTCCTTATCATTATTAATAATATTTTCATTAGATATTAACTGCTTTCTATTTTTAATTATTTCAATCTATAGAACATTTGATATAGTTACATTTTTCATCTATAACGTAATTATATACTTTTTAATCAAGAAAAAAGTTAGAATATTTATTATAAATTGTTAGGTAAAATCTTGAATATCTGGTTATAAGAGGTAAAGAGAGACGTTGAGTTTTATATTTCTGTGAGAAACATGAATTTATTCAAAAAAAAAACTCTTCAGAGTGTCTTAATACCGGAAAATGTTACGCGAGAAGAGAGAAATATTATTTCTCTTTTGTTTGAAGCGTTTTGCGTACTCTTACACCATTCTTCTGAATGAACGACTTACGTTTTGTTAAAATATATAATGCTTAAATTATTAATCCAATATTTCTAAATAAATTAAAAAACTGAATTCATTATTGGAAACATTAAATATACTTTATCTTATTTCGAATTTAATGGTATGTCTATTCAGTGCTATGCATTCAGTTGCTTTGTTTTAGTTTAAGTAATTTTTATTCTACAAAAATTTCTCCTCAAATTTAAATTCTAAGTTACGCATTTCTTAATGTCTTCGTATATATTCTGTATTCAGTTTTTATTTTATTTTATTTTTATTTTTAAAGAAAGTAGAAAAGTTGTTCCTCAATTAAAATATTCAATTTGGAATATTTGTTGGAAAATGAAGAATCATCAAAATGATAAACAACATTTGAAATAGATTCATCTGAAATATTGAACTAAGAAAAATAATAAAGAAAATATGAAATAGCTGAAAGCAATCATCATTTAAAAACTATAACGCGACCTGACTCAAATTTGTCTTCAAAATAAAAATATTGTTAATTTCTGAGAGAACATGGAATTTCTAGTCACATTCACCACGTCACATGAATGATTTTTCTTGATTAAATTATGTACAAGTAGTGCTATTAACAATTAATTTTCCATTTATGTTAATTGTGAAAAATAGTTGCTCTGCACAATCCACAAATTCATTTTTTCATTGAAAATTATTTTTCATGTGTCATTAAACTTAGGTGATGAAATCTGTTTTTGAAAGATATCAAAGTGTCATATTTTTATAATAGCAATAAATATTTTCCTCTTAAAAAATAAATGAATAAAATAAAGAACTTGTTTATTTGGCAACAAAGAATGTTCACGCCATGACCAATTTATCAACGTCAGTTCAAACTTTTGAAAATTGAAAAATTTTAAAATATATATTGGTTTTAGCTGTATATTTGCGGTGGGATTTCTCATATTTATCATTTATTTGAATTATATCCTCAACATAACTTATCTATCTGCAATGGAACAATTTTTTTTGTATTTTAATCCTTCTTCACTTTTAATATTTGATCAATCTTATATTTCAAATGGAATAAAACTCGTGAAAACTTACTCCTTTATATCTGTTTTTTTTCCCCTTTAAGTGTTTTAAATTTTTATTGTGAGCTTGATTCGCTGTCTACAGTTGCATTTATAATTATATTTTTTTATTTATATGATACTTCAAAATTAATTTATATTCTAATTTCTGTAATAAAATTTTTCCCCTTTTTTGATTTGCAAACCATTTAATCTGTATAATTAATTTCGATTCGAATTTTTACAGCATGAATCTTGTTATGCCATAAATTTGGCTATAATTACGCTGCAATGCATGCGTGTGTGTTCCTGATCTCTTGCTTTGATCTGATTTATCGACAAATCTTCTGAATACATCTCCATGAATTTGTGCCGAAAAGACGAGTGACATTGGCCTTCTGATGACAATAAATCAAACAAGTTCCTGGATTAATCCAGCTTTTTGCAAACATCAAAATTCGTAACAGTTTTGTATACTTCAGCAGCCATTTTTAATTCCAATGATAAATCTTTTTGACATTTCTTATGATTAGTAAATTACCTATTTCCTGAATCAAGCCTTGCGTATGTGGAATGTTTAAAAGATGACCTTTGGAACATCAAAAATTAGTGTAGAGGAAAGAAAACATATCCAGCACGTTTTCAATTAATGTGTATTTTAAAAGAGATTATCTGATTTTTATTAAAATTCACACTTGCATTCTTTTGATCCTGGAAGAGCCAACTAATTGGAGATTGGCAATAAATAAGAGTGATTTTCTCGAGGTTGAAAATCCATGTAATTGCATGCTGCCAGATTGGTCGTGATAAAGGGATGGTATGTTGAAGTATTAATTAGTAGCCATTTATTAACGTATTAATTAAATTGCCTTCTTCCTCGAAATTTGCAAATTATTGCTTTGTACGCGAATTCACCATCACATTCTGTCACGATTTCACACCTCTAATCTCACTTCGCATTGCATAGTACATGTTTACCTTATAGTTTAGAAAACGCAAGGTATATTTTAATTAGCATGGAAAGGTTTATTTTATTTTCCGAACACATATTCTGTATATTATGTACATTTTCGTTAAATTAACTTATTATTTTTGTTCCCTTTTATAAATATATCAGGTGAGTGGTTAACGGCAATATAATATTTTCCTGTAAGCTTTATATAAAATCGTGCATCGTTGAAAACTTATTATGTCTATACATTTAAATATAATTGCATGAATTAAAATCAGCAAACCTTATGTTGCAGTGCATGTAAGAATTTTACATTACGTGCTATTTTTAATAGGTGTTTTTTTAAGCATTTCTTTTGCTGTTTTATAATTCTGAATGCAATACGTATTACGCAACTATTTTTTTTTATTGAAACATAATCCGCGTGCCCATAATTTTCCATTGTTTGATAATAATTTACATGAAATTATAATAATTGTATAAATGAGAGATCCTTGTTTGCTGTTTAGCCTTTATTTTTTTATAATGTAACTTGTATAAAATGTAATCTATTTTAGTGATAATAAAACACTTAATATTTCAAAAATATATAAAAAGTTATATGTTTGCTAAAATGGTCAACATGCATTGCAATGAAATATTAAAACTATTGAACGCAATAAAAACATTAAATTTAGTTCATATATTGTATAAGAATTGTAATATCCGCGCAATTATGTATTATAATGTTTTAGTTATTAATATAATTAGTCATATTGTGTTCATTTTTAAGTACTTAATTTGAATTTATTATTTCTTTTTAATTTAAAATTCTTGATATTCGAATAATTATATTAATGAAATATCTGACAGTTTTATTCAGAATTATGAAATGAAAGGTTAATTGCAATACTCAACGTGAAAAGTAAACTTTGAAGGAAGAATAATGTACAAATAAAATAATTATAATCCAACCGCAATTTGCTTGAGCCATGTATTTGAATTAGTGATCGATGGCTTTAATATGTCAAAATAAAGTACTATTTATATACAATATTTTGAAAACGCGTATATTCACACACTTTCTGTCATTAAGTACTATTGGTGGTTAGGATTCTAGCAACTTCGAAATGTAGGTCTATTGGTGGTTAGGATTCTAGCAATGTAGGTCTATTGTCAATATTGCATTCACACAAAACATTTCTACTCCTCAAACGGTTAAAAGTTCACGGCATGCAGGATATTCTGGTATCTTTATTGAAATGCAAATGGGTACAATATTTAAATTTCTTTTTGAAATTTTGATTGCAATATTAGATCTTTTTAAACTAATTCTCCAACTATAATTTATAAAAGTAAAATAAGTTTTAAAAAATGATTGCTAGTTTTTTATTCTATATTATTGATACTCTCTCTAAGATAGGCTGATTCTGGTACCATTCAGAATAGTAAAACCATTTGAAGGTACTTCTTTTACTATTCTGCTTCAAATTTTTATTAAAAAAATCAATATTCCACTATACATTCTTTTTTAAGAAAATAATTCTTCTTGAATGAAAAAGTTGAAACCTGCCGCGCTAAATCAAAGAAGAGAAAATTTTCTCACATAAAATTAAAGACTAAAGAATTAATGAAATCATTATTTTTTGTTGAAATGAAAACAGAAACCATGAAAAGAAAAGATAATCGTAAAATGATTGAAGATCATTTGAGATATTAGTAAATTATAGGAATGTCGGCGAAACTAAATTTTTGTCATTTTGGAAAATAAAAAGCTCCATTCATTATGAATTAACATGCTTTATTATTCGTACCAGCTTATGACTATAACAACAAAGGAGATACTTCTTTTTTTATAACTTCCTTGTTCGTCATAATGAGTAATTTTCAAATCGATATGTAAACATATGCATTTATTTTTAAATTTTTTTTAGTTGTTATTACTTTATTATAGTAATTATTGAATCAGCTTTGCATAATCGACCGTAATTTTTTTAATGTGTGATTGCCACAACGTATGATGATGTTAATAGTGATAACCTATAATTCATATTAATTTCCTGTGCATTTAAAAACTCACAAATGCTTACTCTCTTTTTCAATTTAATAGAAAAGTTTGAAAAACGTAACGTACATGTTTAATAATCATCTCTGTGTGATCCTACACATGGTTTAAAGAATTTCATTTTACTTTTTCATGCTATCTCTTCAGGGATACACCCACGCAACTGCAAGTTTGAAACAAATTTTAAACAGGAAATACAACATAATGAAATCATGCTCTGTCAGAGTGACAAGCCCATACAAAATTGCTTTTGCATCTCGAAAGCACTGCCATACAATTATATATTTAATAAGAAAACAAAAATCTCAACTGCAATTGAAATATCCATTCGGGTCATTTTATGAAAACGTACGTGAAGTAAACAAAAGGCATCTCACCTTTATCAAAAATATCATATTGTGTACTAAATTGGTATTCCTCTTTTAAACAATGAACAACAATTGTAATTTATGTTATATTTTCTGTAGTTGGCATTTATTTTAAAGTGGGAGGAAGTAGGGAATAACTCTATTTAGTTTATCGGTTACTTTCTCTCTTCCCTGCTGGATAATTTCTGTGACGAGAAATAAAATTTAAAGCATCAGATTGAAAATAACTCCAATAATTTTTCAGGAATGTGACAAATAAATAAATTGAAAATACAATGTTACGATGAAACACATTATTTTCTTCAACCTGTTTCTGAATTTAGGACACTTTATGGAAATAACATATGCAGAGATATTTGCCATTTCAAAAACTGAAATATGATTTTTTTTAATCTTTCATTACATCTCCAAAACCCACTGATGCGAGAAAATACCGAGATGAGATGACCATTCCGTCCTTGAAGAAAATTATTTCAATGACTCCGGTTTCTTCTTTTTTCTATACCTTAAGGTGAAACACTCAGAAACAAGCTATTTTTATTATGTCGATTTCGTGCTCTCAAAATATTGATTAATCTGCTTATATAATTCCTTGTTGTAAAAAATTGATTAAAAAATGGTAAACGTATTATTGGCATTGATAGATAAGCTATATTTAATTTTAAACCTGGTGGTACACATGGTTCTTGAAAGGAAATAAACAATATTCAGCATCTTGGTAAAATGTGGTTTCAATATGAACGTATAGTATGTGTGTTTTCAGAAATAATTTGACTTTTTAAAAAATATTGTTTTTAAAAATTTATTGCTCAACTAAAGATTCCCAACTTTACGACCATATTAAAAGGTGACACTCGCTAACTCTATATAACTCTGTAGCTGCTTTATGTCTTTTTATTGCATGTTATATATTTATATATATATATATATATATATATAATATTAAATTTATGAATGTTCCCTTATATTTTCTCTATTCCCCGAAGTCCTAAAATAGACATGCCGCCAGTAAATTCCTAAGACCTTTCTTATACATTTAAAAACCCATTAGCACCCCCTATATAAACCCTCTTCAGTAAGAAACATTTACCGTGATCCTTACCGTGGTTAGCAACACAGATGTTTGCTAACCACGGTAAGGATCACACCTATGTTATAGATGGACGATTTAAGTTTATTTTATCCCTTCTGTATATAAATCTTAATTGGAATGTATCTGTGTCTTATATTCACTGCGTTAACACTCTGGTGCCGACTGCTTCTAAATTATAAATTATTATATTGAAAAATAATCTGTTATATATATATATACTTGAATGCCTATGATACTGATAAGTCTTCAAGTCTATTTATAAATTTCGTGAATAGATTAAAAATAAGTACTACTAAAAAGAAATCATACAAAATGAATCTTATGATAAAGATAAATAGTGTACTTTTTTTTTAAATATGATATGAGAAATGAAGTAAATTTATTTTTTGTTTTCATAAACTATCATTTTCATAGGAGCGTAGAAAATGACTTAGTGTAATTTAAAGCATAGGAAACGAGTAATCACAACTTATGTTGCATTATGAAAAAGAGTTTTGCTACCCATTGGGAACAGGGTTATGAAGATAATGATTTTTGTCTTGACCTCTTTTGTCTTGATAGGTGAGATTATTAACAATGCTCTCCTAAGTTATGTGCTGGCTGAAGTGGGAGTGAAAGGTGCTTGTTTATTCGTGCACCCAGATATGGCACGCGTTTGAATTTTATCTCTCCATTAAGAAGATTATTTTTGTTATGAAGGCCGTATTCATGGATGGAATTTCAGAAAAAGTTATTATTTTCGCATTGTTATAAAGTATCACCCATTACTTATATTCAGTTTATATTTTTTGTTGAAAATTTCAACATTTTTTGTTACTTGCAAGAAAATTCAACTACTAATACATCTAAGCAAATTGATCTCAAATTGTTACCCTTGTAAAATAGAAATGTACCTTATTACAAAACTCTTAAATATATCATATAAATTAGCATTTTGTGTACGGTTGAATTTTTAGTATTAAAATTACAGAAGAAAATTTTTATTTGTTTAGACTGGATTAAAAAAAAAAAAAAAAAAAAACAATAGTGCATTTTCTACTAATGTCCCAACTAACCTTGCTACTTTTTTAATTTTGGGAGCAATTTAGCAAAATGATGATTGATGTATTCTGTAGTTTATTGTATAACAACTACACACCTTTCTCTGACAGATATTAACTTAAAAATCATTCTATCTATACATCAAATTTAATTTTTATAAATTTTATACAGATAATATTAGTATACTTCCAAATTTTCATCAAATTAGCTTTTTTATTGTTTTGGAATTTGATTATATATATAATCAGTTAAATCTGTTATTTTAAATTTATTTATTTAAACAATAAAATTATTTGTTATTTTACATGCATTTAGCATGATTTAAGAGCTATTATATAAGCGCAATAATTGTGTGGAATTGTTTTGCTTTATTTGAAACTTCTCTTTAGTGTGAAATTTATACGACAAGTTGTATCAGCGAATTAGAATGTTTTATTGAGTTCAGAAAGCTTTTACATAATTGTTTTTAATAAATATAAAACTTGTAGTTTTATCATGTTAAAGTAAATAAAATCTTGGCGTTATAAGAGGGAAGAGTTGCAGTAATTCTAATAAGAGAAAAGGACTGCAATAATTTAAAGAAATAAAAGCTGCTCGCATTATTTTGTTTTTGTATTTATTTTTTTTATTCACAAATGTCTAATTAAAAAATTATTTCGATTAAAAATGATGTATTTATTTACCACTAGACTCTTAATAACTCATAAAAACCGCATTTGCGGTTCTGCGATGCATACAAAGCAATAATTATTTTGAAAGTATTCTCAGCGAGATAAATTCTTTATTTTGTTATGTGTTGAGCATCTTTTCACATTGTGTCAAACGCTTCACATGCTGTTTGTTGTTACATAGAAATCTATATTTATTTTATAAAACAGGGATTGTTTTCGTGATTAACCATCCGAATCAGTAGTTATTATTTCTTTGAGATATTGTTTTTGTTCTGACAATGCATCGGTCGTTTTTATGATGCAGAAATGTTCTGATTCACAAAATAGCCAAAAGTTTTGAACCAAGACTATTGTTAATAATTTTTCTTTATGTAAATTTAAAAGACATTAACTACATCGGTGTATTTTCCTTCTTTTCAACCTATTAAATAATTAGATTATCTAAGATTCATTACCGAATAATTTAGTAATAGAATTTTAATTAGATATTTAATTGAAATTTCGTTATTTATATCACGTGGCATTGATGATAATAAATGAATATTATTTTCATTAAAATTTATAACATGTAATAAAACTGGTATTGCCCCTTCTTACTTTTAAAAATAGAAAATACTTAAATTATTCATTATTAAATTAATAAAATTGTTTAATGTATATATTATACATATATATGCAATCTCTTATGTTACAATAAAACTTTTACGTGGTGAAAATTCATGCATTTAAATTCATTGGCTTGATTACATGCGAAATTTTTTAAATTATAAATTTTATCAACCTTTGATAAAATAAATCCAAATAATTCTATGCAATCATGGTTCGTGATTTCTGTATAGAATTGCTCCAATTCTAGTTTGTTGAGAAAAAGTGACTTGAGAGTTGCACTACAACCTAATTTACTGGTATCAAAGATTTCAGATTTTGTCTGAAATCCTACGTGCGGAGATTTTCTCTTCTAATGTGTCAGAGAGTGGTATTTCAAAACTGTGGAATTGTTTGCACAATCGAAACAATGTCTGAATACGCGAGCTACTTCAACAAGTGACTAAATCATCCCGTTATCAATTTGTCGAAATGCAATAGGCTCCTGGATCCACCTGTGGTCAAAATGCAACAGGCAATTCAAACAATATATATAATGTATAAATATCCTTCATATATCAAACAATATAAAATATCCTTCATAAGTATAGTCTCTATTTACCTTAGCCTGTTGTGCGAACTTCATATATCTCAGAACACCTTGCGGGCCAAAAAAGATAAGCTTCAGAACATCGAAATTGGATGCAAAGGGCTTGTCGTTGATTAACTGCTGTTTAGTATTGATTCCGATATTAATGTGGTTTGAAACACCAAATGAATTTTGTTATGAATAGGAAGGACAATTTAAATAACTTCAGGAATAAATCGTTCAGGAAAAATGTTATGATCTAAAATTACCCATAGGTACTGACAAAAACTGATTTTCCAAATGATACGCAAAAAACAATTATTTTTGTATATCTTTTAGGAAATCGATTTTATTGTTTGGAAGTATGCAGGTTTGACACCGAAATTTACGTACTTTACACAATGAACCATTACTGGTAGCTTTCTTTTAATTCCTGATAGCCTTTGCCTTGTTGAGACTGAAACAACCAGCGTAGCATGCTTTCTGTCCTTATCGTTCATGTCTGGAGCATAATCCGGTATTCTCTTTTACTGTACTTGATTTGTTGACTTTTTTGAGGAGAGGAACAATAGTCTTCTAATCTACACTACTGGCCATTAAAATTGCTACGCCAGGAAGAAATGCAGATAACAAAATGATATTTATTGGACAAATATATTATACTAGAAATAACAAGTGATTAAATTTTCAAAAAATTTGGCTGGATAGATCCTGAGAAATCAGTACCCAGAACAACCACATCTGGCAGTAATAACAGCAGTTCTACGCCTGGGCATTGAGTCAAACAGAGAGTGGATTGCATATGCAGGTACAGATGCCCATGCAGCTTCTACACGATGCCACAGTTCATCAACTGGTGTTTGGTGACGAGCCAGTCGCTCGGCAACCATTGACCAGACGTTTTCTATCGGTGAAAGATCTGGAGAACGTGCTGGCCAGGGCAACAGCCGAACATGTTCCGTATCAAGGAAGGTACGTACAATACCGGCAACATGCGGTCGGGCATTATCCTGCTGAAACGTAGGGTTTCGCAGGGCTCGAATAAAGGGTAGAGCCACGGAACGTAACACACCAGAAATGTAACGTGCACTGTTCAAAGCACCGTCAATGCAAACAAAAGGTGACCGAGACGTGTATCCAATGACACCCCATACCATCACGCCAGGGGATGGGCCAGTATGACGATGACGAATGCACGCTGCCAGTAGGCGTTCACCACGATGCCGCCAAACATTGATGCGACCATCAGGATGCTGTACACAGAACCTGGATTCATCTGAAAAGATGAATCGTGCGCCCAGGTTCGTCGTTAATCACACCATTGAAGGCGCTCTTGTCTATGACGCAACTGTCAAGGGAAGCCGCAGCCATGGTCTCTGAGCTGAGAGCTCATGCTGCTGCAAATGTCGTCGAACTGTTCGTGCAGACACTTGTTGTCTTCCAAACGACCCCGTTTCTTGACTCACGGCTCGTGACGTGGTTGCACGATCCATTACGTCCATGCAGATAATATGCCTGTCTTCTTGGCTGTTAGTGATAGGTGGCCGTTGAGATCCCGCATGGCGTTCCGTATTACCGTCCTGAACCCATCGATTCCATATTCTGCTAACAGTCATTGGATCTCGACCAACGCGAGCAGCAATACTGCGATAAGATAAACTGCAATCCCGGTACGCTACAATTCGACCTTTATCAAAGTCAGAAACGTGCTGGTACGCATTTCTCCTTCTTACACGAGGCATCACAACAACTTTTCACCAGGCAACAACGTTCAAATGCAATTTGTGTATCAGGAACCGGCTGAACAATTTCCTCATTTAAACACAATGTAGGTGTCGCTTCTGGCGCCTGCTTTGTATGAATGCGCTGAAAAGCTAATCATTTGCTTATCACAGCACCTTCTTCCTTTCATATAAATTTCACGTCTGTAGCATGTCGCCTTCTTGGTGTAGCATTTTAATGGCCAGTAGTGTAGTTTCGATTTTTGATAACCGCATCGTGTCTATGCGAAATAAGTATATGGCAATTTCAGGAGTTTGAGGGGAACGCACGCATCACTCCTCAATACTTTTTGTGCCTTTTCAATGTAACTAAATGATTCCCTTGAATGCATTGCTTTACTTAATTATCTATCGTTTTCCAAGAATTAAAATTCAAAATTTTCTGCATCTTGTTTTTTTCAAAGTTGCATTTTTTATGTGTGTACATTCTGGCCTTGGCCTAACTATCCCTCATAGCTTTTCTGTAATTTCTTGCTTTCACTTCTAATTATTTTGAGCCACGTATGCGTTTGTATGTTTATTTAATACTTGTTTTAGATATTTATAGTTTAAAGTGAAGTGTGAGTTATAATAAATTTATTCTTCTAGCTCGCAATTCAATTTTTTTAACCATTAAACTTTCCCCGTATACTATAACTTATTCCCAAATGTGACCATATTTCACAATTCATCAGCTGGGGCAATAAGGATTGATCACATAGAATCAAGTATACTGTTTTATCCTAGGAAACGTTTCAAAGTATATAACCGTTCTATATAGAATAAACTTTAAGTGTAAAATTTAAATTTTTAGTGTTTTTTATATTATATATTATATATTATGACTCTATAACAGATAAAACAATGGAATTATTCAGTGTTAGTCTTTATGATTTATTTCTAAGTAAAGACCTTTTGTACCATTTCTCAAAGATTATAAGAAAGGCAGGTTATAATAACTTTCTTATCTCTGATAGCACTATTTCAGATTGAACTAATTTTTGAAATAAAAATGCATTGAGTAGAACAGTGTTTCTGTTCAACCTTCGGTACGTTCTCACTAACGGCAACCCATTGGCACAATTTTTACACATAAATGAATCATGAAAACAAAAATAATTTTTATACAATAATTAGAGAATTAAAATAATTGTATAAAATATTGCGTTAGATATTCAAGCAATAAGCGGTACTCAAAGCAAACAAGGGCTCCTTAACTGGTGTACGGCAAGGCAATTAGGTACATAGTTACTAGTATTTTTCATCATATTATTTTCTAAACTAGTAAACTTTTGTTGTTGGTGCTGTTTTAATTCGGCCGATGATATTTTGGATAGATAGCTGGATATTTCGCAGACTGGCAAATATTTCGACTGGAGTAGAAAACAATTTGCGAAGATTTAGGACTTCACACCTGACAGGACTTTATTTGTTTCTTAAAACATGCTTAAAATACAATAAATTAGAGATGATCATACAGAATTAATCACTACTTCTTTAAACTATTTCTCTGTGTGATTAATAAAACCACGTAGAATAACAAGTATGCATTAATATTCATGCATGTAACACTTCTTTGGACACAGTTTGTGAAATATTAAACGTTCATATAATGTCTGTGAACAAGAGTGTTTATTTACCGAAATGGGAACAAGAGCTGCAATAACACTGAAGCGTTTTCTTATTTACGGCACTATTGCGTGACACTAAGTAACTTTTTTCAGTCGTAAAATCAACGAAGGGGAGTGTTTCAGCCTTTCTAAACGAAATAAAATGCCTATTAAAGGATCCGCACCTGAAGGCTGTGTGCTGAAGCGTACTGGACGAGACTGGATTAATTGATATGCTGAAGAAAGGCTGATGTTGAGAATCCACGCGTGGCACTGTTTCACGTCGATCGTAAAAACGTAGGGAAATATTATCTCATGTACTAAGATGTCAGAGATCAATAATCGTAAAATATTAGTTTTGCAAGAAAGTTTTCCCTAATTAATTATTCTCCTTGAAGTTCCTTAATTAAACACTTCATTTTAAATCCGGACATTTTTTATAACCAGAATATCATTTTCTTTTATTAAGTTCATATTTAATTGCGATAAATTCTTCCTGGGCGACATTTGCGAGGTCTCAGTTACATTCCAATTGCGTCTAATATCATAAATGAATCGAAAACTAAGAAGCATTTTATGGCTGATATCATTGTCGATGCTTAGGTGAGTGTGTCATTCAGATTCAGATTCCTTGAAATATGAGGATTTTTTCCCCGGTCTTATTTAAGCTGTATCGTCATATATGTACTATCCTATTTTTTTACTCATTTCTTTGTTTTTATTTAATTCTGTGTGTCGCAGTTCATCATTCGTTAGCTAAGATTGGAGTTTATTAAGCCAGATCTGGGTAATAAGATAATCTTAATAATCTCGTAAATTTAATTACATAAAATGGTATTTTTTTAATTTTCGACTTTTATGGAAAATTTGTTGCTATATTAGTGTGCATATTACTTATCTTTTTTTTTTTTTTTCCCTTACAGAAAAAATTAAGTAAGTTTTATTTCGTAATACATGTAGATGAGGAAATGTTTTAAGGCAATGTAATAAGTTCAGTCTTGAGCGAATTATGAGGAAATGTTGTGCAATTCTATAAAATGTATTTTGAATTTCACAAACATTTGTTTGTTACAAATACTTATTAAATACCCCGTTATAAAAATTCTAATAAATTAATAATTGACTTGAAAATTTTTGAAAATTATAATATTTTTCCTTGTAATTAAAAATTTATAAAATTTTAAGTAACATCTAATAACTTGATTATTCTAAATATGGTTCAGTTGGAAAAATGGCGCAGTGCACCCAGTAATGCCACCCTAGTTGGCACACGACGACAACAACAACAACTAGATTATTTAGAGTAAATTGTGATTCATCTCTTTAGACAAATAAGCATTCTGAGATTGCTTACCCTTATGATTTACCTGATCTATTAAATTCATTCGAATTAAGTTGATATCTGATTCCTTATGAAATCATTGATCTTTGATCGAAATATTATTGATGATGTTGGAAATAGCTTAGAATGTGCAATATAAACGTTTTTAAATTATATCTGAAAATATTAATAAAAAACAACATTCCAATGCTATATTCGCAAATACTGACTTCATCATATGCTTTCCTTGGATTTGTGTAGTTGGGCAGTGTCAAGATATTTTTTCAAAATTTGTTTGTCTGGAGAGTAATGGATAGAAAAAATGTATCTCAATAGAACTGTTATAAAATTTTCAGTTTTTCCAGAATACTATTTTTGGAACTACTTAGTGGCAATAATTATTTTTCTGCCTTTCTAAGACTTTCTGTCAAGTGATATTTTTCTAACAAACGAATGTTTTTAAAAATGCTATGCAATCAACTATCTATAAAAACAAATGAATTGTAGCTATGTATATATTTCTTTGAGCTTACTGAAAAGATACTTTTTCTTGTTTGTATGTGTGTGATATTTTCTTTTAATGGTTCTTATTTTTCTTGACATCTATTAAGAAATTAAATTTAATGAATGTATTTTTAATGTTTCAACTATTCCCCCTTTGCTTATGTATATAATTTTTCTATGATATTTTATGACTAGGCAAACTGGGGCTAGTTTTTTATGGTACCGAATTTCAATGAATCCTTGAAACAAAAAATTTCCTTTTTTGTGTTAAGAAAGAAAAACTAAAAGATCCAGAGGGATTAATGGTGTCTAAATAAATGCTTAATATTTACCGGTTTTCTCAAGATGTTTTTCCATTTCTACATGAAGAATTATTTATTTTGCTTACTTTTGAATACAAAAAATTATAAATGTTATCAATTGGTTCAATTTAATTAATAAATATTTGGTACCTATTGCACAACGCATTTGTTTTGAACATGGATTTCCAAACTTTTTTTTCTGGTAGACCACTTTCAAAGTTTTAATATTTTCGGTATACCCCCTGCTCCTGCATTTCTACTGTTTTCCCAAAACTCCTAAAAAATATCACCTTAAATTGGGGGCGTTAAGAAGAAAAAAAAGTAGCACATTTTCTTGTGTCCTATTTATTAAAATAATACTTTTGATTATACAAAATTATAAACATTTATTATTACAAACAATCAACAATGTGAGCTCTGAAATATAAATCAACAATAAAAAATAGTCATACTTTTAATGAAATTACGCTGGGGTTGCACTTTGTAAGTCTCAACATGTGGTGTAAACTTGTACTATTATCTACTGTTCTGTTCAATTCTGTGTTTGAATTGAGTTTCGAATATTTTTGAGTACCTACCTACATTGATAGGTAAATCCAAGCCAAAATATTTGTTCTTCATATGAAAACCAGAAAATGTTTCCTACTCGTACAACTTGTGAACACTTGTTTTCTTTTCACATCTATTTGGACCCTAACGCACTTTTTATAATGGTGGTATATAAAATTTAAATTATCAAAATATTTGTTCTTCATATGAAAACCAGAAAATGTTTTCTACTCGTACAACTTATGAACCCCTGTTTTCTTTTCACATCTATTTGGACCCTAACGCACTTTTTATAATGGTGGTATATAAAATTTAAATTATCAAAATATTTGTTCTTCATATGAAAACCAGAAAATGTTTCCTACTCGTACAACTTGTGAACCCCTGTTTTCTTTTCACATCTATTTGGACCCTAACGCACTTTTTATAATGGTGGTATATAAAATTTAAATTATCAAAATATTTGTTCTTCATATGAAAACCAGAAAATGTTTCCTACTCGTACAACTTGTGAACCCCTGTTTTCTTTTTACATCTATTTGGACCCTAACGCACTTTTTATAATGGTGGTATATAAAATTTAAATTATCAAAATATTTGTTCTTCATATGAAAACCAGAAACTGTTTCCTACTCGTACAACTTGTGAACCCCTGTTTTCTTTTCACATCTATTTGGACCCTAACGCACTTTTTATAATGGTGGTATATAAAATTTAAATTATCAAAATATTTGTTCTTCATATGAAAACCAGAAAATGTTTCCTACTCGTACAACTTGTGAACCCCTGTTTTCTTTTCACATCTATTTGGACCCTAACGCACTTTTTATAATGGTGGTATATAAAATTTAAATTATCAAAATATTTGTTCTTCATATGAAAACCAGAAAATGTTTCCTACTCGTACAACTTGTGAACCCTGTTTTCTTTTCACATCTATTTGGACCCTAACGCACTTTTTATAATGGTGGTATGTAAAATTTAAATTATCAAAAAATGCAATCTGTTCCTCTTTGATTATTTTTTCCCCTTATACAATTATTTTCCCAATCTTAACTTATGTTTTTTTCCCCCTCCGAAGAAAATGTGTTGCGGCTATTTAACATTCCAAGCATATGTTACTGGGGGGGGGGTATGGAAAGGCGGTTTCACAGCCTGAAATAGAAGAGTCTGTGCTTTTTAAATCTTCTGACTCTTTTCCTAATCCTGGGTTACCGAAGATAAACATCCAGCAAGGATAATGATTAGCATCTTCCTTCCCTCTGTGAAGAGAGAAACCTCCTTGTGTTGTTATTCAAAACCCACAATTATACTTTTTTCATTCTGTATTTCCAACGTCTTTCGCGATATTTTTTTTTTCTTATTTTGTAATCAGGTGCTATGGCAGCTTCAATGAACTATATCTCGGCATCTTATATTATGATACATTTTAGAAGAACTTTATTTACACATTTGGTACTTTAATTGCTACTTGTAAGAAAAAAAAATGTTTTAAGCTTAAATGTAGTTCTTCCATGCTTCAGGCTGCCGGTTTCTTCTATTCCCATTTCTTGTGATTATTAAAACATAGTTTGGAAAACTGATTAATAAGCGACATATTTATTAAGAGTGCTTAATAAATTCTCCGAAGATTCAACTCTAAGGTTCTGTCTCACCATTTCTCTGAACAGTTTTAAAACATACGTTAATTTTTATAAATAAATGGTGGTAAATAACGTGGTTCATTATCTGGAAATGATATATTGGGTTGTTCTGAAAGTTATTTCGTTCTTCTCTCCTGGATCAGCTTTTTTCTAGTAAAAACTATTTACTTTACAAGTATGGAATCGTGCAACTACCGGAAAAATAAAGGTATTGGACTAGAATGGACAATATATAATGCAAAACAATATTTATTCGCTATACAGTTTTCATTTTCATGCAAAACGAAATTATTTTTTGAACAACCCAATAGTTTCATCTTAAAAAGGTTGCTTAGTAAAAATGAAGTAATATCGGAAATTCAAAGAAATTTCCGCACCAGGATTCGTGATGGCATTTTTGTCATATTCATGTCCCAAAATTATCTTTTTCATAATGGATCATATAATAGGGGTTTAGTACGCACAAGAAGACAATTTATCCTAAGTTAATTGAATTTTTTTGCATAATATGTGGCAGAAGAAAAAAATTTGCGTCCGAAAAAAATCGTAAAAAAAAAAAAAAAAAAAAAAAGAATGATAAAATCATGATTTTTGATATTTTTTGAAATAATTTATTTTAAGAAATTAAATAAATTTAATACTAATATTGATATTAGTTTCGAATTTTTTTATTAATATTTATTAATTGTTTATTTATGAGTAAGTTTTTCTATCTTTTTTTTCGGATTATAAAATATAATTATCAAATACCAAACGAGTATATTTTGTTTCATTTATTATTTGTTTCATTGGATTTTTTTTAGGTTAGTACGACATATTTTTGGCTACGACTCTTCATTGACTTAAGACAATAAACATCTCTAATTTGAAATTTTCAGACATAATCAATTAATGAATTTAACATTTGAATTGAGACCCTTTTCTTTTTATTACTGGAATTAAAATCTTGTTCAAAAATGCTTAGATCTATATATTAAATAAAAAAAATTTTTTGAGAAAGACTAATAAGCTAAAAAATCAAAAAAAAAAATTCCTAATAATAATAAAATTAAGAATTCTATTAAGTATATAAATAATGTTTTTAACTTATATTTTCCTAAATTTTTCCCTTTTCTGAAAGTTATGAAATTAAGTGTAATCAAAATATCTAGATAATAAAAAAATTGATAATATATTCTTAGTCAAATTAGTTTACAGACACATTTTTAACTTAGGATCAAATCTCATTAAGTCGCTGAAAACTATTAAAATGCTGCACTATTTTATAGCTGAAATTTAAAATGTACGAAAATGTTTAATAACTATTGAATTAAGATTTTATTGTACTGGAGATAAAAAATTATTTCGTGGTTAGCAGATTGTTATTACAGAATGAACAATCTCAGTTGAAAAATAATATTGTCTCTGTTTTAAATTTCTAGTTAGCATTATTAAAAGCATTTTCTGTCTTGTATTTGTAAATTATATTATTTTCTAACCCATTTTTTACTTTTTGTTTCTCTATCTTGTTACCACGAAAATGTTTTAATAATTTCTTTTAGAAAATAGTGTCCTATGGTTGATTTATACTAAATTGTAGTACATTTGATGTATACTTAAATAATAATCAGCTTTTTTCGTTGTAAAGTTGGTACTTTTCCATTATTTTCTCCGCTTATTATCCTTAAGAAATAGCTTATGGAGAAGAGAAAATAATTTAACTTAGATATGATAATTTTAATGTCTCAAAATTTAATCTTCAATCTAATATATTCCAATCTGTTTTTTTTTTTTTTTTTTTTTTTTTTTGAAAAAATTGACAAAAGTGTGAGTGATAAACGATGTTAAACAAGGTAAATGCTAATCAAAGTTAAAGCTAAATGGTGCAAAAAGATTGTTTATTGATAATTTTGTCATTTAAAGGAAACATTACAGTCACCAATCACCAAAGAAAAAAAAAAAAAAAAACCCCAGCTAAATGCAGCAAAAAAAAAAAAAAAAAAAATTAATTTTGTTTCATTGAAAAAAGATACTATTACATTACATTTAAGCAGTTGATCACCGATGCGATTGCTAAGCGATCCCCCAGAAATAAACATTGGCGTTTCAATAAGTTTTGTCAATTAGTGACTATTATTCAGTGTATAAAATGTAAATATAAAATATTTCTATTATTTTTTAGAAGTTTCTAAAACTTTTTAAATAATGCCTGATGATGGCAAATGAAATACTTACGACAGTAATTTATGATTTTTTTCTTTCCCATTATGGCGATTATCGTACAGAAGTGTAATGATAAAGTACCATAAAGTTTAAACTTTGAATATATTTAGTAATTCTCAAAAAATTCGAAAAATTGTTCGTGGTACTTCTTTGTTATAACACTATGAACACAAAATCATCCAGGGTATGGGAGGGAACTTAATCTTGTTTTATATTTCTGATATTATAAATAGGTAATGCTATTTTCTAAAAAGGACATAATTGCATTTCTCTCAAATTTACTGCCGTTTCATTTTATTTAATACAGCATTTGTAAAGAATTTTTTTGTTATATTCTCACAATAATACATCACTATACTTCAGTAAAATTGTATAGTGATGTATTATTGTGAGTATATTTTACAGTAATCACTCTACTGTAAAATTGAATCAAATTTTCATCACTGTATTGTTTTCAGTGTAGAATTTTATCACCTGTATGCGTGTTGCTTATAAGGAGTGATCAAATGAAAAGGTACGAAGCGACTTAAAAATGTAATAGTCAAATATTTGCATATTGCGCCATGTAGCGAGACATCTCGGGATGTCAATGGAGGTTCTCTGACTAGGATCGCAGAATGCACGGTTATACAAGAGAGAGCAGAGGCTCTTTTCAAAAACGGCGTCCACATGATGGGGCAGTCCGCATGAGGACAGGATATCGTTCGCGTTGTAATATTCCACGATTGTGGAGCAGTGAGGAGTTATCCTATTTCTGACAGGGGAAAGTGAGAAACAAATGGAAGCATGAGCCGCCACCTCCCCCTAAAATGTTCAAAACCGTACCGTCAGCAGGAAAGGTGTTTGCTCACCGTCTTTTTCGACGTTTAAGGTCCGACACTTGTGGAATTCCAGGAGCACAGGAAAACCATAAACTCCGAAGTGTACTGTGAGACACTCCGACGCCAAGGCAGGTCAATCAAGAACAAAAGACTGTGGCTGCTAACGAAGGTTGTGGTTCTGCTGCATGATAACACGTGTCCACACGTCTCCAGAGTCACATACATGGAACTGGCCAAGTGGGACACGTTGGATTATCCAAACTACCGACCGGACATGTCGCCTTGTGATTTCCATCTGTTTGGTCCTCTGAAGCAACTCCTGAAAGGGAAGCGCTTCAATTCGGACGACGTACTCAAGGACGCTGTGAAGGACTGGATCTCGTCACGGCCACAGGAATTCTGGGAACAAGGAATCCTGCGGCTTGTTCATCAGTGGGATCGTTGTGCTCAAGCCTGTTGTGTATATTTTGAATAAAGTCTACATTTGTTCCCACTGTGTCGTTTCGTACCTTTCATTTGACCACCCCTTATATAACTCGAAGTCATCAACATATAAGCCCTAAGAACTTCCTTTTTTTTTATTTTTTTATTTTAAGGAAGGCCATGTAAAACTTGCCATGCAGACACAAATTACCAATGTGTGAAAATTCTCATTTATTTGATATATTAGTTGTAGAAAAGTAGCATATCGGTTGCTCTTGAAAAACTGCTTAATATCTAGACTTGATAATTCTATATTTAAAAATTTATTCTAAAATGAATGTTTTCAATTGTAATTTTGTTTTTTATGTTTTTAACATTGTGTTTATATATTGAAAACTATATCAGAGATATTATTATATTTGCAAATTTCAATGCAAAATTTTATTTATCAATGTTTCCTTTGCGTTCTTTTTAACTACATTCCCTATAAAATAAAGTATTTTCCAAAAGTTTCGAGGGAATTTGAAAATTTCGTAAACATTTCTATATATTTTTTTAATAAACTGATATTTAGTTGTAAGTTCGATATTATTAAAACAACAAATAGATCATGATTATAATCATACATCTTGATATTTTAAAATATTGAAGCAGAATCTAAACATAGAATTTTATACTATTTTCTTTTGTATTGACTATTGAAAAAATCAAAGTATGAGGCAAAAACATGAAAATATAGATGGGGTTTTAAAAAGATGCACGAACATTATTATTTAGGAATAATATTATATGAAAATACAAAAGCGTTCAGAAGAGTAACGGGAAATGTGAGTGCTTTTCAATTATTATCTTATTAATACAAAATGCCCCCACCATGCCTATTTCAAATTAAAAATCTAGGAAAATTGAACTCTGCAGCGTTGGTATACGAACAATATAATCAATTTTTGTGAATACTGCTTTTCTCTTTTTATATGAAATGAGCTTGTCAAATGTTCTTGTAACTGCTTTGAATGGGAATTCAAGAATAATTGATTGCATCCGATCCATCTTGAAGTAAACATTTTCCTGGCATTGTCATCGGAAAGACTGCTCTTTTCTAATGAACCTTCATTCATTTAAAAATTTGTTCCTTTTTTTGTGCGTACTAAAACCTTTTTAATGTTATCCGATTAATGAGATATGGAAAAGAAGAGAAAGAAAAAAAGGGGTTTTCTCCTTACTAATTTGAAAAATGCATGAGCTTTTAATTGGGGTCTCTTTTTAATTGGCTACATTCATCATTTTGGCGCACCGCACCTAGATCACAGAAAACTACTACAATTGCATTTTCTTCGTTTCTCTATTATTTTTCTTAAGTAAAATTTAAATCCGAATAAACTGAGCTGTGTAATTGATAATAAATCATCGTACTGCTTTAGATTTGCTTGACTCTTTTCCTTTACTGTACCTTCATTTTGTTTGCAACATTATTGCTTCTGACTTTTTACCATATAATTTTAATTCTCTTATAAAATTAATTTCTTTTTTTTTCTTCCTTAATTTATGTTTTAAATTAAAATGTATTTTTTAGATCAATTTGTTTTGTATGAGTTTTTGTAATTAGTAAGAAATATAATTTTTAAAAAAAATGTAATACGTTTCATCGTATAATTATTATATATATTTTTTGATTAATTATGATAATAAGAGTACATGAAAGTATATTAAGTATCACTAAATTGAATGTCAGCATTTAATGCTAGTTTTAACACTTAGTACATTTAATTCGAGTTTATCTGTGGTAGAAAAATTTGCTTATTGTTATGATAGGCACTCATGATCGATTGTATTTTTTATTGCTTTTTTTCTGGCACACTTAAGGGATATAGGTTTTTAAATGAATACGCTATTGTGCTTCAAAAATAATTTATTGTAATGTTATTATATAGTGTTATTAAATTAAACAAGTTCATAATTTCAAAAATTAGTATTCAAGTAATATTTAATGAATACTTTATTTTTCTCATGTACGCCTATTTCACGCTTACATTCTTACTAATGACTCATATAACATATAAATCTCATTTTTGTCTGACCATTGACTGTACTGTGAGGGACATTGCATTCGTTATCTGATAGGCTTTATTCTGACACATTATTGCTTTCCATTTTACTTTGCCATGCCGTTGTTTCTTCTTTTTTTTTAAAAAAAAATGATTGTTTCCTTTGTTACAGTTGAGATCCTGAGTACGCCACTTTAATTACGATTCTCATTGGTCTTAAATATCCATAACGTCAGATAACATTCACGTCACATCAAATTGAGACGGCGTTATAAATTCAACTCATTGATGTACTTGCTGCCTGCCTTCAAATCACTTCTTCGAGCGGCAGCAAACTTGGCGAAGTTCACCATCCAATGTTTGACAATAGTGTCGAATTTCATTATGTTAATAGAACAATTTCTTATATAAGAAGAGCAAAGCATCGGTTTAAAAAGCTGTTTTCCATTCATTCAAACCGTGGCACAGATGCCGTATAATTCAGAGTCTCACATTTTGAATGTTTTTGACGATGACTAAATGTTGGCAAGATAACATAATTGTGACGTAATGCCGCGCGAATATGTTGTAATTGTGACATAATGAATTCGCTCTTTGAGGGGAAAAAAACACTTTACATATCTAAATATTAAATTTAAACCTGATAAATAACGAGCGTGAATATATATTTTTGAAATAATAAAATTTTTTAAAAAACGAAACTTTAGAACAGAAAGTGAAGCATTAGAAAAATTATAAATAAACATTAGAAAATACGAATATTTTCCTAATTCGTATTCGTTTCCGAAATTACTTCGAAACGAATGCGAATAAGGATAATACAGGAACTTTGAAAAAGTAAATACGAATTCTAACGAAAATTCCAGAACAATCAGAACACGAATACTAATGAAAAATAAAGAAACATTCGCAAAAGAATAAATATAAATTATAAGGTACAATTTAAACTGTAAATTATTATAATTTTAAAAAATTAAATGAAGAAAATATAAGTTTTTAAGCAATAACTTTAAATTCATCCCAATTAGTTTTTTCAACGATTTCCCAAAAATCATTAAATGAGTCTGATTCACAGGATTTATGGAATAAATAAAATTTAAAATCCGTTTGACGATTATGTGTCAGCAATTGCTTCTTGTCTCCATGTGCTTTTAATAGTATTTGTATGACATCCCTCAGTTGCATACACGAAAGTGACACTATGATTAACAGTTAAATGTTCACACTCCTCGTTTCCTGATGAATCAAATGCCTTCCAAGAATCGGAATAAATGGCTGCCCCTGCCTCAATCCACTGTTTAATAATATTAACTAAATCTTCCCTTGTTCTATCATGTACTACTGCTAAAAATAACTTTCCACTCCCTCTCTTGACACCACCAAACACCCACTGAACTGCTATCGGATGCCCTTTATGATACTTCCTCTTTCTAAATTTTGACCCGTCAATTTCAACAATCTTACCTTCACCACCTCTCTTCTCTGAAGATGACTCTTCAATTTCAACAGCCTTACCTTCACCACCTATCTTAGGAAGATGACTCAAATGCTTAAATCAATTGTTTCATTTATGAACTGTTTCTAGTCTGCTTAAGCATGTTTGCCTAAGAATATTCCCTTCGAATATCAGTTGTTTTACTACCGCGAACAATTTCATAAGTCAAAAGAAAAATCTCATTTTTCAATTTATTGCAAGAAAACCAAGAACAATACCTGATAGACTTCTTGGAATCACAAGATATTCCTTCAAAACTTTTGCTGTAGTAGAAAATGTATCCATCTGAGAGGCTTCTCTTAGCCGAAATTCTCATTTGACTTCCGCATTTCAAGCACACTAACTCTGATTTCAATTTCATGCAAAAATTCTAAAAGAATTTCCTTTTTCTCACACAATTTAAAACTAAATTAGCTTCTCCATCCTGGCCTAAAATCTGTTTACCACCGCAGAAATAGAACGTCAATCCAAAACTAAGAAGAATACTTTGGTATTTTAAAACGATATTTTGAGCTACAGACATAATCAGTCATAACAATTTTGACAAATGCTGAAAAAGATAAATGCATGAATGATTATTTAAAGTAATGAAAAAGAGCAATAATTGCAATTTAAGTATCGAAAATGTCCAGTAAATTGTAAAATACACTAAAAGAATTCCTCGTCCCATTGATGTTGCTAGTGTTGTCCAAATTTAATTTTCAACAATATTCTTATTGGTCTCCATCTGTATGACGTAATAAAAGCAGGTTGCCAGATAAAAAAGAAAATCCACCAAAAAATCACAAAACTGAGAATTTGGCATCGAAGAAAAAGCAAAATGAAAAATACATGACAAAACATCCACTTTATGGTTAGTGTAAATCTGCAATGATGATTTAAATCTAAAAATCTTATTCATTAATAGATTTTCTAAATTAATAGTTGCAATATTTGTAACCAATCTCATTTGAATCTTGAGACTATTGTCTTGCTTACGCCAACATTAAAAATTTTCTTTTAATAAATATTGCTGAAATAATAGAAAATATGTAAAACAAACTCAAAAAGTTCGTTGAATTTCTTAAAAAAAAATTTCCCCCTGAAATTCATCATGAAACAATTGAAATATTAACTGCTATTGATATATTTTCGTCTTTCGAATGCAAGTGTCTCGAATAAACAAATATTTGTAGATCTGTTGCAAATGTTTGTTTACTTATAGTTTTTGTTGTTTACAAAAATTTTTATACATGACTCCATTAAGTTGGAGGCTGGGTTGTCCAAAGAGAAGACAGCCTGTTTTCTATTCATGTGAATGATATAAATACTAACAATTCAGTGTTCGAAAATTAGCTTATTTTTTCCCCTCTGCTTCGTAAAAAGTATTTATCAGTTTTCTTTTGTAAATCCTTAGCATCAAGAGAGTGATGCCAAAATATGACTTACAAAGAATAATGGGAATATAATAAATTATTATAAACTAAATAGTTGCACATATATCATCAAATATATATCAGGTAACGAATGACTAAAAAAGCAACTATTGTGATAAATTCATTATAAATATGATGGATTACTTCTTGAAGTCATACACTTTAGCAGCTGTTTTTATTAGTTTATTTTCTTTCAAATCATTTTTCATAAGTTCTGGTGTCAATTCCTATTTCTGTGCTATATTATTTGCTTTTAAGCAAATAATGATATCTGGTTGTAATTCTAAAAAATTTATAATTTCATTGCGTATTTTATTTTTTCCTTCTTTTCTTTCCTTTCTTTCTTTTGCTATTCTTTGATTTAAACCCGCCTCTCTGCATGATTCTGAAATTGGAAGTATGATTAGTGTATTTAAAGCTCTTTCAAACAGTGGAATCATCTCCACCTCCAGATCATGTCATTCTTCCTGCTGGCATTTGTGAGTTTCAATTTCTCATTTGGGAACAAAAAACAACAATGAGGTATGCTCTAACTGAGATAGATGAACTGTCTGAAAGATAGCTGGGTGGTGCTGAAACTTTGATGGATTACTTGAAGCGAAAAGCGTGTCTTTCCAATGAGCTAATGATTTCTCAAGTTATGTAGCGAATAATTGAGAAGCAGAATAGCCATTATCACTAACCGATCTAGGAATCCATCAGCTTATGAAAAAAAGTGATTCATCAAATATATTTTGATTACATGAATCGTAGGTAGGATGTGCGAACAAGAACATATGCAATTTTCTCATTAAAAATATTATATTCTCTCATAGGGAAAAATATGCTTTGAATAAAAGAAATCAAAAGAGTACCGCGGAGGTTCATTTTCATGTTTCTTTTTTAAACCTGAAAATTAATCTCAGCTTAATTTATTGTCGCTGTGTATTCACACAATAGTTTTATTTAATTCCTTGGCATTAAATTGCTTTGATATTAGCTATGATATTATCCTTTTGAAATTCTTTGACTCCAATAAACTTATTAATTTCTTTAATTTCTAAACTTGACATTATGAAGTGAGAATTCGAATATCACCATACAGGTTTTTCTTAAAATAACAATTTTCATTTATGTATTTTGCATGATGTTTTATTTTCGATTGTTAATTTACTGGCATCGTTCTCCACTAATTTATTATGAAACTTTATATCGGATAAACATAGAGCGCGTCAGTATGTTTCATTCGAAAGTGCATCCTTTTCAAAGTATTAAAAGATTATAAATATTTAACTCACATGTTCAAATTTTTGCATGGATATTTTTTGAAATTATCTACATACTTAAAATAAAATCTAATAACATATAACAAAAAAAAAAAAAAAAAAAAAAAAAACATCTAAGTGTTTCATTTATATTACCTAAATTAAAAGCTTTCGATGGCGTCTGATAATTTGCTGTAATTCATTGTTGCCATTCAAAAATCAGCAAAAGTGTCATTGCTTATACTCAGCCGTCTACCCTGTCTAGTGGTCAGGTTTGGTTTGTCTGTCGCTCAACGGTCATTTTTTGCACACGAGATCTAATTAGACCGGGACCTACGGTTTAAAGTGGATTCCGAACCACTACAAACATCTGTGCCCAAGGTGGGATTCGAACCCACGAACTGTTGAACCGAAGGCAAGAGCGTTAACTATTCGGCTGGCAGCTCGGCTGTCTAGTGGTCAGAGTGCTTGATTGCGGATAGGTAGGTCCTGAGTTCGAATCCCAATTCGGGCATGGATGCACTTTCTCTCTCTGTCTATCATGTCTTAGTCTTCTCTTTATATGAATGGGTTGTGAATAGTTGCCTACCCTATAAACGGGGGTCCTTATAGCATGTGTGTACTGAGGAAGTTGGATTCCACACCGAAATTTGGTTCAGTTGGAACAGTGGAGCTGCACACCCCTAAATATCAGCTTAGCTGGCACAAGACAACAACAACATGAAAAGATCTTAGAATTTCGGAAAATTATTTCACCTCACATAGTTACAATTACAGACAATTATTGTGTAATCGGAATTTACTGTAAAAAACCTCATTAACCTAAAGTAGTTTTGCAAATCCTCGTGTCAGCTAAAATACGCATTTATAAAATGCAGTTATATATATATTTATAAAATGGCTGTAAAATTGAAAAATAATATTAAATTGAATTGTAGTTTGACTTGATTTTCGGCTTTTCACCTTTATTATGATAATAAAAAGTTTAAATTAAAATAACAGAAAAAATAATCTAAAAAAGCACTAAATATTTTTAAGCATTGTAAAATCGAAAATTATTTCTTTCCTCATCATTACATAATTAGAAATTTTGTCAAATATACATCATGTAAATTTTATATCCTATTTAACATTATATTTCGATTCGTTTTGCGGGTTCTTTTGAAGACCTTATCATAGTCAGAAAAGGAGTGGCTTGTAAATGAGAGATCACTATATTTTCATTTTGACTTGGAAATCAAGTAATTCTTTGGCTCCCAAAATCGATTCCATTCTCATGTACGATACTCATTGTTGAATCATATCAGTTGCAGTGAAATTTAGAGACTAAATATTCATCGTCAAAAAATCCATTTATTCTTATGAAATGTTTACAACAACACTGAGCATTTAATGTTAGGTTTTGCTGCTTGTTCTGATTAGAATTCGATTTCCCTATCATCCCCGAGGCGTCACAAATTCATTGCTCTGAAAGAGGAATGGAGAAGCATACCTTCCTTACATTGAAACAATTTTGCATTGTTTATGTTGGAACATGTCAGAATATAAAAAAATAAAATCTTGACCGAATTTCCTACGCAAAGCACCGCGTTCCCATCATTGGCGACTCCTCCCTTGTGGGAAAACACCGTGTCCTCAATCCATCCGTTGCATTCTCTTCTCTTGGAATTGTTCCTTTCCATAGTTACTTCTTTTGATTACTAATGAGAAGGAAATTCGCGCTACATTTCCCCGGTTGTGCGGTGGTAATGAAATATAATTAGGGAGACTCAACCCTTCACGCCCTCGTTGTGATTACCTCTCAAAACATCGCATGAAAATCGGGCTACTATTTATTTATTTTTTGGTTTGTATTCTGAGATTGTTTCTGAAGATCGCCAAACCTGTTTACGGTGATTGTGAAAATAGCGTATACTGTTTTATATTCGAAAGAATTTTATAGACAGAAAATCAAGAAAGAGAACTTTATTAAAGGCATATATGATAATAGTTGAGTACAAATTTGCAGAACTTTTCAATTTCTTGCATGCTTGTCACTGTTTATATCGAAATTTTTTCTAACTATTATAATTTCTATATTTAAAAAATAGGATACCAAAATGTCAAATGATTTTGGAATAATGCCATATTTTGGGCAGGTTAAGCAATTATTGCGATTGTCCTCTTTTTATATAAATAACTTTTTGTAAATTTAAAGTAGATTCCGTTTTTACTCTTAAATATCAAATTAAAAGATTAAGACCTTTTGATTAAAAGAGCAAGTTAGTTTAGTGAACATATTGATTCTCATTGGAACCTAATTTTTATTTTTTCATCCTATCTTCAACTACATTGGAACAACGACAAACTTTAAGCGCTTCTTATTTGGTTAAAAATTCTGCTGGTACTATTTGATCAAAGTAAAAATTCTGTAAGTTTTTGATTACTTAGTTCGAATTTAACAGACAATGGGAGAAAAAATGTGAAAAATATATTATTTCTAGAAGATTTAATACATTTTGCTTGCAAACTCTTGTTTACGTATTTTATTTTTAAAATACTTATTTTATGTAGAATGTTGTTTTTCCTGTGGACTCTTGTGTCCAAACGGCTATTTCTTCGCTCTTTATATAAATTGTTATGATTTGCATATCCTTTCGCAATAAACGAGTTTTAAGTGGTTTGGTCTATTCTTTCTTTATATTTTTCCACTAATATGTAAACTGCCATGTAATGTATTTAAAAAAATTACATATTTGTGGAATAGCCAAAAATCTTTAAAAAAAATATTGTTTATTAAATTTTAAAATAGGGGAGTTAATTAAATGTTTTCTAATGAAATATTTAAAACTAGTTTCGCGACATTTTTTTCCGAGGATTAAAGACAGATATTTTTTTTTTTACTTCCTTTAAAGCACTGTGTAGATATAGCTGCATCGCCCAAGGATTGCGTGTTATCGCTATATATTGATCAATAATCTGTTGTCTTGTGTGTATGTGAATGCTTGAAATTTTAAATCTCAAAATGTATTAGTTTTTGATTAGTATCTTAAAACGATCGGCTTATACTCAGATATTACATGCTTTCGTATTAAATAATAACGATTCTGTATTACGAATTTTCTCTTAAATAATATAAATATATAAATTAATAAGAAAATTATGCTCTGAAAATACTATACTAAATTTTTATTTTTTATTGTACGATTTGTATAAAAATAATGCCCTTAAATATAAAATATAGCTCTCATTTAAATATAATCAAATCTGGAATGAGCTATAAAAAGGTGATCATTTTATAATGTAACCTTAACTGCTTAAAAAGTAAATACAAATACACACTTTTATTGCAAAAAGAAGGAACAGCAAGAAGGATTTGTCCGATAGCGGGGAAATTTCCCTGGCAAAGACATCTTGATCAGACTGGCAAATTTCAGTGTACATGAATTGCCGTGATATCGCTCATTTTTGCTAAGCTATTCGCAAAGTATAGACGTGGTGAAGTACCTGTGATAGAAGTGGATTTATCTTTTTTCGTTTTCACTATTGGGACTCCCTAAAGCATGGGCTCCCAAACTTTTTTCTCGTGGACCACTTTCTATGTTTTACTATTTTCAGTAAACCCCCTGCTGCTACATTTCTACTGTATCCTCAAACCTCTTAAGAAATGTTTCCCTAAATTGGGGGAAGAAAAAAAAAGTAGCACATTTTCTTGTGTCCTATTTATTAAAATACTTGTGGTTATACAAAATTAAAAACATTTATTATTACAAACAATCAACAATTGACAAAAAATCAACAATAAAAAATAGTTATATTTTTAATGAAACGGATGTACTTAATGAATTGACAGAGCAAATTATCAGTATTTGGCTTTAGTTTTGTAAGAAGTAATCTCAAATCTCCCCATTCTGTGATCTTCAATCTGCTTTATTTTATTTTATTTTATTTATTTTTTTTTTTTTGTTAGCAGGTTGGTAACAGCACTAAAACTTCTTTCGACAAGATATGACGAGATCAA
Organism: Latrodectus elegans; assembly: GCA_030067965.1. Taxonomy (NCBI): domain Eukaryota; kingdom Metazoa; phylum Arthropoda; class Arachnida; order Araneae; family Theridiidae; genus Latrodectus; species Latrodectus elegans. Next base: position 10,232,034 of record CM057821.1, read on the forward strand.
AAATTTTCTCGTAATTTCCCACAACCCAAGATATTTTTCGAGGACTTCTGCCTGCAGTCAAAATGTTTGATAGCCTTTTCTAAATTTCACCTTCAGTTCTTCGTTGGTGTTGAGCTCAAGAAGCTCCTCTTGTAATATTACATTCGCCTCTTCCTTTTCATCAAATGGGGTTATGATCCATGGTGGTATTTCCATCATCAGAATATCTTCAAATTTATTTTTGAAGTCATCATGCAAGATATTTAAATGTTGAATGTAATTCTGAATATCCTCATCAAGACATTCGATCTGTGCGGAAATTGGCGACTAATATTTTGCTTCTTTAATTTCAATTTACCAAGAAAGCCGAAATTACACCCTTTGTTTTTATTAGATTACAGCTGTCCCCTTGTAACTGCAATTTAATGTCATTGAATTTTTCAAACACTGTTCAATACGCAATATCCGCTTTATGTTTGATCAGATTTTCTGGTGCTCAAATTTCCAAAAACTATCACTGATTCGAAAAGTGAGTAAAGTCTCTATAAGCATGCACTGTTCGACAACTAGCGTACTTCAGTATGTAAAAGCTGTCGTTGGAAATCATTTTCATCGCACAAATAAACGGGTATTCAAAGCATTGCAAAATGTTTGTTCTTTATTAGGAAATCCAGAAAATTTTTCGTTGATACCCACTTGCAACTTATGAATTGTTTTCTTTTGAAGTCTACGTGAACCCCAATGTGATCTCCTATGGACTTCTGGGTGTCCACCTGGACCACTTAAGGAACCTTAAGAATGCCCTAAGGAAATTACGATTGATGTCATCACGACGTTTTCGAAGATCTTATGGGTAACTGAATGACTTCGAACGTGTTCGCATTGTCGGAATGCGTTAAGCTCGGTGACCTTACCGAGCAATGGGTCGTCACCTGCAACGTGCACATATCGGAGCAAAAGTGCTGGTAACAATGGTTGTTACGAGGAACTTATCGACGAAAGGAAGGCTCTGGATGGCCAAAGTTCACAAATGCGAGGCAAGATGGCATGATTGTTCAAAATGAATAAATTAAATTATTTTTATTGTTTTCTTTTGCAATTAGATACTCACATTTTTATTTCACTGTAATATCTTATCAAGAGCAACTTTTTGTAGTTCTGTATTTATTCTTCACGAATATCATTTCATTAAATATTCTGTCTACTTCTGCTCAGTTGACAACATGAATAAACTTTCTGGTATGATGACTTCTTTTCCATGCGAGTTTTACGTCAGTCGAAATATACCCACTACTGCCATTTATTTTCCCTTTGGGTAATTTTTTTTTATCGAATACCTTGAAAAGACGCATCTATTTTTTAAATTTTATTTAAACGCTGAATCGCCTTCGCAGCTTTTGACAATTTTCAGCTACTCCCATCTGTTCCACCTTTGAGCTATTTTTAAACGGTAATAAAAAAACCATGAAATGCCCTACATTAAGGAAAATGAATTTCTGAAGTGTTCATTAGGTAGAATTGTTCTATTATTATAAGATAAGTTTTGATAAAATTTAACTATCCATAAAAAGAAAAAGTATTACTCAATTTTTTGTTTCAATAGAAAGAAGATAAATACTACCTTCTGATTTGTTTGTTTCTTTTTCATAGGTCAATTGAGAACTATATTTCGTTGCTGTACGTGAATCAATTAAGAGATTTATATGGCACAGACCTAGTTGCATATCATTAACAAAAAATATATGAATCACGTGACAGTTAACGTATGTAAGAAATTGAAAATTGAAGTATCCATTTCGAGATTTCTCACACATAAAACCGTTTTTCATATTAGTTTAAACAAAATAGACCATAGATCTGAATATTTATATTTAAAGCATAAAATATTAATTCCTAAATTATCTTATATCACACAATATTGGATATCATCCCTATTTGATTATCATTTATATTAATAATAGTGTATTTAATATTGTAAAAATATATCACATGTTCTTTTAAAAAATAGCGAAGATACATTTATTTTGCAAAACTTCAAGACCTTATCTATGTTTTATCCTTCTGTAGTAAGAAAAAGTATTTTTGTATCGCAGCATTTGTGTTGCTTCATTTCTGTACTTTTGTTTCAACAAATTTTTCTATTAATTTCTGTGAATTTTTTTGTCGAATAACAAAAGATTACTTCTGCAAAATATAGTGTGGAGTTATGCAACTAAGTCTGTTGAAAATTCATTCTAAATGAGGTTGCATTAATTAAAAAATTGAACTACATGATTAAAATTTACGAAATTGTTGAATGTATCGTTTTAACTGCTTTAATATAATTTAATTTATAGCAATTAAATTTTGTAATTAAAAAATTATGAAACTTTATGATTTCAATGAAAAAGTTCATTGTTCGCTATTCTTGTCAAAAATTTTTTAATTCAAATACCTATTTTAAATGGCAATTTTAGTTACGAACTTGATTTCTGTTGTCCATGTTTTGAATAAACACTTAAAAAGAAAGTCACTTTTTAAATTGGTATAAGATAGCACTTGAACAATAAAATGATTTTTATAGTAACAACTATACGCATTATCACATACTAAATTAAGCATTTTATTTGCTAGGGTACTTAGAATTACATAAAAGAACACACTATACCTTAGAATTATATATATATGTTTTTAAAGAAATTGAAAGATATATTAACATGGATTTTTTTAATTTATTTAATTTTGTCTTATTGTTCCACTTATATTGCACTTTTGTATTTTATAAAACGTAATTGCCAATTCATTTCCTTTATATTCTTTTTCAGTTTTATAAAATTGTTGATTAACTTCCTGAAAAGGCAGTTCTTTTGTAAGCGACATGTTGTTTTTATTAAGTTATTACAAATTATTTATGCTTAGAAAAACTGTTATGAATTGTATTTTCCCTCTTACATTATTTCATCCTTAAAATATTACAAAAAATCTCGTGCTGTGTCGACGATACACTTCCGCCTGTGGGACAAGAGTTTCATGTAACAAAGATAAACTTTGCTGTGAAAATATCTGACTATTTTCACGCAGATCAATTTTAATTTATTCAACTATTATGCAATCCGTAATTAATCATGCCTCATTAAAATTTCGGCACTTTGTGAAATGCTAATTACTTTTGCCAAACAGTCGCTTAAATTATTTCTTCTATATTAACTAAGTATTTTTTTTATTGGTGTAGAGAGAGAGAGAGAGAGAGTAAGTTGAGTGATGAGCTTGCTAGACACTTTATTATAATTTTATCGCCAGTCTTGCTCAAAAAATTTAATTTTCACCTGACACTTCTTGACTTATGAGAAAGATAGATAGTTTTGACTGAAAAATGGGTAGAAATTCTTTCTTTTTCTTCTCGTGGTTTTACATAAAGATATTCAAAAATGCTAACTTGAGAATTTTTGAATAGCTGATTAACTTATTTTCAAAAAATAAGTTTTAGTTGATCGCATACGTATGTATTTTTTAAATAGAGAAGTATATATATATGCAATCAGTTATATATCAATAGTCTGGTGAATTCGTTTTTGTAGACAGATTTTGCAACGCGATACATCTATGCATGTCATGTTGTATTTATAAGTAAAAAATTTAATTCCATTTTATAGAAACAGTTCGCTATTATAATGCTATTCTTTGAAATTTTCAGATAAGAACAGTGTTAGTATGTCGAAATGAAAATATAATGATTTGAAATTCAAAGCGTTTTGTCTGCAGTCAGATATTTGTTTTTTTAACAGTGACTAATAAAGGAATTGCCTATAAATTAACTAGTGTTTGAAAAGGATCAATATGTGTGATTGAGAAAAAAATGAGTAAAATATACGAATATTAAATATAAATAATTTTATAATTCTTTCCGTGTATTAGGTTTCCCTTAATAGGTAAAGTATCTGTGTTTAAATCACAGGAAATAAACTTTAATAGGTATTATAATTCAGCCGAACTTATCAGAAAAAGTTTTCATTCGTTATTTTCAAGAAAAGACAGTCTTGGAAATAAACTTCGACTGGCTATATTTCAATGGAAAGTACTGCTGACTGTTACTAATGTACTATTAATCATTGAGAATTACGTGAAAGCCACCTAACGGTATAATCATAATTTTAAAAGCCGAATGGTTAGCGCTCTTGCCTTCGGTTCAACAGTTCGTGGGTACGAATCCCACCTAGGGCATGGATGTTTGTAGTGGTTTGGAATCCACTTTAAGCCGTAGGTCCCGGTCTAATTAGCCCGTGTGCAAAAAATGACCGTTGAGCGACAAACAAACCAAAAATATGCTAATATTTTGAAATAAAGATTAAAAAAATGATTTATTATTTCTTAATTCAGTATTTTAATTAAAAAAAGTCAAAATCACAGTTTGAAGTGATATTTGCCCCATTTTTTTTAAATCAATGATTCATTTAACTAACCGTGAAATAATGTCTAAATATACTGTGGGGACACATGCGCAGATGGTGATAAGGGATCACTAACTATTGGCTGCTAATTTTCTGCTCCAGCCAGCGTGCAACATTGTTGTGTCCGCCAAAGCATCGAATTGCTTTCAAATATTTTAGTATCATGATAAGAAATAATAGCTCCGAATTCAAATAATAAAATAAAGATGGAAAGAGAAGCGTCATGTGACCGATCATTTGTCATTACGAAGAATCTTAGCACATCAAAATTTCCTCCAAATAACCCGAGGATGAAGATGAGTATTGAAACTAGGATTGAGTCATTTTGATTTCTTATCTGCGTTTTTATACAAGTATATATTAATTTTGTCATTACCACTGTTAACACCTGCTGAAACCGTGCCCTGCTTCGCGGCTCACGATCCTAATTTTGTTAAACTTATATTTGAATAAATCTCGAATCGAACTTGGTTATTAATCGCAGACTGGTTACTGTAACCGGATACCACGGATTAATAACCGAACTTGGTTATTAATCCGTGGTATCCACCAGATGCCCACTTCTTCTGGCAATGTCAGTGTCAATGCAAAAAACGAACAAAAAAGAAGAATATCCAGCGATTCTGTGGTTTGAAGTTGATCGTGTAAAAGAATGTGCTTTTGATCGCAAAATAGATTCTTTGTAAAGAATGATTAAATAATAGACCGGATTTTGGCATACCAAAATATTTTCGAATTTTAAAACAGATTTTTAAAAATGTATTTATTGGATAATTTTATTTAAATGAAATCAAGGAACCATTCATGTAAAGATAGAATGTAAAAGAGGAAAGACTGTATTAAGTACTGTAAGTAAAGAAAAAAAGTATTGTAAATTACATTGCTAAAGTTTATCAACTCAGTCAAAAACCAGGAAATGTCACTGTGTAGATCATGGATGCGCAAACTACGGCCTAGACCAATTCCGGCCCACCCAAAGGTTTTATGCGGCCCGGGTATATAATTTTAATTTGTCGGTCCGGTGGAAATTAAAAGAAAATATGATTTATGTATTATATCCATTTCCTTTTCTGCTTCGTTTAAATAGCATTATTTTTCTTTCTTTTTTTCAAAGGACTGATGATCTTTCTACTTTCTCTATATTTATTCTACAAAACATAAATCGACAGAAATCCATAGAAAGAATCATTTCAGAAGTTGACTGACAGATAAGAATTTCCTTAGAATCAGTATATCTGACTTTGAAACCCAATATAAGACATTTGGAACTTTTATAAGAAAAGCCGCAGCTTCACTCATATCACGACATATTTAAATTGTAAAACTGTTTTTAAAATTTAAGAAAAATTTATCTTGGTCTGCCAATTTTTTTTCCGGTTTTTGGCCCGTGACCGAAAAAGTTCACTCATCCCTGGTGTAAATCAAAGTTCGTTGTATATTATCACTGTATCTGGAAAAGGAAAAAAAAAACTATGTACATAAAGGAAATAATATGCTAAGTGTTCTTATTCTTAGCAATCACAGATTTTCTGGCAAAACTGGACAATATCCATAAATCCAAAAATATACAAGAAGTCTATAAAAATAGAAGATTCTAAAGGACCTCTTCCTTTTTAAAATTTAAAAAACTAAAATATCGGCAGGTGTCACCCTATCAGCCATACAGAAAAGATCATCTGTCCCTGCCGTAAAGTGAATACTCTGACATGGCCTCTCATGAAGCTGAAGAAAGTAGTTTGATGTTTTCTTGTCGAAAGCCGAAAAGACTTGCCCGTCCTTCTTCCAAAGTATTTCTGGTGGTTGGGAGAAATTCTTCCAAGTTGGTTTAGTTTCTTCTTCCTAAGGGAGGAGATTTAGCTATATGTGGGAGCCCCACAAGGACTGACCCCTATTCATCAGCAGTCCTGGACAGATATAGTCTGCCCTTTCATTTCCGTCGACTCTAACCTGAAATGGGATCCATTGAAAATGGATAGAGTGACCAGATGAAAGCTGGACAAGAAGATCTAAAATGTCCAGGTTTGTAACTTATCGCAATCCAGTAAGGAATTGAAGCATGACTGTCAGTCAAAATAGACATCATGTAGTTGTCTTTGTATTTGATGTGCGTATTGTAAGCTCGTGTTCTCATCGCAATAAGCGTCTGATCTATAAACCGAACAAAAGTCTGGATTCTTTATTTTATATCCCACTGAACCGGTACAAGTTGGAATGTACACTTCACTGCTCATCACCTCTATTACCATCCGTGTATATCTTGAAAGAAGATTGCGGGATCCCATTTATAGTCTCCAGGACCAATTGCTTGAGGAGAGATTTTCAGTACACTAGTGAAAAAAGTCTCAGCTCAGCTCCCAGGTGATTTTCAAAATAAGCATTTGTAAAGGAAAGTCCTTGCGTTATGTACTAAATATGCTGCTGTGTAGTGTTATTGAAAATTTCTGGATATTGTATAAGTTTTAATTCTATAAAACCTAAATAAATTGTTTAATTTGGCCTAGATTCAGTTATAACTGAATTATTGAAGTCATTGATCGACGACCCAAAGCAAAATAAGTAACTGGTTTATAAAATTTCAGTTTCCATTTTGACAAGTGAAACTATTTGTTATTAAATAAATATAATTTATGTGCAAATACTCACGTTCATTCTTCTCAGCTATCCTTTAAAATATTTTGGGTCCTCAATTTTCTGGTTGTAATACTTTCACTTCAAGACAAGTAGCTTGCTAAAATAACATCAAAATTGTTAATCTAACTATGGGAACCACGTGTCATGGTAAAAAAATACTTCACTTTATCACCTTCATTCATATAAAAGTTGATTACTGATGAATTTGAACTAAACTACATGTGTGTCACTCCTAAATATTTACACTACTGGCCATTAAAATTGCTACACCAGGAAGAAATGCAGATAACAAAAGGATATTTATTGGACAAATATATTATACTAGAAATAACAAGTGATTAAATTTTCAAAAAAATTTGGCTGGATATATAGATCCTGAAAAATCAGTACCCAGAACAACCACCTCTGGCAGTAATAACAGCAGTTATACACCTGGGCATTGAGTCAAACAGAGATTGGATAGCATGTACAGGTACAGATGCCCATGCAGCTTCAAAACGGTGCCACAGTTCATCAACCGTAGTGACGAGACAGTCGCTCGGCAACCATTGACCAGACGTTTTCCATTGGTGAAAGATCTGGAGAACGTTCTGGCCAGGGTAACAGCCGAACATGTTCCGTATCAAGGAAGGTCCGTACAATACCGGCAACATGCGGTCGGGCATTATCCTGCTGAAACGTAGGTTTTCGCAGGGCTCGAATAAAGGGTAAAGCCACGGGTCGTAACACATCAGAAATGTAACGTGCACTGTTCAAAGCACCGTCAATGCAAACAAGAGGTGACCGAGACGTGTATCCAATGCACCCCATACCATCACGCCAGGTGATGGGCCAGTATGACGATGACGAATGCACGCTGCCAGTGAGCGTTCACCACGATGCCGCCAAACACGGATGCGACCATCATGATGCAGTACACAGAACCTGGATTCATCTGAAAAGATGACGTCTCGCCATTCGTGCGCCCAGGTTCGTCGTTGATCACACCATTGAAGGCGCTCTTGTCTGTGACGCAGCTTCAAGGGAAGCCGCAGCCATGGTCTCCGAGCTAAGAGTCCATGCTGCTGCAAACGTCGTCGAAATGTTCGTGCAGACACTTGTTGTCTTCCAAACGACCCCGTTTCTTGACTCACTTCTCGTGACGGGGTTGCACGATCCATTACGACCATGCGGATAATATGCCTGTCTTCTCGGCTGCTAGTGATAGGTGGCCGTTGAGATCCCGCATGGCGTTCCGTATTACCGTCCTGAACCCATCGATTCCATATTCTGCTAACAGTCATTGGATCTCGACCGACGCGAGCAGCAATACTGCGATAAGATAAACCGCAATCCCGGTACACTACAATTCGACCTTTATCAAAGTCAGAAACGTGCTGGTACGCATTTCTCCTTCTTACAGGAGGCATCACAACAACTTTTCATCAGGCAACAACGTTCAAATGCGATTTTTGTATGAGGAACCGGCTGAACAATTTCCTCATTTAAACACAATGTAGGTGTCGCTACTGGCGCCTGTTTTGTCTGAATGCGATGAAAAGCTAATCATTTGCATATCACAGCACCTTCTTCCTTTCGTATAAATTTCACGTCTGTAGCATGTCGCCTTCTTGGTGTAACACTTTTAATGGCCAGTAGTGTAATTTATTACTTAAAGCTCTTCAGGTATTTGGCAAACAAATGTAATGCATTTAAGACACATGCATCATAATTTATAATAACAATACACTTACTTAATTGCATTTCTGTTCGCTTATGGTGTTCTTAGTTTTATTATTATTAATATTTAATAGGTTTTTTTAAATTAATTTTAAGGATGTGTTTTTATGAACTTAAAATTTAGCATATAATTTCAATATCAAGTAGCTTTGCTTTCGTAAAGTGATAGAATTATGCATTTTATTCTAGTTTCATTTATCTATTTAAATATATAATAAATGATTAAGATTTTATTTTACTTTTAAATATGAACACTCATTTTTTCTTAAACTTATCAAACCATCGCCGTAAAAAAATGACTCGAGAAAAGACTCAAAATTTTTTAAATATTTCAAAAATATATTTATATATGTAATGTACTCATTTGGCATTTTATTGTTGTTTCACAAAAAATGACCGGTGTGTAATTAAAATTTTTAAAATTTTATTTATTGTTTTGTGTCATCGAGGCTGGAAATAGTGGCGGCGCTACTCCACTTAATTATTATTGCTAACAAAATTTATTATTTTAATAATATAATTATTATAAAATTTTAATTATTTTATCTTTATTTTTATTATTAATTTATGTAAACCGTTTGTTACTTGGAAGTCTTGAAGTGTTTGAATATTATTTGAAAATTATAGTAAAATTCTTCATTTTCCCTTAGAATGTATTGCTCGTAAGAACATGTTTATAAGACTGTAATTGCTGAGATTTTATTTCATGAAATAAATTACTGTAGATAAACTAACTAATTTAAATATTATAATTCGTTGAAATACATTACTTAAACAAAGTGCTAAATTAAATAAAATTGGCTATGTAGTACAAATATTTAGAGGTTCACTTTGTTTAAAAATTAAATTATATCTGTAATTTAAATGACGCATTTATTTTTATTGTATTTATTTTAAAATTGACTGACCTGTTTTGAACAAAATGCTGACAGTTTTCTTCAAAATGGGAGAAAGATATTTACTAACACACGATGAAATTTTTTATACCATATTTAAAATAATTGTGGCTATGAAAATAAGTTACTACAATTACTCATTGATAACATATCAAAAAATCATAGATAACAAATTATAGCTTAAAAATTAAAACATTATCGTTTCGATATAAAGTAGCGTATTGGAAAATGGCATTTACTTTTATTAACTTTTGATATATCTCATAACTTATTCATTTTTACAAATATGTCAATTGCAAAATGTCAATAATGGTTTTGATTACATGTTTTCACTATAACAAAACTGCACTAGAATTGAAGGTTTTAATAGCTTCTTGCATGCAGATGTGTGACGAAAAATAGGCGTTTTACCATTTTTTTCTGTCACCATTTCATACTGGATCGTGACTTGACTCCATAAGTAATCAATTAAAAATGTATGAATCATTTTTATCATGCCAATAACCTGTGAGTAGGGAAAGAAATGCAAAGATTGAGTTGTTATGTTGTTAGTGTCAATGAAAGGGTTTATTATTTTATTGCCATTTTGGGGAAAAAAACTGATGTTTATCAAAGTTTGTCCTAACTTTGGAGATTTAATAATAATAAAAATCTTTATTTCTGTTTAACATTAGTTGTTCAAAAACACCATTTGGAATTCGTATAAATATTTCAATTGATTGAATTTCTTTGCACAAATGTATTTTTATTTAAAAGAAAAAAACTTGCTTAGTTGTTGCATTTTGTATTAGAATAGGTTATGTTTGTTATTTTCCACATTAGGATATTGAGATAGTTTTTTTTTTTGGGTTTTCTTCCGCTTTTTTGTATAGAGACCATTTCTAAAGATAACTTAGTTAAATCACTATTTGATTCTTTCAAAATTTCGCAGAATTATATTTAAAAACAAAAATGCGAGACAAAATGTTTCACTTAATTAACAGAAATTGACGATTCAAAATAAGTTTATTAACTCAATTCGTTGATTAATGCAATTTTCAAACTTTTATTTTATTTTTTAATTAATTAATTAATTTTTTTAATGTAGTGATGTTTTTCAAATTGCTTGTAAAACTTAGTTTATTTTATGTTCTTTTTGAATGTGTCCCAAAATGTTTCTTTCTGTAAAATGTAAACTGAATTCTAATTAAATGTAGTTTATTTTTTTAACACAATTCAGAATACTGCGTAAAAATGGGAATTAGATATTTCGCAATCTATTTGATTTCATTCTTTGCTGATGCACTTGATTTAGTTAATGTTTTGAAATGAGTTTATGTTGGTTAAGAAAGATAGATAATCATTTATGATAAATGTTTCACTTTTATAATGCATTGTACTTATTAAAAGAACTTTTTGTTTTTAATTTCCGCATCAGATTTATTGCAATGTTTTAATTACATTGTAAATATTTAATCTATATTCACAAAAAATAAATTAAAATACTTGTTGCTATTTTCAAAAAATATATTTATATAAATTAAATGAAAGTAAAACTGCTGAGAATAATTTCAAAAATTTTATTTTTTGTCAAATTGGTACATACTTATTTTTGTCTTTTAAAATAATACTAAAAATTTGAATTGTTTAATAATCTTCAATATCTTACAATTATAAATTCCTCATTGATCAAAAGAAAAGTGAAATATTTTAATCTTTGGTAGTCTGAAAAACTTTACAAATTCTATTTCTGACATAATTAACTTTAAAAATATGTCACTGTTAATGCTAATATTAGTGATAATACTAATTTCACATGCAACTAATGGGAATATATGAAGAAGAAAAAAGCTTAAACCAAATAACAATTCCTTTTTTTAATGGAAAGAGATCTTAATCGAGATAATGCAGTTAAATTATTTTAATGGCTAAATTTAATTTTTATTCGCTTCTAAAATTGTATTTATGAATGTTTTTCAAATATTTTTAGAACAAAAATTTAAAGTATAAAAATAAAAATTAGTAAATAATAATTGTAGTTTGTGAATTCTGGGAATGAGCTAATTATTAGTTTGAGTGAATATTTAATAAAAGCAATAAATTATATCGACATGTTAATTTCTCTTGTATTTTATTTCATCATTATAAGTTGAAGGAAAAAAATAAAACTATAAAGGCCTTGTAATTTTTTTAATTAATTTCTTAAAATTTTTCTTAGGTTAGAACTAGTTTTCTTGGATATTTTAGGGTAGCTTTTAAGAATCGTCTGTTAAAATTATTACGGGCTTTTTTTGTGAAAAATAGGGTTAAGAGTAGATTTTTTTAAGTGCATAGAATTGTAATTTCGTTATCATATTTACTTTTTATGTTAATTTGTAAATTAGTGGGCAAGTATAACTTACCTGAATATGAAAGAAACTTATTTAAACTTTATTTACATCAAAAATAAGTTTTTTTAATTTTATTTTTAAAATCGCTGCAAAAAATAGCATATAGAAATTTTTTGTTGTTAATTCTTATGTTTAATATCTTATATCATAATCTTCAACAATACATGTTGTGAAAGTATAGTTTAAACACACACACAGAAAACAATTGCTTCATTTTAGTTCTTCTCAACAGTTATTTGACGTCTCTAAGTAATTTTTCTATTTTCTATTTAAAGAAAACATCTTATAAAATTTTACGTAAAAAATAAAAGGAAGAAAAGGCTTGTCTAGAATTTTTTTCTTTTATTACATTTATATATTGAGGAAAATTTCAATTTCCAATTAATTTCTTGCGCATAAAAAATGTTCTTAAACTGTTGGACCAAACAAAAAAGAGTTTTCCTTTTAAAGCAAATTATATGAATGTTAAAGGAATTTTCTGACCAAAAAGGTGTTTTTTTATTTTGTTTGATTCTATATAAAAAAAATAAAATAAGCCGTTTAAGTAATATTTATTTGTTTAAATAATATTTACCGTTTAAATAATATTATTTGCGAAATGATCCATTTTCCAGAAATTAGTGCGGATACAATTGCCACTTTCACATTTCATAATAAATAAATTATTTTAATTACATTAAAGAACTCTATTTCAATACTTTTATCTTAATTTTTTTTTTTATTTTTTAATAGCATTAGAATAAATACTTAATTTAATAACTATTTCTAATGGAATGCTTGAAATAATAAAGTATGTAATTTCAATTGCGAGCGACCTCTGGCCGATGCCGTAGGAGTGGCACCTATTCAAAATTCACCCGCAAATCTCCATTTCGGAAGCTGTCTTTTCTGATGGATAAAGAGTCCACAGGTTCATTGAAAACGAATTTATTTCTGTCTTCTTGGGCGCTTTTTCTCAGACTCGATCAAAAACAAAATTTCGTGTGAAAATGCGAACACTCTCATTAAAATACCACTATGAAGAACAGTGAGCCACGGGTACTCGTTTATGTAAATAGTTTGGGAATTATTATTTTTATTTTCTCTCTTTCTTTTCCTCCCTCCTCTTCCTGAAGGTTATTTCAGCTACGAGGCTTTTCTAGCTTCTCTCATTGTGTATTCTTCAAACGGCGAGATATTGAAAGATATTGTATATTTTGAAGGTTAGATGTTAATCTATTCGACCATAATAGCTGCAATTAGCACCTACCGATGGAAAAAATAGATACGATTTCTGTTTCCCCACCTTCTTCCAAACACGATATTTGGATATTATTCCATTTTTGAAGGCTGCTGTAGGATTCGATTCAGCATGAAGTTGGGTTTTTCTAGAGTTGACTAGGATTCATTTTCTTTTCATTTTCTCCTTTTTTTTTAAAACAGATCCAGCACATTGTTTTTATTGCGCATTTCTTAGTCCCCATAATGGAGACATTTGTATAATAAATATGCTCGACAGTGTAATGGAGAACTTTCAAAGACTATATACTTGTTATAAAAGCTTTTTACCCAATATTTTGTTATATGCTATCTTTTAAAAAATATTTTTGCGAAATTCTATTTGTTAAACCTCATAAATGTAAATAGTGAATAAATTAATCCTATAAAGCTCGAAAGATTATATTTATATTACTTGCTTCTAAAATTATTCAAACCTGTTTTATTTTAACTGTTACTAAAAAACTTGTAACTAAAAAACTTGCAAAAATTTTAACTAAAAATGTTTAATGAACTTTGCATAACGTATTTAATTCTCTCTTATTTTTTTTTTACCAAAAAAATATTATAATAAGATTTCTTGTGTTGGCCCTCAATTATTTTTATTGGCCTTAATAAATATTTTTCTTTTAACTTTATCGTCTTTTTTGTTTTCTTAATGCTTTATAGTTCGCAACATCTGCGGAGTCGTTCAAGCAAAAATTTAAAACAAGAACGAACCAAATACTGAACTTGTATATCATATCAAAGCTTTATCCTCATTTTTACAACCTTCTTTTATTTTTGATATAGAAATCAGATTAAAATTTAATTTCATCTAACTTTTTAATTGAAAATACAAATTATAATTTGTATATATTTTCATAACGGTGCATTGCATTAAAATATTTTTATAAAATCCCAAATTTATTTTTTATACTGCTTTTCTAAGGAACTATCAAGTTAAAACAATAATTATTATTATTTAATCGCTAATTTTCAATTAAAATGATTCACTTACAAAACAAAGTTCATTTACGCTCTTACGCTGCAAGTAATCGGATAATATACTTGAAAACGTTGATTTAACGGATTTTAATAAAATAAAGTTTATATTTAATTGACAGGATTTAAGAATTTTTAGCCTGATTAAATAAGTTTGTGATGAAATTACCATTATTCTCATTTTCTTTTATATTTAAAAGATTCTAAAATTAAAAAAAATGAATAATTATGTTAAACTTCAGAAAAATGAATATCACATCAACATAAATCGTTTGAAAGAAATTAAAATTGATTGTGAGAAATTTTGTTAAATCTTGCGTTTTCATCTGCGAATAAAGATTTTCATTTGCCATATAGAGGCGTAACGGATAATAGGTCGAATAATGGTAATGTCTTTAGTTTTGATAGAGTTTTTTAAATGTGATTTGTTACAGATTGTGTATGCTCTTTCTATAATGGAGTTGAGATGTTCCCAAGTTAGTTTACTTTCGATTGTTAAGATAGATAGCTTTGTTTGTAATGGGACCCCATTTTTACATTGATTAGGATAAAATGACTTGCAAGAAATTTGCACTTTCTGTATTTAAAAACAAAAAAGTTTCAATATTAATCGTCCAGAAAATGCAACAGTTTCCATCTTGTTTTGTTGACTTACTATTACAGAATTTGCACTTTGTGTTGCCGATTTCATTATTATGCTTATCATCTGCATTGAGTGCTGTAGGGACTCATAAAATTTGCATCAATTGAAAAATCATGAGTATAGATGAGATAAGAATAGGACTCAACATTCTCCCTTGCTGAATCTCCTTTCTACATATTTCTACTTAATTTTTTTGTAATTCTGATGTCTCCAGCAATTATAAATCTATATTTTATCTATGTATTAATATCTATATTTTATAATAAATACAGATATTAATCAAATACAAGATAAAAAATCTGTACAAAAAACTAATTGAAATAGGGGAAAAAGAAGTTGAATTTTTTAGCAAACTTATGTTGAAAAAAGACAAAACAATATAACAAAATTTAAACAAAAGGAGCTTGTGATGCATTTATAAAAAACCCTAAAACTTTTTTAATACCACTTTCTATATAGAAGATAATTTATGATCAAATGGGATTTTTTTTTTTAATCAATCTAGGATTTAAATGAAAACTATCCTAAAGGAAATAATTACTGCGTGCCGACATTTAATTATATTTTCACAATCATTTAAAAAATTCGTTCAAAATTGAAAATGTTTGCAAAATATTTTAAAGAAAATTCCAAATTCAAACTATAGCAGGCACATACATCTTTTCATTAATTTTTTTAAAGATATTGTATTTTATTTTTCAAATAATTTTACTGTTGATATAGAAATGTAACCAAAAGTCTTAATGATTGAAAAGATAAATTTCCCTATTTAAGCATGTACAGTTATTTTTCGATCTCCATAAAGATATTATAATAAAATAAATTACAAAGTATTTCAATTAGATTGATAAAATTTGAAAATCTGGTTAGGGGAATATGGAATGTATTAAAATAAGTAAATAAATAAGATTAACGTTTCTTGAGACAAGTATTTCTTAAAAAGTCAATTTGGTAAAATACAATAATTATTGCAAAAGAATTCTTATTTCATACCAAAAAATTACCCAACAGAAAAGTGGGGTCTCTTATACACTTAACAATAAATAATTGAGGATCAATTTATTAAAGTCATCTCCAAGATTTCAATCTCTGTTTTGGATGAATCATCCAACAAGAAAATTTTATATTCATTCATGTAATCTCAATTCATAAATTTACTGGTATAAAAGTCACGTTGATTGCTGAGAATTTAAATTTTATTATTAAAAGAATATCAGTGTGACATAAAATGAAACTGACGACCGAATTAATCAGATTGTATAATCCTAAACAAACTCATAATATAAAAATGCACTTAAAATTATTAATAATAAACTTTAATATTAATTATTATAAGACACGCAAAGCTCATTGTGTGAATTCCTTTTTCATTTTTATCTGGAAGACAATTTTTAATGAATAAATCGGAGAAAAATACAAGCATTCTGCCATTTTTATAACGGTTCATAATGATTTTTAGTAAATTAAGAGATTAATGGATTTGTCATTAAAGGTACTTATTTTTAATCTTTCAGTTGTTACGATGCATATCCATATATATATATATATATATATATATATATATATATATATATATCTTAAAAATAAACACGTCACAGTTAAAGAATAGTATAAAATACGTACAAATTAACAAAACTTTTTGCCGCACTAGAATTAAGATATGAACCCAAAAGGACTTATCGCTGACAAAACATTTTTTATCTACTAAACATTTTGATTTCGTTTTTTTTTACGCACACCCAACCCTCTCTAAATTGGAGGCTGGAATAAAGCGGGTGGTGCACCATTGTTATCTGTGAAAAAATCTAACAAACAAAGTAAAAGTCAATTTTGAAAAGACTGGAGGTGATCCGCTAAACGGATTCAGCTCCAAACCTGCTATGTAATTTTTTCCACATAAAAACCATCATTTATATCTCACGTGAGCACGTTCCCTTATGGGTCACGTGTTGAACGGGTGGACGTATAAATCTTTCGAATTGTCAATTCGAAGTTCTTACTGGTAACGAGAAGCTGCAGCAAGCAGATGCCATTCTTCCTACCGAGGAATATTTAGCTTGTCTGTGTAATGAATTGCGCGAGATTTCGAAAATCTTGTTGAAGTCATTTTGATTTATTCTATTTCCAGTCTATTGTTTGTCAGATTCTTACATAATATGAGTTTCTATATATATATATTTCTAAAATAAATTAAACACACATGTTATTTATAGTTCTTCCTCAGTTAAAATCATTTTTTTTATTCCAGTTTCATATATTACTTACCTTAAACTCTTTCATTAGTTCATTCATCTTTTCTATGCATTTTTCATTCGTTTTTTTTTCCCACATTCATATGTGATATTTTAACAAGAATCTGTCTGATTATTATGTTTTGTGGAACTTCCCATTTGGTATATTCATTTGTAGTATTTTCAGAATCAAGTCTTTTGTATTAATTTAATGTGAGTTAAATAACTTGTATATCATTTTTCATTAAACTATTATAATCATAAATAAAATTGATATTATTATGAAACAAACCACAACAATTCGTATATTATCTGATTCCGTCTATTTTGGAAAAAAAATTAAACGAATTTTGAAGGTTGTTTTTAGAAATTGCTTATAGCTTTAAAGCATTTGAATATTCAATTCGTATAAACATTTTGTTTTACACTCATGTGTCCAAAGCAATAGGCCGTACTCATGTGTGCGTATTCAAAGCGAAGCTCCTGTGGCTCAGTAGCTTCATGCCGCTTCCCGTTAAGACCTGCAAAGTGAAGCATCTATTGGCGCGGGCAGTGACCATGCTTGCTCCCTCACTAGGTTGCTGGAGCTCCGTGGGTTGGGGATGTACCCACGTTCATCAGTATCGTCCGAAGTCCTCCCACTGGATGTGGAGAGGAGGGTGCCAGATCAGATGTGACCCCGTCACTCGATCGTGGTTCAAAGCTACAAGGTATTTTAGTGATGGGCGAGTATTCCAAACCCATAAACCTTAAAATACTCCACTACGTGTGTATGTGTCCAAAGCGAGAACATTCGATTATTTTATATTTTTCCATCATTCTAAAAGTCCATTGAAATTTTGTAAAATGAAAGTTCTTCTTTAACTAAAAATTTTGAAGAGATGTCACCTAGACGCGAAAAATATAGCAAAGAAATGCTCTATCATTCGCGAAACAAATTTTCTTGTGTTATCACTTCAAAAATACATTAAAGAATTGTAACGAAGTATTATTTCATATAAATTATTAAAAACTAAAGTTTATACATAATTTAGAAAATAAAGCTAAAATATGGCAGTAAAGAAAATTCATTATGAAAATTTAGATAATTTCTTAAATAATATTATATTGTCTTATCTTGACGTTTAAATAATTTTAACTGTATTGAAGAACATCGTACGTTTTAAATTTTTACTCTGGTTTAACAGACTTAGCTAAAACAGAAAACTGATGAGAAATATAAGACTCTCTTTCAGTAGCTATAAACAAAATAAATTCGCATTATTGAAGCTAGAAATATAAACTTGTATCTTATAATTGCATAATATTTACTAAGTTTTTGTTTTTTTTTTACTGGTAAACTTTAAATGCCATTAGAATCATAACTTAAGTTTTCAGTAGCATAAAAATAAATATGCACACTTTAAATATTTCTCTAAAACAGATGCAAATATAATTCAGGAGCATGCTGTTTCATCATATTTCAAATGAGCTTGATGCTGCATGTCTGGCAGAATAACCAGAGACGCTGTAGAGGTTCTAGTTCGAAAAATGACTCTCTCTTATAAAAACCAGGCTACCTGTCCCTAGTGACAGGCACACGTGTCTGTCAGTGGGCACTTGAATTCTATTCTAGATGTACCTTGAGATTTTCTCTTTGCCCATCTTGAACTGTAATTGACCGGATATCCGTCACTTCTTGTTGTATCGGACTTCAACGGTTTTATTGATCTGGTCTGACTCCGCCAAAGCTGATGGGAGATTAAAAACAACAAAGTGTTTATTTCATTGAAAAATAGTTACGAGCATTAAGTGGTACGTGAATTAGGTTTTCAAGAAAATATGTACTTCAGTATTTTTATTTTTCAGAAGATTTGTATTAAAGCAAGTATATAACTTTGTACAATTATACTGCAAGATTATCTTAAATTAATATGTTGTGTTCGAGTCATGCTTAAAAAAAATTCGTTTTAAAATTACTTTTAAGGAATTTAAAGTAACATTAAATTTAATTTATAATTGTTGAAATGAAAAAAAAATTCACGTGTTTGTATGTCAGTAAAATTATTTTATTAAAATTTTGAGTTAAACCATTCAGTATCCGCAATGATATACTTTAAAATAAATTATAATAATATTTTATCTCATTTTTCTGTGTACTTGTGTGTAAAAAGTATCAGAAAGTTATTATGTGTAGCTTTCTTGTCCTTGATTTTTTTTTTTAATCGATTCATTTCGTAATCAGTTAATTTTAATAAGAATGTATTTTCTGTCAATAGAAATTGATTTTTGTTTATTTCCCCCTTCGAGCTCTTATTTTTTTTCTCAACTTATCATTAAATATTACATTTCAACAATATTTAAGCGTACTCAAATACCCCGTGGAGATCTCTACACCTTGAAATATAGGGTCATGGCTCTTTAGATTGTGAAATTTCTATGATCGACTGCATAAATTAATGTTATTTATTTCTCTGACTAATATCAATACATCACATATATTCAGTTTTGAGAAATATTTAATGGAAGCTTGGGTGTTGGTTAAAAGATGATTGACTTTTTTTTTCAATTTAATTTCTCAAGAAAACTTCTACTGCTTTCGTTTTTTTTTTTTTTTTTTTTTTTTTTTTTTGTAAATAAAATTTAGCAACCTTGGTCCAGGCTTCTCGTTTCTCTCTCTCACACAATTCTTTTCCTTTTCCGTTTTTTATATATCTTGCAGCTTTTAATTTTGATGCGTGAAAAATGTTGGGCGTTACTGGATTTCCCACGCCCGATTCCGTGACTCGGTACTTTTTGAAGAGAAAAATATGAAATTATTGATTTCTTTTGCGTCTTGGCATGTGAATTGAAGTGAAGTGTTAGGTGGTGCTTCTAATTTGTTGATGAAGAGGTACTGTGTGATTCAGGTTCTTGTTGAGATGATAGAATGCTTGTAATAAATGTTTAAATGCTGAGAACATTATTTAAATAAATTATTTTACTACTCTAATTTCTTTGGTTTTAATAGAAATCTTGACAGCGAGAAAAATATATTTTTTAAATTTAGCCGAACCTAAAAGTTAACAAAATACCTTGCGATCGCAAATACAGAAAAACGAGTAAATAATATTTTAATTTTTCCCAGGTTAGAGTAACCTGAAAAGAGTTGGGATTCAATTGCTGGAATTATCAATGTTTCTATGAAATACAATCTAGGTAATTTTTATTTCAATATCATAAATCAATTAGCTCAAACTATGCTGTACAACCTTGTCTAAAACTTTCCGTTGATATTTTCCAGTGAATAAAAAATATTTTCTTATTTTTTAAACAATATTCGAAATTGCTGTGTTATAAGTCTCATATTTTTCATAGTTATAAGAAAAATTCTTATAACGACAAACACTCTACTTCTTTTTTTTTTTTTTTTTTGAAATGAAAATGATGAACCTTTGTAACTATTAACATTGTTTTTATAATCTTTGTTATTGATTATTTGAATAAACAGAAACAAAAAAATAAATATAAAAAAATTATACTTTTGTTACTAATTTAAAATTTATTTTAGTAATAAAAAAATATTTTATATGACCCACAACATAATAAAAATAATTAAGAATATGTTAAAAAAGTAATAATATGAAATTTATAATATTTCAAGTAAAAACGAATTACTGTGTATTTCATTTTATATATATATATATAGATATAGATAGATAGATATAGATATATATATATATAGATATAGATAGATAGATATAGATATATATATATAGATATATATTTATATATAACTCTAAATAATTAATAAATCGGCAAATCTTTGTTTTGCGACATATTTGAAGAGGAACTAAGAAAATGTACAGATGCATTGCGTCATCACATTTTGACACTATCTATCTGGATTGTCTAGAAGTGGTGTAATTTTATCAAATCTACTACATTATTTAAATTTCTAATATAAATTTTTGTCAATTTGAAACATTCCTCTTGAACTGGTACTAAAATCTTTAATATCAGACATTATATGCATAAGAAATTATGCATATAATGGGCATTAATCATAATTGTTACAGCAAAAAGATCATCCTATATATGTATATAATAAAAAATTTCAATGTATTTAAATAGTATGATTCTTGCAGAAAAGTTTTTAAGTTAAAAAAAACAAGCGACTGTATCGCTAAAATTAAAACAAATTACCAATTAATTTACATTAACCGTTGCGTCTTTATTGCGTAATTCTAGACAACACTAATTTTGAAAACTCAAAACTTGTATTGTTTAGAACTTCCTATGTTGCCTGAAATTTATAACTCTTCGCATAGTCTTTTTCCGTACTGTAATTATCATTCATTTCCTTCCCAAAACATCTGAAATGATGAAAATTTGTATCACATATTCATAAATCTACTTTCCATCCATTCTTAAATCCAAACCATAAAAGACAACCTATCATCATATATATTGGCGAACTCACGAAGTCAGATTGGTATGCGCATGTTTTGTAATCGAAGCTAGTAGATTCAGTTATCCGACTCTCGATACATCTTTCTATTGTTTCTGCCTGGTTGTGAAATACCGTAGCTTTAGGTTAACCATCTAATGGATCTCGCAGCAGTTGGAAGCTTGATCTTCAGTATCCCGCCTCCCATATTGGAAGATGAATGAACTCTCTTCAATCCTTGCCGAAATTGCGTAACGGGCTCAATTATGCATTACGCCTCGATAGCCCCTCGCTTTGGTGATTAGTTGACACCTGTAATTAACAATTATGGGCGTTGGATATCACGAGCCACGCTGTCCGATTTTATTTTTTCCTTGTCAGTTATAAGTAAAGGTGAAAGCAATGTAGTATTGCCAAAGCTTGCAAACATAAATTTTGCTTTAATGCGAACTTTTTATGCGATATTTAATTCTTTCATATATTTTGTGTTAAATATTTCTTTCTGTAAATCGTATTTTAGAATTAAGAATTAAAAAAAATTAGCTATATTTTGGTTATTTATTGATTGCTAAATTTAATTCATTGTACTTATTAATTTATCTTCAAACCTTTTATAGCTTCACCTCAGGTAACAATGTTTTTGTTCTTAGTATAGTTTTACAAAAACCGTTATAGTTCCTCTATGATTTTTTTGTGATAAACCAGCAGACTTCCAGAGAAAAAAACGTAAATATATATTTTTCGAGGTGGGGTGATTTTAATTTAGAAAATATAATTTAATTATTTACATAGTTTCGTTTGAAACGCTGTTTTGCACTATGAAATTAATTCTCACGTATACATAAGCTAAAAATTAATTGTACATGAGGTGTTAAAAGCTAAAACATTCGTTACAATTACGAAATTATTAATATTAAATTTGGGATTCCTTTTATCAGCGTTCTAATCCATTTCTTATCAGTGGATTATTGGGAAAATCATAACACATGCGTTTGTGAAAAGGACTTTCTTACTTGAATTTTATTTCGATGTTTTGTGTTGATTGGTTGAACTGATATTTCTTGACGTTTTCTACTCCACCAGGTGGGGAAAAAAAAAGCTCGAAATTCAAGTTCTCATATTTTATTATCAAAATCTATGGCGTCGAAATCCTTCGTAGTTCATTCGTAATACCGATCCGTTTTCTTCAATTCATCAAAGAAGAGCAGCACCAGATTAAAAAATCAAACCAAATAGATTAATGTGATTATTCAACTATTAATAGCTTATTAAAGTTATTACAATTGCTAGCATTAACTGAAAAAATAAGTGTTATGCTCTAGAATAAAAATAAAACCATTTAAGCAATGAAATATTTTTAAAATTTGTGCACTGTATTAAAGTATACTGTCTAAATATAAACATACTCTTAAAATAATCGAGTGGATTTCACTCAGGAGTGAAATTTCACTCTTTCATTGTCACAAAACTCAACCAATCTTTAAGATAATGTTTTTCTTTTCTTTTTACAATTACAATATAAAGATATGATTTCTTTAGTCAATAATATAACAGTACAGTTGAATATGACATTTTAATTGATTTGGATAATTATAGTGGTTTTAAATTGAATACAATATTATATAAGCAATTTGTTCAGTCATTTATTTCATTACTTATATCTATTTAGTTTTACACTCTCAGAAAAACTTAGCTTAACTTAACTTTTAGCACTCTCAAGAAAAAATCGTCACATTACTTATTTTTCAGTTTAGTTTACCATGGGCCCATAAGTACAAAGTTAACTTTTACAAGCATTATTAATGCAACAAATTATACACAATTTTAAAAATACATAAATATTTTATAGAAGTAAATATAATTTAAGTTCTTTTGAAAAAATTATTTACTTAAAGTATACCTTAAAATTCAATTTTGAATATTGATAATATGCTTTTTTGAAGTTACAGGAGGATAAAGACAAATATTTACAGATTATTCTGTGTATATTAGATTTATATTCAGCCTAAAAAATACTATCATCCTGAATTCTTATGTATTTATTCCATATTACAGGACAAGTTTTTGAACATACGATAATATTCTAGGAGCACAGAATGCAAGATATTTATTGAGAAAACAGTCAGCCTCTGGATATCAAATTCCAAATCTATCTGTAATAAAGAGAATAATCATATATATTAAATTAATAGAACTTTTTATTGTAATTTTAAAGCAAGTGTAATTTTGTTAAAAAATGGTGTTAATCATTAATTAATTAAAACACAGTAACATAAGTTAGTAAATTAGTGATTGTCTAGTAGTTTTTGAAAATTTTTATAAGAATGTGGAAATTAATGATATACAATGAAACAAATACAAAATAATTTTGGATTTTTTTCTTTCTTATGAAATAGATATAGCCCCTATCATAATTTACAAAGTGTAATGCTAAACATTAAATAAAAATACATGCATACTTACATTTATTTCTAATGTTAAAGCATTTTTGAATCAATCAACTGTAACTGAAAAACAATTGAAACTAAATAAATATTTTTTTTATAAATTACTAAAATTTTTAAACTATGTTTTTGTATCACATATACTAATATTCAAATATATTGGAAGTAAACGATTTTTAAAAATACAAGATAGAAAACTACAATATAATAAGAGACATATACAATATCGCATATTTTGTAAAATATAGATTTTAATTACTTTCTTTTGAATCATGCAATCATGAAACAAATATGAAAATAACAATGAGATTTTTCTTCCATTTTTGTATAAAAAATTCTTTTCTCTGCAAAACTTCAACTAAATATTTTTGGCATTAAAATAATTTAAAATATCTTACTCGCATGGAATAAAAAAGCTTGGAAATGTATGAAGTACCATTTCCAAGCATGTTTCATGTTCTACCATTAAAAATGCAGATAGATATACAAATTATGTAAGGGATTGTAAATTTTGGTGTGCTTCATTGTGGCATTGTTAGAAAATAATGTTAATATTAAAAATTTAGTGCTATCATGTATATTTTAAAATTCATTTTCAAATATGTAAAAAATATACAGGTTTTATACTACCAATGTTTCATTGAAAGCAGCCTCTTTTGTATACTTAGAGACATAAATTTAGTTTTGGCAGTAAAAAGAATATTAATTTAATGTATAGTTTGATGAATAATTACCTTTTATTATTTAAAATCAACTTTAAAACCAAATAATTATAATAGTAGATTTAACTGAAAATACTGTTTGGAATTTTTATGTCATTTACTCAATAGCATCCTACATGTAAAAACTATGTTTAAGTGTATTATAAATACTGGATATTTATTTTTTCAAACTATTAAATTCTCAAATTGAAAATTTAGAAAATTTTACTTCAAAATAGATTTCAAAACATTATTAAGCTACCGCATTCTTACATAAACATAGAATATTGCTTCAAACTTTTAAATAAATTTTACAAGCACAATGAAATTAATTGTTTTAGTAATAACAATAGTTAACATTTTCTCAATCTTCATAAAACTGATTCTGATTACGTATTATACAGAATGTACCTGATCAGTCATTTCTTCCTTACATTGCATTTCATCATCTTCAAAATAACTCCATGTTTCAGATTTGCTTTTGCTAATTTTGTTTTTTTCGATGATAACAATAACAACCATAAAATACGAATATAAATTATATTTCCATCGACAAAATGTTTAGCTGTAAATTCTAAAATATACAAATTAATAGATTTTGATACATTCAATTCCTTTTCGTTTTTTCTACGAATGTTTTTACTTAGTAACAATCAAATCAAAAATTATCAGTAAAATTTTAATAACTAAAATACATACTGTCAAGTAATATTCTGCAGATTAATATTTGATTTATATTGTATTAACATTTAAATTAAAAAGCTTCTAATTTTATTTATGAAAAAATTTATTCTTATTCATTGGTAAAATGTTGTATTTGATATTAATCGCACTTTCAATTCAGTACAATAAACTATATTAAATAATATTCCGATAATATACATTGTGGATATTTAAATCAACGAGAAAATGAATAGTCATATTCAAGCTGTTTCGAAAATAAAAGAATTTAAATATGCATTCACATTGTAATTTACTATTAATTTATAATGAATTAAATTTTGGTAGAAAATAGTATTTGAAATAAAAAATAAAATTTCCAAACACAATGTTATACTATTAAATATTATCAATTAATCAGAAATTTCAAATATTACATGAATATCAATTCAGTAGAATTCATTCATTCACTCTTTCGAATACCAAAATTCATATAATGGTGAAAAATCACAAATATATAAATTTTATTAAGTCATTCAATTAATTATTAAAAAAAAGGCTTACCGTAATATTTCGGCACTCCTTTTAGTCCAATTATATATTTTCAATATTTTAATAGATAGCTTTTACAAAATGGAATACTAAATTCCTCCACTTTTAGCGAAACTAAACCAAAAGCATAGAGCCACGTGATGATTTAAACCAATCAGAGCACATCACATTTGCTTTGAGTCATAAACACGTCAAAGTGAAAATTGCTTTGAATCGAAAATAGAGTGTTTGAAAGAGACCCAATTAAGTAGAAAAGGATTCACATAATATCAATCGCTCATCGAGTGGTGAAAAACTACTCGATTTCTTTAAAGAGTGTAAGTAACTGAAATTTACATGTATGTCTTTTTTTTAAATGATATATATTTACTTCAAAATTACACCGAACTCACCAAATAAAAAATTAAATTTTTGGGTACTTTCTAGTTTAAAAATATAGTAATCAAATGTGTTTATCTTTTTATGAAGGTTTTATCAATCTTCAATATAGGCAGCTATTTAATAATATTCCTTTTGATTTAGAAAAGGTATTTTTTAATACCTGTGAATTTTTCGTACATGGAAATTGCTATGAAAGTACTGAAAAATAAAAATCAAGATTTTCGACAGTTTGTACTTAATTCGATAGTTTATATTTCTGTCTAGATTTGTGCTGAATAAGAAGATAACGTGTATTAAATTATGATATTTTATAAATTTTGGGAATTAGTAGATTATTATTTTATAAAATTAAAATATTATATAAATTTATATTTCATAACATATAAATACATAATGTGTCAGTCATGTTAATTTTCAAGTTACAATCGTGTAAAATTCATAACTAAATATTAATATTTATTGTTTTATAACATAAAGTTAAAGTCTTTGGTAATAATTACAATACCATAAAATCATAAATATACTTCTAAATTCACTGCAACTGTTTTGGAAGGGAAAAAAAAGTTCTGAAATTTTTTTTTCATGAGTTATTATGATTCTAGATTTTATATCAAAAAGAATGAAACCATATTATTTGAGAATTTTTTTGCTTTCAAGAATTGGTAAATCCAAAATTTTGCTTTTTCATCCAAGAAAATGTAATAATATTGTGTTTTTTTCCCCATTTGTTATCTAATCAATTAATAAACCACTAAAGTTTTTATTGAATACTTTCTGGGTATGAAAAATAATACATTCTTATTTAAGTGCAAAACCGATTACAAATTATAGATGTCAATTATTGTGTTATTTATTTTTTTTTAAACTTTATCTCATGATAGCTGCCTTATTTAGTAAAACCATTTCTTCATTCTCAAAAAAACAATTCGGAAAAGGAATAAATTATTGGAGTATTGAAAGATATCTGTGATGGCACTAACAAGTTTAAGCTCTTCATGCTCCCCCCCCCCCCGACAGAAAACCTCAAATGTCATATTCTCTATTTCTTTCTAATGTGCTCATATTTGAAACTGCACAATTGTTATGTTTCAAATTTTTGTATTGATAACTGAAACACAACACTTGAATCTAAGAGACTTTTGCCATACACTGCATTTTAACTTCTTCGGAAGATTCTGTAATTTTTAATGGGCCTTATTGATTGGATCAGTTTGATGAAATACGGCTGTATGTGTGTCAACCCTCTCCCATTCTTGTTTTAGTTGCACGATTATTTGTATTCAGTAATGATCTTAAGAAATCGTGTCATTTATTTTTAAATTACATTACTACAATTTTTTTTTCAAAACTATATATCATTTGTATTGTTTCTCTGTTCTTGAAAGGAGATTGTAACCGTGGTGGCCACGCTATTTAGGGCGTTTACTTTCGTTATCGGAAGGTAGTGAGTTCGAATCCCGACACAATCAAAGATCCGTCGTGTTCATTAATGTCGGTTGGATCTCGTTGAATATTTCGTGTGACAATGTTTTCTGCTTGGTCCCTGCTTCTAAAATTATGGAAACCACTCCACTATAGGGGGTGTCCATTAGGTGCTTCATTATATAGGTTGCTGTCTCTTCCGCTTTTTGCCGTACTAAAAATTTAGAATAACTTTAGTTAACCTTAAAAACCAAGAATAACTTTAATAAACTATCATTATAAAAAATTTGGGGAGGATTTAAAAATTTCTAATTATTTTGATTGGTATTCAAATGAGTTCTTTATTTGTATCTTTCTAATTAAAGAAAATTAAGTTAGCAAAAATATTATCCTATAACATGACAGTAATTGAAATCATTGTTCTGAATGGGATAGCCCATAAGTTTTATCTCCTTTAGATTGATCAGTTCTGGCAAAGGACACACCCTGCTGGGTGTATTATTTTCCCACCGATTTGTTTCACTTACTGAAAGGGCTCAGACAATCGATCCTGTTATTTTCACAGCTTTGCTTTTTCAAACTGTACAGAGATAACCATCTTAATTTCCTGCTGGCATATGATGTGTATTTACATATTACTGCACTCGTTGATATGTAACTGTAGAAGTCTGTTCAACATATCCATTACTTCTCTTATTTCTTTTCAGTGCATCGTGTTGCCATATCTATTGATAAGTAAAATAATACTAATAACTACGACTGTTCAGTGTCTGCAACTGTATTTATAAAAAATTTGATCTCGCATTGAATAGTAATCGCATATTGATTTTTTTCAGATACATATGCAGTTTGCTACTCAAATTCATTTAAAACTTTATTTTTAAGTATTACTTTGTTAATAAAATTTTTTATAGTTATTTATTTCATTATCACTCTTTCATTTGGCTGTAAGACTGTCATTTTCTCCAATAAATGATATCCAAGTCAACAAGAGAAGCAATTGTTAATAATTTTCATTATTTAAATTTCTCTCTCTTTTACGCCTTCATAAAAAATTTACGTTGGTAATATTAATTTTTGTGTGCATTTTTTTTTTCGTTATGTGGAAAATATAAAAAATAATAATTCTTTCATGTAACTTTTTATAATTTTAGATCTGAGAAAATTAAGAACACATTGAATTTTTTCATAAATGTAAAATTTGATGAAGATTAATAATTTCTATCAAATTAAAAAATGTTATATAAATAGATTCGTATTTATATATTTTTGAATAAAATCAAAATCTTATCAATTTAGGACAAAATGCATTTCCCATTACTTTCAAGAATATTTTTCGGTTTATATAGATATTTAAAGTTCTCTTACATCAATCCGCTCAACAAATTTTAGCAAATATCTAAAAGTATTATTATTTGTTTATGAACTTCCATACGCATTTATTATGTACCTGAAAGCATAAGAATAGAAAGAATGACTCCATTATTAATATGTCTTTATATAATAACTGAGTATCAGTTTCGATGTGCTTATAAGACTTCTGATGAATATCGAAATTTCTAAAAGTATTATTATTTGTTTATGAACTTCCATACGCATTTATTATGTACCTGAAAGCATAAGAATAGAAAGAATTACTCCATATGTCTTTATATAATAATTGAGTATCAGTTTCGATAAGACTTCTGTTTTTAAGTTAATGCACCTGTTATTAAAATAACTCTTACTTGCCTCCAAACTCAAAATTTTTAGTTCAGAGTTCGTTTCATGAAAGTTTTTTGTGTTCGGATGACGAACTAAAACGAATTCTAACAAACGGCTCTCATATGCAGGGTTACCAAACCCATCCGACCAAAAATCGTTTTTCATCTCGCTTGACTTTTTAACTCCACAGTTCTATGCGGGAAAAGAAATTTTCCAATTAAATATTAATAGCCGTAGTAGACCATCACTTTTGGTTTTAATTTCATTCAAGCTGGAAGCTGATTTCATTTTGAGCACCCTCCACTCCGTCGTTCATTCGTTAAAGGAGTGGGAGGATGCTAGAGCAATGGTCTTGAATAGCACCCAAACCAAACAAATATCGGTAAGTTTAGGGATCTTTACAACCATAATGCTATTAATTACTTCCGGAATGTCTTAAGAAAGAAAAGCAATCGCCTTAATGCTCCATGAGTAAAAAATGAAAAGGATATTGATAAGGATACATATGAAAAATGATTAAATATGCAAGACTATACCTATATATTATTTTTTAATAAACTCTTTCTAAGAAATTGTACATTTTTTAAAATTTAATTTGCAGAGTTTCCAGAACGAATGCATCGATTTCACATTAAAAATCTATGTTAAATCGATGATCTTTTCACGAGCACATCTGTTACAAGCATAATTAAGCATGTCTGAGCACAATCTGTTACAAGAATGTGTTCGGATACCAAACACATTCTTGTAACAGATTATGTTCATTAACTGATCACCCACTGTACTTTTTATACCTTGATAATGCTCCAGTATGAACATATATAATGTATTATTTTATAAAATCCTTTTAAATACTTAATTTTTAAGCGTTACATAGAATTAAGTACATTAATAATAGTTTTTGTGTGTGCTATTTCAAGCCCATTAAATACGATAATAGTTAATTTGTGCTATTTGATTGTCGCTGCACCACTTTCATAATTAACACTGTATAAACTAATCGTAAAATGATTCCTATCCTTTTATCATTTCATTGATTGATCGTTTACACTCGTCTAATGATCTATTTGCGTTTATATTTGAAATATCGCCAATTAGGATCCCCGCATGCATACCTGATGGCCCTTTTTGTTGTAAACGGAAAGGCCTTCAGTGACACATTATTCAGAATTGGTCTCTTTTGATTCAAGGAAAAGGTTTCTTGTTTCATTTATCAAAACATCCGGAAAAGAATTCTTGCTGGTTTGAATAGGTTCTATGTAACAAATTTTGGTATCTATCAAGCAATTTAATAGGTTAACTTTGTATTGTGCCTGTTAATATGCATTTATTTTTACTGCTCTTGATTTGCCCAAGAAGGTGTTTTTGATGGTTTAAGATTCATACTAAAAAAACTTTCGCCGTGTAAATTCATGTAATTACACGCCTTGAGTAATCATTTTCCTTTTTGACACACCATACCAAAAACTTATTGAGTTTTTACTAGTTTAAAGTCTCTCTTAGTTTTGTTGGAATTATTGTGATTGATTTCTGATTAAAATCTTCTTAAGCTGTGCGAATTTCGGAATAATGTCTATAATTTACAGGTCATGTGATAGAATTTCTAACAATTTTTTTTACAAGATTTAATAATTTAGGTAAAAATATCCCTTTACATCCTGCAGCTTGATTGCTTAATATGAAGAGAAATCAAACAAATAAACATACTTATGCTTTTCAAATGAATATGCATAATTTACATTACAACAAATCATTTTTAAATACTTGTTAGAGTTAAGTTGCGTTGAACTTATAATTTTTGTATACATTTAATGGGTATAATATTCAAATAGCTTTTAAGAATTTCATCAAAATTTTATATGAATTACAACAATAAAAGTTTTATATGAATTAAATGTATTACTTAATGTGGATAATAGGTAAAAAATTATGAATTATGGTTATTTCTCGCTTTAATAAAACTACCAATTACGCTTATTTCTAGATTAATGTTTGTATAATTGATAATTTGTGGTCATCTAACCCGATTGTCTTTTGAAAATTTTTTATTAATTAATCTCCTTTTTTCAAAGAAAAAATATTACAACTAGAAGTTTTTTAATTATTCATTTCAAAAAATACTTTTACTTTAAATCTTTATATTAAGTACAAAAAATATGAAGAAAAACTTAATTTTATGATATAAGATTATTTAAAAAAAAATACATACTTTTCGAATCATGTACGATTTATAAACAAACTTTTTTTCGTTATATTTAATGTTTATCTAATTTTTATTATTTCATAAATTTTCTTATGATTATGAAATTCAAAAGAATATGTTTATATAATTATATTCTTAAACATGAAATAAGATTATTTTTTTTAATATTAGTTAAAATATCCCTTATTTATAAATATGGTTTTTTTTAACAATTTATTTACTTAATAAAAATTGAACCATGAAATGTTTATTTCCTACAAGAACTTCTGTTTTTAAAATCCTAATATAAGTAGCTAATGTTACATAATTTTTTTAGATTACACGTTAGGTCATTCTTTGAAAAAACAAACAAATTTGTCATTTTTTAAATAAATTTAATAATTAAGAAAACTACTTACACACTGTTTACATATATATATCCATTATAATCATTAGTTAACTGAAATATGTATTGTAAAAAAAATATTAGTGTAAAAAATTGCAGAAGAACTTTTTTTTAAATTATTAAAACGTGTTATAAATTTAAATAATTCAAAAGAATGGGAAAGATTAAATGAGAGTATATATTGCTATTTAAGACGAACACGATTTCATGCTTTCATCTAGAATAAGATAAATAATACTGAAAAAATATATCAGTAACAAAATGAAAAAGTTTTTTACACAATTATCTTAAAAGGATGGACTCGCGTGAAAAGGAATTAATGAGCAATCGCATCAAATTTCAGAGTACGATTAAAATCATAAAATATTCACAATTTATGTATGCTTCTAAATATACTTTAGTGATATGAGGATAAAATTGTTTTTCTAACTGGGGAGAGAAAAAATTAAAACAAAATTTCTATTATCCTTCTAATAGAAAGTGTTAAAAGTGTATTTCAGTCATATGCATTTTATGTATTTAATTACTACTTTAAGCTGTATTACAATATCAATATTTTTACAATATCATTATTTAAATCGAAAGTGTATTTTATCTCATTTAAATTTCATTTAAGTTTTAATTAAATTTAATGAGGATAATGTAAAAAATATTAAGATTGTAATACAACTTAAAGTTGTAATAGAACACACAATATGCATATGACAGAAAAAATATGCTTTTATTTATACTTAAGTTTTAATTAATTTTAAAAAGACGAAAGAAGAGAGGTTAACAAACTTAATTCGAATTCCAGACTAGAAATGATGTATTCTGTTTGCTCAACCATCGACTATTCATATAATCAGATTTTTATTTAATTTATTGTGTAGACCTCTCATTTATCATGATCAATTAAATCTGTAGTTTCACGTCCATATTAAAAAAATTTCATTGGAAATATTTCTAAAGCTGAAATGCATTATTTCCGTCGATTCTCGCATATTTTAAAAAAAGAGTCACCGACCTTATCACGATGTGGCCCCAATTATTCTTCTGTTTAAATGCAACAAGGTGTTAATTAGCCATACTTCCCTTAATTTTTAAACTTTTCTTGTAGTCACTCCCCATCAGTTCATAATAATTAAGTTTTGAGATCATGTGATTCGCAATTTTATCACACCTGTGTTTATTTGAATGCATGATTGCACTTTTAATGATGTGAAATACGAAAGGATAGTCGGGCGGGTAACCTCCTCCCACCCGATTTTTCAGGTGGATTCTAAAATTTAATTACTTTTCTAATTTTATGAATTTCTTGCTTTTCTAACATAAGATATTTTTAGAGAAGCATAAATGTTAGAAAAAATTCTTTCGTGGCGAAAACCGTTGTGTGAGATTCAAAACTTCTAACCTGAAATCTTTTTTTTTTTTTCATAAAGGAAAGAAAGTTGTTTGGAAAAGAACATTCAAAGTATAAAATAAATTAATAATGTTTTATAGTTATTTTTTTATGAAGCATTAGAAAAATAGTATGAAATAGTATTATTTTGGCTATTTTTCTTATATTATATATATATATATATATATATATATATATATATATATATGCATATATATATATATATATATATATATATGTATATATATGTATATGTATGTATATATATGTATATATATATATATGTACATGTATATATATACATGTATATGTATGTATGTATATATATGTATATGTATGTATATATATATATATATATATATATATATATATATATGTATACACATACATATACATACATACATACATATATGTGTGTGTGTATGTGAGAGAGAGTTCAAATAATTTTATGCCGTCTTTCTTTCCAGGCCGCGAAGACTTCAGCGGAATCGATAACGAAGCCTTAGATTTGAGCGAATTAGAAGATTACCTTAACAGCGACGCATATAAAAACAGCAGCAAGTAAGTCTTAAATTCCACTCCTAATCCGATTGCAGCTGCTGCAGCTCATTATTTCTTTCATGTAAAGGTTATTATTATGTGACTGCTTCAGCTGTATGGCTGTAATTATTTAGTTTTATGTATTATTTTTACATTCGTATTTTTTATTTTTATGTGGTAATTGAGGAGTTTTGGAAAAGTTGATTGACATACTTATCATTTCGAGAATTTATTATTTTTCTCCACAAATATTTATAAACCAGATTTTTTCCTCTATTGAACTCGAAAGCATTTATATTGAATTTTTAACTAGGGTCGAATTCATTTTTAGTTTCAAAATATGCTTATTTTCTAACTTCAAATTTATTGTTTTTTAAAATGGGTCAATTTCAGAACAGAACGTTCCATTTTTTTTTAACATCGTAATTTTCATTTTTATTATGAGTTAACTAACTTATGCTGAATTTAATGAATTTCGACACTGTGCCCCCTTCATGCCCAGTGTGCTCCCGCTTATAGAAACATTAAATTCGTTTTAATAAATATAGTAACTTATAATGTTGTACTAAAAACTACTAACTGTTTAATATACATTCATGAATTTATGTAAAAATTTTGCACTATTTACCACTTTTGTAACAAATGGGTGGTACTTTCGTTTATAGTGTTATTTTTGTACAAATTTAAAAAACAACTTTTCCATGCGTACCTACTAGTTTGTCTGTCTTTCCAATGATAAAGTGAACAAGACTTTTTTTTCCAAATATAATTTTTAAAAATGTTCCTTGGTGTGAAATTTAATTTTTTGATTTCTAGAAAGCATTTAACGTTTTATTGGTAAAATGTATTAAATATTTTTTTTAATGATAATGAAAACTACAGTCTTTTTTTTCCGGAAAAATGAATCGGGTAGATATTAATTTTCCATACAAGATTGTGTTAAAAATTAGGTACAATAAAAGTATGTTTTTCGTTAAGATTTTTTGATGTTGTTAAACACTAGTATCATACTTTTTTCATTTAATTAAATTTATTTCTAAATTCGAAATACTCTTCCTGTAAAAATTTGTTTTGGAATTGTTTTCCCAAAAATATTAACGTGTCATTTGATTTGATCGTGTGGAATTGTTTTTATTATTATTTTTTTATTTGACTAGCATTTTGTATTCACCATTGTTGTAGGGAAATACACTTTTCAATGTCCTTCAAATTTAATTTATTCTTTAAATTGGCGAATTTCGTTCATAAAGTGTTATATATTCATAAATGAAAAGTATTTTTATTTTTTAAATTGTTTCTCAGATTTTTTGGAAAAATGATTAAAATTAAATTATTTGGAGGAAAAAGAAGATATTACTGTCGAAGAGAATTTGGAAGTCTGTGGCTTACTCTCCTTTTTGTGGCTTTCGAGCAGAATTCGTTATGTTTTATAATTACTTTTATTTAACTTACTATTTAAAACACATTTTAAGCCTTTATTTTTCTCTCTCTCTGAGGATCTGACCATCAGTCGAATAGTAACTGTTCTGGTCTTCAGCTCAATAGTTCGTGAATTCCATTCTCAGTTCGAGCCTGAATGTTTCTAGTGATTTGGAATCTATTTTAAACTGTAGAAACACACAGATTTTGTGCAATGTTGTGCAACAATAAACCGAAATTTTTCTGAATGTTTCTGATTATTTAAAACAATTTACATAGCACCTACATTTACGTTAAAACACAAATTTTAATCCGTTATTTAAATAAGAATAATTATCAAATTGGTTTCTAAGGATTTTTCAATTCATATAGTGAATTAAAAGAAATTCAGATTGTGGTTAATATAAAAACTGAAATTTTACTCATAATTGTACTTTTAAAAACTTTCAGAGATATCCAAAAGTACAAAACAATTAATAAAAATTTTAACAAATTAAGGTTTTTTTTCCATCTTATATTTGAATAATTTTAAAGTAAATTAATTAAAGAATTGGTTACATTTATTTATTAACTTATTAAAAACTCTTCCAAAATAAAGAACGCGTCAGTTTTAAAATATGGTTTCGAAAGGTGTTTTAGCAACGTTCTTCAGTAAAATTTCTAAAGCTTCTATGAGTAGCATTAATCCTCTTTTATGACTTGAAAGATCAAATTTTTGTTTTAGCAAAATACGTAAAATATTTTAATGTTACAATTACTATTTTCGATTAAATATGC
Source organism: Latrodectus elegans (assembly GCA_030067965.1). Lineage (NCBI taxonomy): Eukaryota > Metazoa > Arthropoda > Arachnida > Araneae > Theridiidae > Latrodectus > Latrodectus elegans. Next base: position 10,268,147 of record CM057821.1, read on the forward strand.
ATTAATCATTTGCGTCTCTTTTAAAAGTAATTGAAATTGTATGAGTGTTTGGTTAAATATTAACGCTTGTACTATAGTAAACTAATATTAAATTAACAAATGCATATATATATATATATATATATATATATATATATATATATATATATATATATATATATATACTCTACGAACCATATTTAAAATTTCTGCTAAATACGATGACTAATCATAAAATAGGAAAATTTTTTTGTTATAATTATGTTTCAATAATGTTTTAGCTGGTGTAAAAAATTCATCAAATGCATGTGATTATAAATTCCTAGAAAAGAAAACTCTATATTATTTGGTTTATAAAATAAGATTACATTAACTTTCAATTTTAATAAATTTTTTTTTTTTAGTTTTTTTGTGCAATTTTTATATTATTTGATTTAAAAAGTAGATATTTAGGGATATCATGACCACAGAGATCAATATTAAATCTTTAAACAAAATGTCAATATTTTTGAATAGTTTTTTCAATTCCTTTGTCTAATTTTTTTTAATTGGTTTGTATCCACATAATCTCTTATTATTGTTCACGGCCAGCTTGCCTAGTGGTGCCTGACACGGATAGGGTGGTCCTGAGTTGGAATCCCGGTTCAGGCATGGATGTACTTTCTCTCTCTCTATCCTATCTTTGTCCTTTTCTTGTGTGTGAATGAGGTGTGAATAGTTGCCTACACTATAAACGGGTCCCTATGGCATGTGTGTGTACTGAAGAAGTGGGAAGAATACGGTTCATTTGCAAAAGTGGAGTAGCGCATCCCAATTTGCCAGCCTAGCTGCCACACGAGAACCACAAAAATTATTATTGTTGCAACTATTTCTATCAATTAGTATCATCGTTTATATTGTGGAAAATTAATGCGAAAATACTTGATGTTTCTACTTCATCAGTTATCGTAGGTCCCGGTCTAATTAGCCCTCGTGTACAAAAAATGACCGTTGAGCGACAAACAAACCAAACTACTTCATCAGTTATCGTCATAATATTTTAATGAATATTATTCTGCACCACAATTGTTATCTTTATTTCTATAATATGGGCAAATACGTGAATAGTTCGACCCATGCTTTTTTATAATGAACTCAACGGCATTTAAAATAAGCTTTTCCCAATAAAACTGATCAGTAGGAATCAGAAGTTGCGGGCCTAGAACAGTAATATTCAACAAAAAGAAGGTTATACTTCGTTTAGCTTTACACATGATGAATTTGCTCACATTAACCCTAATTTTATTTGCTGCTCTCGCAAAATCGTGAAACCCATACTATAGTAAAATAGTGAACAAATGCTTGCTTTATATCCGTAATCTCGCTTGAAGTATGCTCTTGCATATTAAATGAGTTCAGCTGCATTTTTAACCAAACAATAAATAAAAAAAATCGTTTACATTTTAATGATGTATTTTTGATCTTAGCTTATTAAAATTCCGTGTTGTTGACGAGAAAAGTAATTTTACATTCTGATTCCTCGAATTTAAGCCAATTTACATTCTTTCTAAATATTAAATTAACGTTTTTTAGAGATTTATTTTAATATAACATTTTCAAAGGTGTTACTGAAAAATAAAAAAGCAACTTTATTTGCTTTGATAATTGATTTAATGTTACTGCTTTAAAAAATATAATTGTTTCGTTTTTGATAAGGGTAACATTTTCCCGTCCTGTTGAGTGACCTACGTCTTTTGAAAATTTTTGAATTTGGGATTCAAAATTTATGTTTTAAGAGAAACTTTTAATTAAGTTATTTTCAATCAATCTGACAATCAATTCAATGAGAAGTCATTTGTTGTTGTTTGAAAATGACGAACACATGATGACTAATTCAAACGCATCTCGAGATGAGAAAAATTAATCATTAATAAACATTAATGTAAATTATTTATGGATGCTAAACCAAAAAGTAATTAAATTTAGGGTCTAATATAAAATAATATAGTTAAACATAGAAATTTTCGTTAACAAAAATTACAATATTATTTTAGAAAAAAACATTAAGAATTATAACACAAATTGATTGCATCGTAAAACTGCATAAAACGATTAACTATTTTAATATGAAATTTTCTGTCTCTCCACTTTTTTTAAAATCGCACCCTTGTATTAATCTCTCAAAATTTTTATAAGTGGTATTATTCAAAACGTCGTAAATCTGACTTGTCGACAAATTTGCTGCCTACCTACAAATCGCACCATCAAATGTCTGAGTGTCGTCTGCGACGAGAAAAATATCCGTTCATGATTTTTAATAGGAATGTATTTTTTAATTATAATTTTTTTCCGTTTGTAAAAATTTTCAAAATTACCTGTTCTTCTAAATAATTAATTTCCAAATTTTCAAATCATTAGCGATATTGCTTCCAAAATGGAACAAGTTGAAAATAGAACAGAAAAAAAAAAAAAAAAAAAAGTAAAATGAAAAAGATTAGGCAAAATAGCCACTTTATGGTTAGGTTAAATCAGCAAGGACGATTTATTTATTTTATTTCATTTATCCCCCCACTCCTTTTGAAACTCATTTAAATTATTCGCTTATTACATAAGATTTGCAGAATTGCTTAGATCAGTTGTTACATACACAAAACATTTGCTATCCTATGTTTTGTAGGAGAAAGACAAAACTGTAATATCAAGATTGCGATAATAATAACTATGGGTTCCATTATGGTAAAAAAAAGTATCTTGATTTTTATCCATTAATTCAAAATACCTGATGAATGCAAAACAGTGAAATTAAAGCTTCCTTTAAATGAAATATGTTTGCTAAAATGCATTGTATGGAAAAGCTCCTTATTTTTAAAGTTTTGCAATATGTTAAGATTAATCTTTATGCAAAAGACGCTGGTAAATAGAAAATTTTTAAATCTTAAAACTAATTTTTTTTTTACTAAATTGCTCTCTAAATAAAAATATTATTAAAAAATAATTATTTAGTATAAATTGCACGAGAAAAAAATTCTAACTAAAATTCGTGCTTAAGGTATCCGCTTACGTTCAAGGCAATTTTTTCTTAAAAGTATTTTTTAATTTTCTTTTATCTTGTTTTCTGATAAAATATGATGTAAAAATATAAAATTAGATTTAAATAGTAAAAATATAAATTTTTAATTGCATATAGTTAACAACATCTTATGAAATTGGTTATTTTCTAGAGAAAATGTTAAAGTGACTAAAACTCTTTAGAAAACTGTAGTGTTTCAATTTTAATTCAAATTGAATAATAAGTTTATGTGACAGTGCTCTTTGAAATGAAGCAAATTGTTAGAAAAAGATTCAGTGATAAAGAAAATGTGGTTAAAAATATTCCTGGAGTATGGATAAATTTTAGGAAACTTTACTGAACATTCCCTTTAAAAATAACTGTAAATGAAAAAGCTCTTCCTGTATATTAACAATTTTGCTTCATTTCATTGATAATAACTCTTAAAACATAAAGGACAAGTTTCATACAAGTATCTTCATTGTTACTTGAGATATCTTTTTAACGGAGGCGGGGGTTCACATATTTTGTGAAAAGCAAAGATAGGTCAAAATCGTCTCTTAATTCATACTTTCGCTTGTGATAGCGACGATATTGCCAATTCATTTTCGAATGTATAAGCCAAATAACGATCTCATATTTATGACTATTGATCAATACATTATAGAAAATATAAAAATTTAAATAAAATATATCACTTTTCTCTTTACAACTTCCGGTTTGAACTTCCTGTTTAATTTTTTATAAACTCAAAGTTCGTGTAACTTAATTTCTATTTGACATACAATAAAAAACTGTTTAAGAAACTGGAAAGCTTTGAGTAGATTTAAGAATGTGCATTTTACTGACGCAGAAAAGCATTTCTCTGTGTTTCTTCCCAGTGAATCTTATTCATCTGCTTATTGACATTTTTTTCTTTCTGAATATCTGGTTCTTTTTCATTTTCTTTCGTTATGTTCTAAATCATTTAGCTATCTGATACATCTTACGTACAAATTACATCTGCATCTATTTACAAAAACTCCTGAAAAGAAGTTTTGGGCAACAGTGAGTTTTTTGTTCATAACTAAATGACCTGCCTTCACTCAAGTAGTCAGGTAAAATGTTTTTGGCTTTTACCAGTTATGGCTGTTTTTTTAATAAAGCTTACTTCTCAAAATGATCTGAATATGTTTTTTCTGCATCATTCCAAACATAATTTGGCAAGTGCAGTGCGCCAAAAATTACAATTTCGTAAATCAATTCATTCCGTGTAAAAGTTTCTTTCGATATTTGCACTTGAAGAATTGATACTTGACTGATTTGCACTTGATATATAAATATTCTACACGAATTACTATAAAAATTCCAGGATTTTAACATTAGCAGTGAAGTCAGTTATCTAAGGATGTACGATTCACCAATAAGGGTTTTCTCTTTGTTATTAAATTGATTTATTGCTTTTAAATTAGAGACGATAGAAAAAAAATTTGAATTTTCGAAAATATATACGTACTCTAGATTTTAAGTTGAAGGTTAAATTGTGTCTGGTACACAAATCTTCATTGTATAGTACACATCACTCACTGAACATCAGGATTTATGAAACTGACACGCTCCCTTCATGTAAATGGTTTTATGTACCTTGGACTGTACCAAATCGTACTCTGGTCCAACATTTACTATTTTTGAGTCCTGGTCAGATTTTTGAGTTCGCATTCCTACTTCCATAAGTGGGGCATTTACTGATGAACATTAAACTCTTTAAATATTTGGCATGCGGAAACCTTTTCTGCACCATTAGCTAAAGAAATTCAAATATAAGGCTGATTCTGCCATCACTCGGATTTTTTACAGTTTTGAGCCCCCAGTAGCACAATAAAAGTGTAAGATATATGGTATTTTTAACATTAAAAAACTCCAGGTTAATTATATACGCGTATAATGTAATTTACAATTTAAGTAGATTATGTACAACAGAACTGCAATTTATCGATGATAAAATTCAATAGACTTGCTTTGGGAAGAAATTTATATATATATATATATATATATATATATATATATATATATATATATATATATATATATATATATATATATATATATATATATATATATAGGGGTTGGACAAAAAATATGGAAACACCTTGTGAAATGCATGTTTAGAAAGAAAGATTGATTTTAATGAATTATGTAGGTGGCGCTGGCGTTTTCGCCTACTGGCGCCATCTATACAACTTCGTAAATGCGCTGCACAGTTCAGTCGTTGTCGGAGCACTGTTATGGGAGGTTGGCATTGCATTACGTCAGAGATAAGAGACTTCGAACGTGGGCGAATTGTTGGGGCGCATATAGTAAGTGCTTCCGTAAGCAAGGTAGCCGAGGTGTTTCAAGAGGTACTGTATCGAAGATTTATTCGGCATAATTGAAATGCGGGAAAACATCATCCGCTAAATCGCAGCGCGGACGAAAGTGTGTGCTGAGCGATCGAGAGAGGCGATCATGAAGGAGGCTTATCACGAAAAATTAGAAGAACACAGCTGCAAAAGTTACTGCTGAAATGAATGTTATGTTACCAACCCTGTGAGTATCAAAACAATTCGAAGGGAGCTTCATAAACAGGGAATTGCTGGCCATGCGCAATTGAAAAACCATTCATCAGAGATGATTCTGCCCATAACAGAAAAAGTGGTGTTTAATTCATAAAGCCAGGACTATAGAGCAGTGGAAGAGAGTGATATGGTCTGATGAGTCTTATTTCACATTGTTTCCCACTTCTTGCCGAGTTTACATCTAGAGAACGCCATCTCAAGTCTATAATACAGACTGCTTGTTGCCAAGAGTGAAACATGGCGGGTGTTCTGTGATGGTTTGGACAGCCATATCGTGGTTCTCTGCCGGCCCTTTGCAGAACAGATTACTGGCAAGACTTATGTAAACATTTTGACCGATCAAGTGCATCCCATTACAAACTTTGTTCCCCAATGGTGATGGTTTCTTCCAAGATGTCAAAGCCCCTGTTCACGCAGCTCACATTGTCCGGAAATGATTTTCTGAGCATGAGGGTAATTTTTCGCATCTCCCCTGGCCACCACAGTCACCTTACCTGAATATTATCGAACCTTTGTGGTCTACATTGGAGGGAAAAGTACTTTCTTGCTATTCACCGCCATCATCGTTATCTGAACTTGCCAGCTTTCTGTAGGAAGAATGGTACAATATTCCCTTGGCAAACATACAGGAACTGTATTTATCCATTCCGAGAAGACTGCAAGCTGTTTTGAATGCCAATGGATTTCCTACACCATATTAGGCTAGGAAGCGTGTTTTTTTAAAGTATTTCCATATTTTTGTCCAAACCCTGTATGTGTGTGTGTATATATATATATATATATATATATATATATATATATATATATATATATATATATGTATATTTCCATTCTGAATGATCCAATCAATCCAATCAATAGAGAGAATAAGTTTTTGTCATTATTTTGTTAATGGGGCAACAGTAGTCGCCAAGGTAAAACATAAAATGAAACTTTTTGTGGAAAATATTTTATTATATGTCTGGTAATTATTCAAAATAAAACAAACGGTAATAAGTAAAATAAATAAATAAATAAAAGAAGAAAAAGAAAGGTGTTGAATTATAAATAAATAAAACTACGTTCCTATTTTTCTCGTGGAATAAAAATTTAAAATTCGTTGAGAATTTAAAATTCTGCTCTGTTTTCTACATCTAAAATGAAGAAATTGCTTATAATTTTTTAAATAAAAGCGGTCAAAACGAAGCACATGCACAAATATTGAGATTACAAAAATGTATATAAAACTAAGCTGCTTAATGATGGGGTTGCCTTAATTATAAAATGTTTAATTTTACATAAAATGCTTCATTTTCATGTATCAAACATATATATATATATATAATATGATATTTCAGAATTCGAAAGTAAAACTGTTTTTGTTAGTTAAACTAAATTGTTGATATAGTATTAGAAAAATGAGTTTCATTTGCTTTCATCAATTTTTTAAATTAATTTTTTTCGATTAAGATAAAGAAAGTAAACTACAAATGTAATAAAAATTCTCTATAAAATTCTCATTGTGTCTTATTTTTGCCTCCTTGGCTATAGTTTGTATATTTTTTAATTAAAATCTTTTAATAATGACTTTTCTTGTAGGATTTTACCTCGTGTTGGAATCACATGTTGTTAAAGAATGAAAACTTCGTGAGGCTTACTAATTCTTACAATTAAATTTAAATGTTAAAAAATTTTCACTTACAGGAAGATTTTAAAAATAAAAAGCTTGTTAAATAATATTGAGAAGAATCAATGCATGGAATTTCAATATTGATCAAAAATTTAACAAAAGCCATGGAACATGGAAATAAAATAAATGTTTATTCGTTGGGATGAAATTGAACCAAAATCGAAATTATTTTAAAAACATGCATGCTAGCATAAAATTCTTATTTTGCTGGATTAGCTTGAGTATTCTAGCTGTTGTTAAAACATCAGTACAATAAATTTTGCTACATGTGTATACTAAACATTATTCGACTAAATATTAACTCAGCTTCATACTACTAATTTTGCCTGCATTGAAAACAATTTTATTCATTGAAATAAATTCCAATCTATACACACACATTGTCATTATAAGTGTTTGACCAGTTTATATGACGCATTACTTAATCCTTACTCGGAACGAGAAATTAATATAGCGCTGAAAACATTAACATGAAAAAGACCACGGCACATCTTAATTGTATAAAAACGATAATGAATTCCGTCGGAGAATTATTTTAATTAAGTATCTAGTTAAAATAAATTACCTTGACTAATACAGTAGGATTGATTATATTTTTTTTAACGTTAACTTGTTGTATGTATAATAGGGAAACACACGGCAGTCATATATACTTACATGTTTATAATTATAAACCTCAAGATTTGTAACTATAAATCATTAGTGAGTAACTGTATTTAATGACATTTATCATTACTCATTACATTTGTCTGATCTGTGCTTTTCTGTGTTCCAACAAGTAATCGCTGTTTCATTCCTTTAAAGGAAATATCAGTATTAGATATTCAATGAAAGATATTAGATAAAATTAGCTGGAGGATATAAATTCTGTTGACGTAAATGATGATTGATTCATACTTTTTTTTTATTTTTCAGTAATAAATTCTGAATTATTAATATATCCTGATTACAATCTCATGTCTAAACATCGGGCGCGGCCAATGCATGGTAAACCAGGGTTAAGAAGGTCCTGGTATTCTGAATGAAGAATGACTGTATTAGTCAATTTCAGTTTATACTGAAAGGATATGCTTTCACTTAACAAGATATCCTTAGCACAGTAAGAAGATCCTTCTGGGCTCAATTTTTTCAACTATCATATCACAGTTTATACTTTCACAATTGCATTGGATGGAAGCTGAACCTCGCAATCAACTCCTCTGTATGCCTACTTCATAATTTTTTCGCAGACATCTGATATTTATTTCGTGCTGTTGTTTAAGAAGAAAAACAAGCTCAGAATATAAATTTGCTTTTATTTTTCCTCCGAAATATAGTTTTTAAACGTCATTTATTCCTTGTTAGGAATATAACAGTGGGTCCTAATTGGCAGGATTGGCACAAACAAGAGTAATTCGTGTCGCTCGCTTAACATAAAAATTTGTCTTCTATTGTTTTCGTTGGGAAGTTACGTGACGCTGATCACTCTGCGACAATAGGCGAAGGTCGTCACATCAATTTCGATTTATGTTTTAGGAATTTAGTTACCTTTTAATCATCCCGGTATTTCCCGTTGAAAAACAGTGTCTGTCATGTTAAATGACACTCCAATAAATGTTTTTTTTTTTTTTTTTTTTTTTTTTTTTTTTTCATGAGCTTCTCAATAATTTACGTTACTTTCACTGTCCAAAAGTCAGCTGAAAGCGTTATTGCAGATTTATTATACACATCATGTTTCGTTGACAATAAACTGTAGTGTATAAAATCACTGAAAATTGAATCTAAAGATAAAAAAAAAATCCTTATTATATTATAATGTATTTTAAAATCAGATATAATAACTATTTTTTTAACTATTCAATTTTAAACACACGCACATATATGACATTCTGTTACATTTTAAATAATAATTTCGTATACATATATAAATGAAATTTAAGTATTTGCAAAGGACCCCCGATCATATGAGTGATATAACTTGAAAAATAAGTAAACTTTACTATGACATCGCACACTTATAATTTTATGACCCTCGTATAACACGCACTGATCCCGAACGTTATACTTCTGTACTATGAAATTTATAAGGATGTTAACAATCCATTTTACATACGTTTGTACATTGTGTCAGTTGTGTTCTTATGAAATTGGCTTTGGAACATTCTGCTAAAAAAAGATGTCGGTGTAACATTATTTCAAATAGCTCCTTCAGCGAATTAACGTATCATAAAACTGTGTTTGGAATTATTTGATTTATTTGAAAATAAATTTTTTTAGTTGCATTTGCATGTTTTTTTATTTAAAAAGTTCTTAATAATATTGTTATAAAACGCACACATTTCATTCATAACAAAATTTTTCCTTAATGTTCTATTTAAATCCCTTTAACTAGAAAAGTTAAACATGAATCATTTCTACATAACGCGTTATGTGTCAACTCAGCCACAGTAAATCCCTAAAGGGAAAAGAGAAGCGCATCTTCCCTACCCGATGGGGAATCTAGCCCAGTTGTTATTTGGATGCGGTCGTATGAAGACCGTATTGGCACCACTGTATTGTGGTGTGCAACTTATTTTCATGGAATGTAATCATGAAAATTGTTAAAATAAAATATTAAAGGCAACAGGACTTATTAATGAATGCAGAAAACACGCAACTAATAAGTAACGCAACACGTTATACGAGATCATACGAGCGCGTTTTATGAGAATGCTCGTACAACACGTTTTCAAGTAATGTGTAACCACTATACCGGGTTTTAGGGGGGATTACTGTATTTGCTGCTAACACTTATTGAAATTCCATATTTCTTTTATTTACTTTTGTCTGTACATTAGATATAATGGCCAGTCGAGGTTACGTATCCAGTTTTCATAATTTGGTACATGAGTACCAAATTATGAAAACTAACTTCCTAAATTTGTTTCTTAAAAAAATTATTTCGTTGCAGTTTTTTTTATTATTTTAAAGTACTTTTATACTATTTATAATAAATAATCCAATAAGACGTTGCAATTTGTCAATGTTGAATAGTAATACTTGCCAAATAATCAAATCCTTTTTATCAAATATCAATCATTATACTTTTTCCTGCAACTAATCTAATTGATTAATGAATTCTCTGTGCTTAGGAGTAGTATTTTTCTTACCTATTTCTGTGCCAAATAAGTGTTTTTTTTATTTTTGGGTACAGGTTAGACATTTATTTCTTACAAATAAAACAACTAAAATCAAAAAGACAATTTAATTTTTTTTTGTATACACTTTAATTTTTCTTTAAAAACACTTAAGTTTTCTGATAATGTAAAATTGATAAAATTCCATTTACGAAGCAAATTATAATTTAAATATTTTTGTCTGAAAAAGCGATTTAGCTGAAAATATATTCTTATCTATTATTAAATTTTATAAAATCTAAAAATTAACGTTTGTTTTCTTTAGACGATAATGTTTTCAATAATAACGCAAAAAAGTCAGTGAAAGTTCGTTGTTTTACAGTTAAAGTAAGTTTTATGTAACAGTCTAAAATCTTTATTCAGGTCTACTTAGATTTAAAACCGGATAACATGTTCTGATTCCTAAAGATACTTCTTGAATGAATTAATGGGGATATTAAAAGCATTTTCCTTTTCATTTCCCAAAAACAACGCGAAAATTTTGTTTCGGAAATTTTTGTCAAAAATTAATAAAAGATTGGGAAACCTGAATAGGTGAATGTTTATCTAAACGGAAAAAAAAAATAGTTGAATGTGATGCAAATTCATAAAAATTATTAGTTACAAATGCCTGTCGGCAACGGGCTTTCCAATATCTTGCAACACAACAAGAAAAAACAGATAGTGCAGAGCACTCGTCCAAATGTGAAGCAGTCATAACATGTCCAGAACATAACATACAAAATAAACACGCAGGGGAGTCCACAATGTTAAAACGGAAGACAGTCATGACCAGTCAGCATTTTAAATATAGCAACTACAGTTGTTCGAGGGAAGTCAGGAATAGAGCGTGGAGCAAAGAAGAGTACAATCCAAGGCTTGCCATTCGAAAGGTGTAAGGCAGTATCACGGCGAAAGCGCCTAGAGATTCTAGAAATGCCAAGTTAAGATGAATGTAATCTCAATTTCATAAGAGGTTTCTGCAGAATTAAGGTCGCTTTCTTAGCAAGGAGATCAGCTCTTCCTCAATGCCACAGTGGGAGGGAATCCACTGGAAAGACACTTTATTGGGGAATCCTGCAATTTAGGACTCTTTGATTCTTAACCTATTTCTTAGTTGAAAAAGCTTGAAGCGCAGAAGTAGAGTCCGATTCAGATTACGGCTCTTTCAAAGAAGTTTTGTCGTATGAAGAGTTGTTCAAGTGCAATGAGAATAGCTTCCATCTCGCCATCAAAGTGAGTCGAGAAAGTACCAACTGGAAGACGGAAACAATAAAGATGCCTTGCGAAAATTCAGAAAGTTAACCACCCGTGCAGCCGGTGGATAACGGTTATGGATGCTCTCGAAAGCAATCAATCACCTGAATAATTTCGGGAGCGAGATCCGACTTTTGGAGTATGATCTAGCCTTATATCAAAATTCATGTAATGGAAGGAATTCATAAAAAATTAATGAATTATTTTACCTCTTGTTTCAGATATTCAAATTAATTTTAAATATGCTCAAATATGTGTGTGCTCAAAAATTTCGTATAATAGAACGAAGTCCTATATTTTTATGTGTTTCAATGTAAATTTGGCATTAATTTGTTTTAGCACAGTTATATGTTTAATATTAGGTATGGTAAGTTTGAATTTTTTGCGAATTTTGTACTTTAAACGAATATTTAATTTTTTTTAACAAAAGTTATAATCATTGTTGGCTGAATTTATAGGATAAATGTATAATTTAATAATTTGAATTTGTATAAGCCTTATAATATAATCACAGTGACTTTATAAATTTTAATAATTATCAAGAAAGTTATATTATTTAATGTAATCTCATTTAATTAATTCGTGAGCTCGTAAACAGAAATGTCAGTGATTGTGAGTAATCAAATATATATATATATATTCCTTTTAAATACTTCAATTGAAAAGTCCAATAAAGTGAACCACACAATTATTGGACTCTTTCAATTTTTCCAGTATTGAATAAAAACAGTGGGAATAAATTAAACTTCGTCGTCTTCAGCAATATTTTATTATTCTTAATTAATCATTTTAAATAATATATTTTGCCCACTTTACTCTTGTAATTTTTCCATATTCTACATTTTTTATTTTTTATTAATTAAAATTTATTCCATAAGAATAGATTCTCTTTACAGATTATTTTTATATAAAGAATTTAAAACAAATCCATAGATTTCAAAAAGATTTTATGTTTCATATTGCAGAAAAATTAATGTCCATTCGAACATTACTTAATATAAATGAATGTTATTCTTGATATTTTTAATTGGTATTCAGAAATACTGTTTTATAAAATGCTGCCTTTTTTTAAACAAACATAGGCATCATTATCTCTCTCTGTGATACTATTTTTACGATGGATAAACATTCTGAGAACTGATAAATAAATCGACATCCTCAGTACTTAATGAATTATAATAAAATAAGAATTTCATGATCTTGACTTCGCATGAAGCGTGAAAAATTATTTGCGCTGTTTAACTATTGTTTCTTTGCCTTTAATTAAATATGAACTGTAAGTGTTTTAAATAACAATACTCTTTCGACGTAAAAATAATTTGAATAATCTTAATGAGCAAGTTCCTACCCCCTCATCTAAATTAAGCAAATCAAATTCTTGGCCATTTGCAGTAAACTCTATTTGCATAATAAGCTATCCCGCCATTGTGAAGAAATCAATACTTAACGTATTCCGTAATTAAACAAAAATGATTTTTTTTTTTCAATCTTGCTTAAATCAGCAGGAGCTCAAGCCATAATTTATGTACACCTCCTTTGCTTTCAGCGGCGCGCCGTGCTAATGAAGCAATGTAACGCGGAAATGGAATTATCAGGATTTCCGTCAAGATACCTATTTAGATGGAGAATTCAGCAGTCTTTATACTGTTGCGTGTTGCTGCTCTCCAATCGTGTTTATGGAGCAATTTTGTGAACCACCCTCTGCTTACTGCGATGCAACACGTGAATGTTGAGCCTGTGTGTTCGTTTCGAACCGCGTTATCACTTTCTTATGTTTTCCAACAATGTAAATGGAACCTGATTTCAGATGCCTTCTCCCATGTTTTGTTTCGATCATTTAAGTTGATGTTCCAGATTTTAAGGCATTAGATATTTTGATGTGCTGGCGGATATGCTTTTTGATGTTTGAAACGGTATCTGATTCCTAAAAATGAATTTATTTATTTTTCTTTTGCTGAGAAAATGTGTTTTAAATGTTAAAATAATATGCTTTTTTTATGAATTATTTGTATGGGAGTGTAGAGGAAATCTTACGAGTAGAATTTTAATCATGAAGGCTAATTGATTGATGATATAGAAAAAATCAGTTTACAGCTAGACGACGCAAAATAAATGTTATACAAATTAAATGACAGAAAGTTAGGAGAAACTTCAAAATTAGAATGGGCAAATTTTGAGTCAATTTATTTAATAATATTTTTGGATATAATTGCTGTAAATTTTCGTTAGATGGAAAATTATACAAAATGATTTTGCATCCACCGATGGATTTTATGAAATTATCTTAATTGATGAAATTGTGTAACTTAGATTAGTATTTTATAGCATAAGTACTGTGGTATATTTTAAGACACCTTCATTAGTCTATTTTTACCTGATGACACTTATGAAAGCATATTCGTTTCGCAGTGCAGCAAGCTAACTTATAATTTCAAACTGAACTTTCAATGATTCCTTCACTTCCTCCTCCTTCTATCCATTTTTTCTTTCCTTTATGACCTGAAAATGTACATTATATTTTAGGGGTTATAAAATTTATCTCAAACTATTTCTCTTTGACTATGTTCGCGACTTATTTGTCCATCAAGGAATGTGTACACATGTTCATTAATTTGAAATCTGCTTTCATTTAGCGATAAATATGAACTTAAGTCTTTTAACTTAAATAAATAACTTTTAACTTAAATAAATTTATTTGAAATTTTCTGTTTTACATTATTATTATCCTCCACAATAATTTCTTACTAACCGCCTGTCATTTTTATTTTCCTTATTTTAAAGGCTTAGCGTATGACAAATTACGCTCAAAAATTTACTAACTATTAATTTATGAATCCTACCGAGTACCACCGAAACCATTTCTTTTTCATGTTTATCTAGAAGGCTTTATTTTTTACACTGTTACGAAAATTATGTCATGGTATGGGGAAAAATGTTTTCAAACATCTTTTTTCAAATATTAATGAAAATTATATTTACAATTTTTTGTTAAACGAATATTATAAGCCTAGTTATTTCGTAAAATTCACAAAGTTGTTCTCTATGTTGGATACAATAAATTTGAATTTTGCATAAACTTATAAAGGTTAACAATATCACAAATAAACTTGGGTGTATGCGTGTGAGAGAGTGTATAAGTAAAAATAACAATTAACAACAGTACCAATAAATCCTTTTGTTGCTATTATTATTGCTATTTATTATTAATCAATTCTTTATAGAATCATTGGTCAGAATTGAAAATCTTTACGATGAATTTGCTATAATCAGTAGTAGTCTTATTGTCAAAAAGATTTTAAAGTTTTTTTTTATTTTCTTTAGTAGATTTATATTGTTTTCATTTTATTTTGAATGTATTTATTCCAAAATGTTCCATTCGCATATTTTGATATTGATCATTACTTATATTAATTAAAATTAACTAACTTTAAAATAGTAAAATAAAATACTGTAAACTCTTCATCAAGTGCAAATATGTCACAAAATAATAATTACATTATTAAGTGTTAATCCTTAGATTATATTTTGATTGCCAAACACCTTTAAACTTGACATATTCGAAATTTTAAAAGCATTATTAATACGTTTTTTTCCCCCTTCATGTCTGTAAACCCAAAATAGCTTTAAGCCATTGTATCCTTTTGTATTCCTTTCAATTAATCTGCAGCAGCTTGTAGACTATTAGAAGGTCAATATAATTCTTTGATTGCTGGCAACTAAGGCAAACATTTGAGCAAACTGAGGCACAAATGGCAAATAATTCAGCATCCTCATTAATTGAAATTTTCATTCTTCTTGTAGGTCAAGAGACTTACAGGGCACGCTTTGATTTCAATAGTGCAATAGTCAAAAGGCGTGAGGAGCCAGAATTACTATCATTAAATGGGAATCTTGAATGGACCCCCGGAAAGAAGGGATCGTGCGCACGATTACCGAATGCGTAACAATGAACAACTTGTGTAACTTGCAACCATAAATTGCGATTAGATACGGGTGTTTTCATTTCTTTCCTAGCCTTCCCTATTACTTTTTGTGAGTTGTGGTGGTGGTGTTTATCATCTCTACGATTGATATAATTCTAGATCAAGTTTCATATCCACTATTCCTTTCTTTTTAATTCATTTTTAAAAGTAATCCAAAGAAGTAAGGATAAAAGTCACGCGCGATCCATTTCGAATGAGAAGCGAAACTTCTTACTTTATTTTTATTTCATAAGTTTGAGCATGGGCATTTTCAAATGTTATATTGCCAGAGGAATAATTTTCATGTATTAAGGATGAATCTTTTTATATATATATATATATATATATATATATATATATATATATATATATATATATATATATATATATATATTGTAACTGGACATTATTTATTATTTTGGTAAATCAAATTAATTGGATTGTTTTGTTTTTATTCCTAATTCTTTATTTAACACTAGCATAGTTAAACATATCTGGTTAAAATGAATCTGGCATTGAAATGTTTCTTAAACTTTACTGCTGCATAAAAACAAACCAATTTGCCTACAAAGATATAGTATCAATGTTTTTCACCTTATCAATTCAGCGCTTCTGGAGTGTACAAATTATAAATTAATTGTTGTTTGTGATACACACACACACGCACACGTACACACACAAGTATAATTTCAATATTTTTTATGATTGGTGGATGAAGACGCAATAATATCCAGTATAACTATTTTAATATAAAACTAAATATTTTAATTGCATATGAATAATTTTTGCAAAATTTAGGAGGGGATTTCGGAAATGGAGGAATACAAAATTAAGTTAAGATTCTGTCTTTTGAAATTACAGCATATACTGACATGTTTATTGGAAGTATTATAAGTTATGTAAATTCACACAAAACCCTGATTACACACTTTTTATGCAATAAATTAGAAATTCTTTCAATAAAAGAATTTTTCCATGTATTATATTTACTTCATCAAAATTTTCCACTGCATAGCATTGCGCAGTGACTCCATGAAAATGCTTCTAGCATTTTTAATACATGTAATCAAAAATATAACCAGCTTTTCTCTGAAGAAAAGTATTAATCCGTTGTTATGTAAAAGTGCTTTGCAAACTATAAGCAACTATTAATTCAACCCAGAAAAGTTTTCTCTAAATTATTTCAAAATAAAGTTCTCTTATCGAAAAGTTTTACCTTACAACATTTAATCTTTTTTAGAGATGGAAATTTTTGAGTATCTGTATAAGCTTTAAAGATTAGTTATGTTTTTAACTAGAGAGTAAGTAACTATATGCAATATGTGTAAACTGTAAAGCCTCGATTGAACTCGATGAACTAGATGTAACTCGATCTTTAAAGCCTCGATTTTACCGTTGGAAATGGAAATATTTGAATGTTTATTGACAGTGTGATGTTTGGAAATCAATTTTCCTTTGTTGTTAAACTGCCTTTGTCAGTTATCCTGTATATTTCTTTTTATTTATAATATAAAAAGAACTAATGAGTTCCGACATTTTAATTTACGATAAAACAAGTAGAGTGCATTATATCAGTAATATGTTTCCTGCAACAGTGATCGGTAACATTCTTTCAAGCAGTGGCTGCTTTTTGGTTTATTAAGTACAGAATATCAAAATTCATACCGCATAATATACAGCCATCAAATGCATGTGATAATTAAAGTAATATTAATTAATAATAATTAGATGAGAAAAACACGCTAACATATATTAAATATTCTTTTTACAAACTTGAAATTTTTATTCTGCATTTCATTTCTTGGGCTTTTCCATATAAACAGCACAAAACAACGTGGTTATTCCGTTGCTTATTGCAGATTTCTGTATCAAATAACTTATTTTTCAAACGTTTCGACTGATTAATTCAATTAAGTGCAATATCAAAAAATGTTAAGAATATAGAAGATTCTTCCCTATATTTAGTATATTAAATATAAAATGTATTTCTTATTTTTTCATCGCTTTGTGGAAAGTATAGTATAAGATTATTTAAAAAAATACTGAATTTTATCCATGGGAGTTAATTTTTCCCCTCTGTGTCATTTTTTAGCTTAACTAAACCCATGCAAATTCGATATAGGATTAATTTTCTTCTTCCTTTAAAATTAACCACTTACAACGTGAGATATCGGGATGTGAGAGAAATGGAATAAAACTATACATCAACGGCTTGTTTTCTCCAACATCCATTACTTTTCTTAATCTCTTCCTACTGATTTCCACCTTTTGCTTTGAGGAAAAAAAAAATGCATATTATCCAAAAGATAAGGAAATGCTTACATACGTAAATAAATATCTTCCGCTTACGGACATCTTAAATCGTGGCATTCGCCTCACGTGATGTTTTATGAAGAATTATTGCTTAGGTAACGCCTTTACAAGGCATTACTTCTAACAATCTGACAGAAGCGAAGCCTTCTCGGAGGTCTGGCTTTTGAACGCCGATTACATCTTCCATTTTGTTTGATTGCAAATACCATTATCTCTCTCAATTGAATTATGTCTTTTGTCTTTTCTGCAAAGACATAAAATTTGCAAAGAGGAAAAAATGTCTTCGCCTGTAATTGTATGTCCAGATATCTTTATCAACATTTTTCGCTATTGGAATTGAAGGAAAAATTGTGATTAATGTAGGCTTAACTTTATCACGTCTTAACTGCTTATCAAAATATTGCTGAAGAGTAAAAACGTTCTTTGTAAAAAAAAAAAAAAAAAAAAAAAAAAAAAAAAAATTGATATCAAAATTAGAGTTACAGAAAAACAGAACAAAATTAGATTAACAGAAAAAAAAATTTTTTTTCTCCCTTTTTAACGTAATAATTCAGACAATTTGTTAAATATACGCTATTTTAAAATCTACATTAACATTAGTGCAGATGTTCCGGGCACTTTTAAGAAAGTTCTTGTCTGATTTCAGTTTATACGTAATAATCACTTATTACATCTTTTTCCTGTTTTCATAAATGCGATCACATATAATCCTTAAAGTATTCTTACGTTATAATAGCAAAACTTTTATCCTCTTAAAGCTGAATAATAGCTTTGTAATTACCAATAAGTTTGCAATTTTAGTCTCCTGAGTTGCTAAATAAATATTTTAAAGAAGTGATACCTTTTTTGTCGCGGCACACTTTTAACGATTTTAAACTGTGTAAAATAATTTATGATATTAATTTTAAATGCAAAACGATATAGCATCTACTACAAAAGCAACAGTACGTTTTTAAGAGATTAATTACAAGATTATTAATAATAAGAATACCTTTAATGAGAAATTTGATATTTTTTGATAATTTTATTAATATTTGATCATGAAAATGAGATTACTACTCTTATATCGTCTTGTACATTTAATAGCTTTGATTCTTTCTTTTTTTATGTTGGTTAACGCTAAAAAACAGAGTTCATACAAATAATATACAAAAAATGTTAATTGTAGATACTTGTAACCTTTGAAATTTCCTCTCGTGGGGCAAATATTTTGATTTATAAAAGGTCAGTCATTGAAGATAAAAAGTTTTTTTTTAACTTTAAAAAAATGGTTGGGGTACTTAACTATACAAACAAGTTTTCTTTTACTGTGTGTTTTTCTTTCATTTCAATAAACTTTACGCGTAATAAAACTAGCATTATAATCTTTACTATATACATTTCTAAAATTTGGAGGCAGACTTTAAGAATTTGACGCCACTCTTAAGTGTTATGCACAGTGGTTAAGAAGGTAATACATTTTTCGTCTCGTTAGCACATTTTTTAACTAAGAAATCAAAATTGAAGTTGATTTGTAATTTGCTTCCCAATTTTCACAGGGATTGCAAACCAATCAAGATAAACTATTCTTATGCCACATTTATGTCCTTTTTGTTTATTTTTACAGTAATACATTATTTAATTTATATATAAAATCATTTTATTTATGCTTCTTCCTTAGCAGTGGAAAGCTTTAATTCCCACTTACAAATATTACTTTGTCCCAAACACAAATGAAGTGGCGTTTACTGAGCAAATTAGACGCTTAGTTTAGCTTTTATCCCATGCTCCTTCAAGTGTGTCAACCTCTGTTGACAATGATATCAGCTGACATTGGCTGCTGATTTCTTTTAAACTTGTTTTCGATTTTGAAACACTATTGTTAAGCAAATGAGTTAAAGAATTTTTTTTTTCAGTTCAGCGTCTTCAAACAATATTAAATGCATTGTCACATTCCACTGTTTCAAAATGAAACAAGACTTTAAATCAAAACATGCCGTTGCAGTCTCAGACTCGAATTAAAATGTGATGAAGGATGGGGTGTGGGTGAAAATTTCCTTCAATGACCTTAAAGGCTTTACGATGGATATGTATTAATTTCTTGTTTTGAGGTCAGTCACGATTCTTCGCAAAAGGTGTGCCCTGGGGTGGATAAAGCACTCCACCTTCCCTGGTCATTTTTATAAATATACTATTAAAAAAAAATTTTAAAAATACCACGTCGGAATCATAACTTCATCCTTATTCTCTCTCTCCCTGCATCTTTGA
The DNA here is from genome assembly GCA_030067965.1 of Latrodectus elegans. Taxonomy (NCBI): domain Eukaryota; kingdom Metazoa; phylum Arthropoda; class Arachnida; order Araneae; family Theridiidae; genus Latrodectus; species Latrodectus elegans. Next base: position 10,288,330 of record CM057821.1, read on the forward strand.
AATTGAACTTTTTTTTAGTTGCCTCTTGCATTGGGAAGTGGTCTTCCACAGCTTGTTGAGGTTTCTTTATGATCAGTTATTTGATTTGCAATCTCTCACAGATACAGTTTGTTCGCGTGTGCTTTTCTTTATTTTCTTTCGAAGAAACAAATAATTAAGTTGCAATTATCTAAACTCCGAAGATGGCGCTTTTTAAATATATATATATATATATAGATATATATATATATATATATATATATATATATATATATATATATATATATTGTATGATTATGATTTGTAGACTTAATGTATGATAGTTGTGACGCCGATTATTGTAATTTGACTTTACCGTTTCACAAGGGAGTTGAAAAAAATTACCCTAACTGTATTAATATATTTGCATTTGTTCATTTTCTGGTTGCATAAATCACTTTGAATATTTATAGATACACAATAAATATTGTTTGAAAAACTGGGGTATTTCATTTCAAAAAAATACAGAAATGACTGGAAAACACACAATATCGTGAATCCCTTTTAATAGAATTTTCGTAAAAACCTGTATAGTTCAATATATTTGAACTGTTATTTAAATAAAATTAAAATTTACATATCTTTGTGTGAAATCTTTTACTTCATATTTTAAATGTTTTAATATATCTTAAAATATTATCTCGTTTACTTTTATTAAACAAACAATAAAACTAAATTTAGGATTATAAAAAGGATTTTTATTGTAACTTTTGCTGTTCGGAATCATTTTTGTAGATTGATAAACTATAAAATAGTAAATGAAGAAATATAAGAATATCCACACATATGATTTTTTGAATTTCCACATCTGAAGAGATCATACACTTAAATGCCGTAAATTGTGGAACAAACTTTTTCATATCACATTTTAAAATAATGCACGTAGGTAAAAAAATAAATATACATTGATTTTAAGGCACATCTTTCCTAATTGTACATTAACAGATGATACTACAACAAAGACTGCTACAATGCCATTACTGTTATAACAAAAGAAAGGTTGTACAAACATGTTAATTCTGTAAAAAGAAATAATGGCTGTAGTTAAATAACATCAAATAAAAATATTTCGTGTGTGTGTGCACACAGTGATAAATAAACTCAAATTATAATTAATATTTTTAAGAAGCAGACTCAATTGTAAACAAATTGTCTTGACACCTGCAGCTTATTGAGATGCTGTTGTTGATTCATTGCAGAATCTCGCGTTTCTCTGACTGCGGTGTGACTTCACCACTGATTAGGGCTTAGAAGATAGCAAGGTGCTACATTTAATAGATGGTGTGCAAAAATCTTCAGCATAATTCAGAACAAGAGAGCCCGTAATATTGATATATCTGTATATAGGTGGCAATTAGCACTAGTTACTTATTATCTTTCATGGAATAGTTTTTTTTTTTTTTTTTAACGAATCGGTTTTTAATGAGCGAGTAATTTTAGGTTTGACGTCCAGCCGAAAAATCCGAATTACTATCCTCGGAAATAAAATTTGTAGTTGAACTTGTTGAATTGTGGACCTTTCAGTTCAAAATTACAGACTTAGAGGGTTTTGATAGGACTGTAATAGCCGAAAGAGGAAAAACAAGTGCCATAAAATCTATGACGTCAATAGACTGGATTGCTGACGCTTTTGCTGGTATAATAAAATGAGAATACTATGAGACTTAACTATTTTTGTTTGAAAAGTGCACCTTCTGAAATCTCGGAATTTTCATGTTTCATTGTTAGAATATCTTCTGTATGAAAACATTTTTATTTATTTTAGTTATGCCAAACTTTGGCTCGGAAGTTCACAGGTTCTTGACAACGTTGGAAAGTAATTGAAACGTTCGTTGAAGAGTGACATAAAAAATAGACCGCTCTAATTCTACGGAGGTAAACATAGACCTCTAAGTAGAGCCATCGCAGTTATTTTTGGAAAACAGTTCCAGAATCTTCCATCTCTGGGTTAAAACATAAAAAATTTCACCATTTCTGTCAACTTCATTTTCAATCAACAAATAAGCACACATTTTCGTTTTATTCCATTCTTCATTATAAAAAAGATATTACCCGTTGATTTCTTTTTGACATTCTTCCAACCATTCTTTACGGTTAATTTTTAATGATCCCTTCATTAGTTTCCATTGCAATACTATTATTATTGTACCTCGAATATGTACTTTTTAATTTTTTTCAGTGATGTATGATGTAATCTTGAAATAATTTGTAAAATTGCACTAGCTTTGTATTATATCTCATATTAATTTACGAATTTCCGTTTTTATTTTATCATAAATTCGTTTTATATTTATGAAGTACATATACTCTTTACATTAATTTCTTTTTTAACTTGATCGTTACTGCGTCCTTTGAGATAGCGATTGCTTTCAATTAATACCTTTCATTTCTCTATTCATTTTTTTTCATAATTTATGTCACTTTACTTGTTAATCTTTTGTTACTTAGACTTTACATTAAAGTGATGTTATATTGTTGTGACTGTTCAATCAAAGAAGCAAATATTTTCGTTATTTTAAATCAAGAAAATAATAAAAACCTCTGTTTGATAGCTTTTATTATTTTTATAATGTAATATTTTATTTCGTTGTTTTATGGCCAGTATGTAGAACTTTATACAATCTTGGCAATATTTTTTTAAAAAAAATTGTATGAAATATGAAAATTTCACCTAATTTTGAAACTATAAAATTCTCACCCTCTCGTTCAATATTTTTCTAATATTTAAATTTTCGGTCTGTGTGTAAGATAACGAAGTTGTCAATTTCCGATTTGAAATAAATACGTTTCAGTTCATTTATGTGAGTCTTTAGCAATGTTGTTCTGATGGTTGCTCTCTGATCATATGAATGCTGAAATAAAACACTTGGAAATATCTGAATTCCAATCTTATTATTATATTTGAGCTAAATTGTTTTAAAATAATATACTTAACGCAGCAAATCATTCAACTCGGTTAAATAATTGATAAATATATAATTAAAAGCACGCGTCTGTTCATAATTAAACTTTCAACCATTACTCAAAGTAAAGTAAGGTCTTCAGCTTTGTTATTTTTATGATAACAAAAAATAGCGTGCCAGAATCAGAATTACGGAAATTTGTTTTTCGTGATTTTATCATTATTATTATAATTATACTTTTAAGATGGACAGTTAGGAAATAATAATTTGATCCATAATTCATTTAATTATCTTATAAACTTTGAAAAACGCAATAAAAATTTTAATTGTTTTTCTAATTAAAATTTGTTTTGAAATTTTCTTATTGCTCTTTGCCTTACGCTGTGAGAAATAAATTCTTTGGATTGGATAATTGGAATTTTTTTTATCATATATGTTTTATTTTTGCAAAGAATTCGAGAATTTTGATAAAAAAAATTGTTTTTGATCAGACACCTATTAAAAATAAAAATAAAATGAAAATACGTCTAAAAATGCTGAAATATCTGAAATTTTTTCGCATAAGTTTATATAGTATAATTAAATTTATATAATTGATAAATTTGTTTAATTTCATTTTTAGGCCGTAAATGAGGGACATTATTTAAATTACAAAAATGTAAATCTTTTTGTAGTTCTATTATAATATCTTTTAATTAATTGATCGACGAATAATTTTTCTTTTCTTTTGATATGGGCTGGTTTTATGAGATATATATATATTTATTTAAAATCAATATCATTATTTGCCTCAATAGTTTTACTAAGTAAATTAATTTTTAAGTATTCGTAAATGAGCAAACGTGGTTTAAGTCATTCCTTTTCTAAATAATAGTTTTAATAGTCTCTTTAAAAAGTATGATTTCTGATTTTTAAAAAAGAAATTTTTATGGGAAAAGGTAAAATCTCGTTTGATATATTGTGTATTAAAATGCGTCATGATTTTAAATAAATAAAAATTATTGTTTGCTGTTTTCCTAAAATTCGCTATGTTTATTTATTTTCAAGTATTTCATTTAAAAATAAATAAACATGGAATTTTTATTTATATATTTTTAAACGAAATATTTCAAAATAATAGAGTTATGCCATAACTGTGTGTGTTTTTCAGTGAAAGAAAGAATCACGCTAACTGCTTACAGATTTCTTCTTTTTTTTCCCCTTTGACATTATTAAAAAAATATACAACACAGCCTTATATTTATTTATGTTTATTTATTTATGATAAATATACAACTAAATTTTTTAGATGATGTATATTACTAATTATTTACATAACGTTTTCTTAGTAATTTTATAAAATTTTGAACAAGAAGTTATTTTTCTTACGTTGAATTCTATTAGTATGTTTATCAAGACTTTTAGTTTTGAAGAGCTTCTTCGTTTTATTGCTTTAATTTTTATTTGTTTGGATAAAATGTCATATTTGTGTTTAATTTATTTTTATAATGGATTATTTCATTATAAAATTTTGAATAATTAAACAATACAATATTTAAATTTCTCATCACATATTACTTTCTTCGATAAAAATAGTGTTAAAAGCAAGCACATTTGTTTTAAGCTAATACATTTTTTCTAATGGCAGACAGTTCTGCAACAGAGTCTATTGTTCCCTGATACCAAGGAACCGGCTAGACACAGCGACCTTTTAGCCGCCGAGGCGTTGTCCCGTGTGCACTACACATGCCACATGGACCCCTTTATAGGGTAGGCTACATTCACACACACAAGGAAAGGCTAGAGAGAGAAAGTACATCCTTGCCTGATTCGAACCCAGGACCTCCGTATCCTTAGTCTGGCACGCTGATCACTAGACAAGTTGGCCGGCTTTAAGCTAATACATCAATCGTTATACATTTTAGCAAAGAAAAATTTCTACTTATGTTAGATAACATTATGGTTTCTCACATAAACTTAGAATAGTAATTTTCCTGTAAAAATTTAAAAGATTATTATTTTAGTGTAAAAAATTTTTTTTGGTTCTTTGTCGCACTAATTTAATTTAAGGTTAGTTCTTTTGTATATCCTTTGATTACATTTGAACTTACTGTTTTCAGTATCTTTCCCACAAATATTTTTCTCTCTAGTATATCCTTTTTTTTTTTTTTTTTTTTTTTTTTTTTTAAAGAGAAAAAAGTAATATAATGATTTGAAAAACTCAATTACTTGCGGAATACTTTTTTTAATATCCTTGTGTTATAAACATATTATCCAGTTTTTAAATAGATTTTCTTTTAAATTTCTTGACCTTTCCAGATTTAGTTTACCATATTCTTTACCGACCCCTTCTATACCACTGGTTACTAATTTCTAAGCAGTCTATCAAATACGCGTGCTTTTTCTAATACTCTGAAATCTTTTCTCCAATGGTATTCTGAAGCATTATAAATCCCAACGTTATATAAACAAATTTAAATAGAGTTCATTTGAACTGTTTTAATTTTTTTAATCTTCACCTATTCACATAACGTAATGATTTGTACATAATATTTTTAATTTTTATAGAAGTACTTTATATTTTTTTTTGGAACTCTGTTAACTATTTGATATTATTGCCTTTGCACAACTTTTTAGGTACTTACCCATTATTCCCCCGTATTCACTTATTGTTGTATAAATTTTTAATCGTCGTAATGGGGGAAAAAGTTTTAAATTACTGTAGTAAATATTATATTTGCACACACACACTTAATAAAATGCTTGCATTACTTTTTATTTTATAAACTAAATAATTAATACTTATTAACAAAACTTATTTAAATGTCAATTTCTGGCGGCAACTGATTAGCAATTGCATCGGTGATTGTTTGCTTAAATATAATGCAATTGTATTTTTTTCCCAAAGAAACAAAATAAAGTTTTGCTGTATTTTGCCATCGGTGATTCGTAATCGTTATTCTCCTTTTAACCGATAAAATTATCACCTCGCAATTTCTAGCACCCATTTAGCTTTAGCTTTGTTTAATATTCAGCTTGTTTACAATTGTTTATCCCTGTGTTGTTAATTTTTCACACAACAAATTGGATTGGTATAGATTAGATTTAAAATAAAATTTTGAGCCAATGAAGTCATTGTATAGACGATATATTATTTTTGCTTCTCCGTAAGAAACATGCTGTTTCATTAGGATCTTAAGCGAGGGTATAATCGAAAAGTACAAATAGAAAACTTCTTACGTTTTTTTAAAAATTAAGATACTAATAAACGAGTTCTATTGAAACGGAAGAAATCCTTTTTCAATTCTCAGTTGTTTTAATGTGGAATATACAATTATAGCAAAATTTCAACTGAACGAATAAATTTGGGGCTCCTTACATAATGTGTATAGAACTTGTTTTTATTCAGATACTTTTTATTTGAATTTTTCATTTCACTTATTGTTGTATAAATTTTTAAATTATTATTTTAGTATTTTAATAAGGTTTATTATTAGTAACCTATGAACAAACACGATTTATATTTTTTAGTTAATTTTATTGATTTATAAAATAATAAATTCTTCTTCATTCAAATACCAGTTTGACCATGTTTTCGAGATTTTAAAACAAGTTAACTTTCTTTTAAATCTTCTTAGATCGGTTCTTTAAAAAAAAAAAAGTTCAAATGTTTAGATTTTATTTTACTTTGAAAGGTGAACTGATAATTATTTCATGTCTTATTTTTTCCTATTGGATACTTTGTAATTTATTTAGTTGTTTGCTTTCAAGGACATGTTGTTCTCATTCTGAAACAAAGAAAAATTTCCATCTATTTAAATGCTAAATTTATTTAAATTATACTACATGAAGAATACGTAAAATGTGTATTTGAATAACAATACATACCATCAATATAGAGTGCGTGTTCTCCCGTTTTCCCTTTCAATTTCCTGATAAAGGTCAATAGTTAACACTAGAAAATAGTAGTCCGAAAATGCGTAATATTGACATAAAATTTCATCCCTCCTTTCCTTACTGTTATTAACATATAAACTATAGCATTTTGGTTTTTAAGTTAAAAAAATATTTTTACACGCTAACATATATATCTTAAATCTTTTTCTAATGTTTGAAAATTTAATTTACTAAAATATTATCTTTTTTCTTATATTCAGATGAATATTAGGGAAAATATTAATTTCAGTCTTAATTTAAGGAGTATTAAAAGTGTTTTTAGTGTGTTTATGATGATTTGTATTTTTCCTTGTGATACAATTTTCTAAGAATAACTTTAGAATTTATTTTTTGTGATCAAAACACAAAAATTGTTGCAGGGTAAATGATTTCAAGTTTTTTATGTTCTTCTACAAGTCACTTAAATTATATTTCATGTTATTGTTATAAGCGGAACGTATTTAAAGAAAATTGAAAGGACTTGACATTGTATGCAATTTCTTACTATTTCCTTATCATCCCCCCCCCACTGTTTATACATTGGAGTATCATTAATTCAAATTATACTATTTCGTGCGTCAAACTATATTATCAATAATTTTAAATTAATTAAATAGCCCTATTCATTATAATTTTGTGAGGTAATTTTTATGCTAAAAAATTCAATTTTTATTTAAAATTTGTGGTATTTGACTTTAAAATTGATTAATTTAAAATTAATTTGGATAATGCCCAGTCTTATCAATTTTTTATTAGTAATACTTTACTAATGCTAATTTTTATCATATGTATTGCAATGCCATGACGATATTTGTAAGCATTTGTTAGCTTGCATTAATTACCATTATTTATTTTCGCTGAATTTACTTTAAATAAATAAAGTAAGATTACTCTGCACATCCGATTAGCATAGATAACCAAATTATTCTACTTTGTTGTTGTTGTTTCATAAATATGCTTTTCTGTACCTAGCCCAGAATTGGGCTCTAACAGTTCGGAAGCAACTAAGAGGGAGTCTTCGTCATTTAGAAGCAGGGACCAAACTAAAGACCAATAATACTTGACTTGACCACTCCTTAGTAATATTATTTTTCTTAAAAGATTCTGCAACCACTATCTATTTAATGTAACAAATTCCAATTAGTGCGAAAAATCCATTTATTATTTTTAAAACGAGCTAAATTATTATTTTAGCGCTGTCATTCGATCGAAAAATTGTGAATATATATATATATATATATATATATATATATATATATATATATATATATATATATATATATATATATATGCATGCATGCTTGCAATTACAATTTCGCATTTTATGTCTTTCAATATTTCAGTATTTCAGTTACGAAAAATTCAAGGGACAGGTGCCGTATAATCCAGTATGCCAAAATCTAAGTTTGGTGATTTTTTTTGACGTATTTTCTTATGTATCTAGCAACTTGGTTTTTATTACGTCATAAATATGGAAACTTATAAAAATTATGCAGAAAATTCTTTTTTGCAACCCTAGCATTTACCTCATCGCGCACGTCACAATACTTCATCTTGGCAGCATTTCTTCGTCGCCAAAAAAAAATTCAGAAGTTGGAATTCTGAATTCATACGGCACCTGTACCAAAATCAGTTTGTAATTGTATCATGACACACATAATTATGTCTTTGTATGAGTTTCACTGTATTTAACACCTAAATAAATATGAACTTTAAACTTTATATTTAATGAATTTTATATTGTATGCGTAATCAGTGTATCTAAAGTGCTAGAATTTCCTCAGATTAATGATGGTATTTCTGTGCAACTTCCAAATATATTTCTAGTATCTGCATCTAGATAGCTTGTGTTTTTTGAATAAAAACAAAGTTCTGAATAATGTGATTTATGGCAGTTTTACTAGAAGTCGTGACTACATCTTTAAAACTACATCATAAATAAATTTTAATTATATCGAAACTATTTTTCAAAGTTGCTTGAAGTTTAAGAATCAAAATAGCTTTAACTTTTTAAATGTATTCTGTCAAAAATGACGGGACAGCATGTTATTTTTAGTAATTTATTTTCATTGTTCTGTATTTCTGATAGTTGATAAATATAAATTTTTGAAACAACCAAATATATTTTTTTTTATCATTCATTTTCCGCATAACAATGAGTGTACAATACAGACGCTTGTGAGACAGCTTTTTTTTTAGTGGACCAACGTTTGTCAGTTAAATTAGTCCGAAGAAACTGAAATTGCATGCGAGTAGCCATGAAATAGCATTGAAAATGACGTAATCGACACAACTGAATAAGAATAATAATAAAATGTTTTTGTGCAGCTTGTCATTTAAATATGCTTTATGTATTGTACTTCAGCAAATTATGTGAAGGCATGATTTCATGTAACTGCTTTAAGTTCAACAAAAAAAGAATCATTTTTTTTTACGAAAATGTTTTATTTATTGGCGTCATAATCTTCAATTTTTAATATTTTTAGTACATTTATTATTTTATCCCAATTATGCGATCTTTAAATTGTACACTGTTGTAAAAATCCGTTCTCCAAATTTTCAATTCAACCACAACTTACGCACACAGACACGCGGCTGTCATGCATTCAAACATGTCTTAATCATAAATTAATTTCCAACATTTGATAATTTATTTAACTATATACAATCTTTTAAATTTATAATAATAATGATCATATTATGTAATACACATAGGCTTTGTTCATTTGTACGATATTTATTATTCTCGATATGATACTAACATAAGGCTATACAGTAGACACACACATTTATAGTCCCATAATGCATATTTTGTTGAAGAGTATTTAACATAGTAGTCTTTTTCCTAATTTTATAATACGTAAACTTGTTCATACAAATTTATTTATTTTTTTTTTCAATTTAAAATTTTTTTGCGTTTTGAGCATGCACGTTTATGTCGTAATATTTTTTTTATTTTTTTTGACATCAGTGTGTAGTTTCTCAAATCCTTAAACAGAATTGTACTTAAATGAATGGATTTTACTGTAAAATATTCTTAAACAAATCGTGTTACCTTACAGTATTATAAAATCTACCCTATTTCTTAAACTTGAATCGTTGACATAAAAACAGACCAATGTCAGAAATATCTAGAAATATTTTTCAATTGTTCTTATATCTCCCCCTCATTTTTCTGTCTCCACAACTGTCGCTTTAATCTTTATATAATCTAACTGCCCATTGGCTTCGAGATAACTGAACTGAGTTTAATTGTAAAGAATTCGTAATTTTTGAAGAGAAGTTTAGTGCTTTTATTTGTGTTATTTTTTTAATATGTTACTTTTTAACTTTACTCGTGATTATGGTAGGCATAATAATTAATTTGATGCTTCATTTATCCATCTCCTTATATATACATATAGGCAAAAGTAAGATCATTCATGTTTTTTCATTATTGAATCAGCATTTCTTTCTCCTAGCTTCGACAACTTTATTAAATTGACTGCTAAAACTATTCATAGCTTCAGAAAAATTTTTTTATTTACCATACATTCTCAAGAAATAATTTTTCAATATAATACAATAGTAATTAATGTAATTCGTGCCTTTTAATAAATTGCAGGAGCCATCAGTTGATTAGTATGATGTATACTGTAGTTTGTTTCGTAATAGATCATCCTTTAAATTCCATTTATCAGAAACTTTTCAATATAATCTGTTGAAGTTACTACGGTTGTAGAAATAATACCAGCTATAAGTGATCTCTGCGGTTTGCGAGTTTGTTTCGTCAAGTTTCATAACAGTGCAGCCACTAACTTACAAGAAGCTAAGTAAATTTCGTTAAATTTTGTTAAACTTAGTAAACATAAAATAGCATACATGAATTTTATGAAAACTTTACACCTATCCTTAATAAATTAAATTAAAATGTTAATGCTGATTGATCTATTATTAAGTTAGAGTTCGGAAATAAACTGAATACTCAACATTTCGAAGATTTCTGAAAAGTAGTATTAAAAACGAATGAATGTATTATAATATTTATCTCATGGGAAAAATGTAATGTAAGCTCATTTATTTGAAGTTCCTTTATTCTAAAATTCATCAAAATGTTATTTTATTCATTAAGTCGATTTAATTTTCTGTGATCATTTGGTATAAAATGAGGATTGTTCCTTGAATGGTATTCAGGCATTGGGAGTTGTCGATTTAATTTTCTGTGATCATTTGGTATAAAATGAGGATTGTTCCTTGAATGGTATTCAGGCATTGGGAGTTGTCGATTTAATTTTCTGTGATCATTTGGTATAAAATGAGGATTGTTCCTTGAATGGTATTCAGGCATTGGGAGCAGGGGGTTGCAAAAAGAAATCGAAAACTGGCTCATTCGGAGCATATCAGTTTCTTAATAGCACTGGAGAACTACTTGTAAAACATCGCTTTTGGATACACTCCGTTTATTCCTGTCCTCCCCAGTAGATTAGTTACACCCTCTTCTCACATTACACTGTTTGCTCTCGCTTCTTCGGAAGAAAAGAAAAAAAATGAAATGCTGCAGAAAAAATATGAATGCAGCTGAGAGCCCCGCTACGCTTCAACGACTAAATAGTTTCCTTCAGAAAAGAGAAAAATTATCGAAGAATTTTTGCCGTTTTTTGACCTAAAAACTGGCAAGTTTGAACCCTCTGAAGAAAATTCTTCCCCTGAAGTTCGGCAATAGCATCCAAAGATCGCTCGGTTCTCAGTGACAATGTAAAAGAAAAGTGTAAATTAATAAATGAAATGCGCATGCCCAAATGTTGTGCTTCCTCGTGAACATGTGTTCAGGTCATCGAGTCCGCTTGTCCGATAATGAGATCGTACATAACATTTTTTTTCTTGTTGTTTGTTGACTTGCTGCCCGTTGGTCTGTGGAGAAGGTAGAGCGTGACAGTTACTTTTCGATTACAATGAAACATGGGATCGAGATGTTTCGTGGATTGTACCAGCTGCCACGGAATGAGTTGTTGTAATGGGAAGATGATATCTACTTGATACTTTTAAAGCTGTGAGTAAATCATTATTTCATTTCACTGTCCTCAGATATGTGTTAATATATGTAATGTGTTCTTAAAAATTTAAAAATCATGTCTCAAAATTACTTTTATTTTGGCTTGGTAGCTTCAATTTACGTAAATCAAAATTCTGCATATATTAGAAATTAGTACTATTTTCAATAATTCTGCCTATTAAGTAAATTTATTTATTTTCCATAAAATGAGAAATCATTTTCATAAACTTCCTCTTTTAAAATAAAAAAATTACGAAATAAATAAATTTTGTTTATAATTTTGTTTCAAACAAGGGATTCATTTTTTATATGTGAATAAAATATTATAATTTTTTATCCGGAAAATCACAACTATAAATTCGTATAATTTAAATTCTACATGTATCAGAAGTTACTACTATTTTCAATCCTGCCTATTAAGTAAATTTACTTTTTTCATATAAAAAAATTACGAAATAAAGTGCATTTTTTTCATAATTTTATTTATTTTAAACAAGTGATTCGTTTTTCTTTAGACTTATGATTAAAATATTATTATTTTGCTTCGGGAAATTCAAAACTATAAATCAAAGAAATATTTATTCATCCTGTCTCAGATTCTAAAAACAAAAATTTGAATTATGTTATTAATATTTATTAAAATCAAATCTAATTTAGGTGCTCGTAACTATTTTTCAATAATGGATATTGATTTGCTTATTAGAAAATATTATTGCTGTTATTTTATTCTATATTTTAATGTATTGCTCTGTGTTATTGCTTACAAGGGTAAATTTTGTAATTTTAAAATAATTTAATTTTACGACCAAAAATTTGACCATTTCATTAATGGTCAAATTTTTTGTCGAAAACCTTCAGTTCACTTTTTATTTTTATTAGCTTGTAGGAAATATCAAAGTATACAATAAGGTATTATTGGATAACAATTTGAAAACAGCCGGGTTTTTATTTATTATTTTATTTTATTTTTTATTAGATTATTATCACTTACAAGGTCAAACTATTTAAACTTTAATTTTAAATAGAATGCGACTCAAATAAAAAGGAAAATTTTGTGTAATAAAAATATATATTGTATAGATATTTTGTAGCATTTAAATTAGTAAGTATTTCTTTTAAACTACCACTTTATTTTTCGATTTGATAATCACAATTCTCGAAAAAAATGTTAAATAGCACTTTTAAAATATATTATGATTTTCTGGAATAGTATAATAATTATGTTATTATTATATTAATTCTGAATATTTAATATAAGTATAAATACGCATTAAACTTTTCCAAATATTTGCTGTATTATTAGATTTTTGTGGGAAGTATCTTTTTGTTAGAGATGATAAACTTGAAAAAAATTTTACTTGGAACTAAAAAGTTTAAATGGCATTTTTTTTTCACTTAGAAGATAAATCTTTTCTACATCAGTTTAAAAAAATACTCTCGCATTTACATTGATAACTTAAATATACCATTTTATAAAACACCACACTGTTATTTTAAAAAATAATACAAATTCTTACGTTCTTAGTTAGTTCCAAAATAGATTTTTCATAAAATTCTTTATCAGATATCAAATGTTGTTACTTATGACACTTGGAGGCCAAGCTCGCTAGCCCATAGCTATGCGAAATTAAGTCAGAAGGGTGCTTATGTCGTTTATCGAAAACACCACGAAAATGAAAATACGTTTATGTGCTCTTAGACTCCTACAATAGATGGCACCGCCATTCTCTCAATTTTGACTTTGATCTGAAGAAGGAGGATTTTCTCCAGATCGTTACACCCATTGTAGTTACTTAACGACCAACTAGACTAGACTTTCAATTCCACAGTTTTAACGCTCACGTATATCACATGTACTCCTCAATGGGTCTTCGGTGGCATTGGGAATCGAACCGGTCGAAAAGTCGATGCCCTAACCAATAGACTACCACGGCCATAATTTCAAATCTACACCAAATTAGCTTCAGACTTTAATCACACTTTTGTCATTCTTTTATTTTATATTTTATTTAATTAATTAAATTTCTAAACAATAAATTTTCAGTTATTACGATTTTAGAATGTGTTGATAATGTATTAATTTAAGAATTTAATTTCTAGATATCTCTTGCATACTTTAAATAAAAAAAATATATCTAGTAATGAATAATGAACACCAAAATCTAAAAATGTTTCTTTTCTTGAACTATTATTGACAATCTTAATTCTTAATGAAATTCATTTTCTTTTGCATATTTCTGCTTAATGCTCGTGTTATACATTTCAAGGTCATTCAATAGTTCATTCTTGTAGATTTAGAATGCATTAACTGATGAAAGTTAGCTTTTCATATTCTTTGCCAGGATATCCCTGAACATTTTGAACATGCAAAATAATTACCTCGCCCCATCGACTGGCCTACATCTTTTATTCGGCGTTAAGGAATATTTGTGGGTTAAGTATGGCATTGAAATAAATTCTGTTACCTAGGCGGACTCTGAATATGAATATATATTCGAATTTTTTTTCCCCGCTTCATTGTGTGGGAAGGGAATGAATAATAGCTTTGCTTACACGCTTCGAAGTTTCACCATTTTTCAGTTGTGGAAGTTACTTTAGTTTATTTTTATTTTTTCCTTAAAACGCACCCCTTCTAATAACATAAACACGTGCTATCCGCAGTGCTGCTCAATCAATTACTCTCTTAATAATATTACTTTGCCGTGTGTTTGTTATACTTTAAACTGTGGTCGGAAGCAACTTTCTGATTCGGTTAGAGTATTCTTCACAAAAAATTTAATTATTATAATCATTGTTCTGTTGAATATTGTACAATTTAGTGGCGAATAATATACGTTTTTTAAAAGCCTCTATTCGAATATTTATAAGCTTTGTTAGTAAATAATTTATATCGTTTCACTTGAATAAGAAAATAATATTTTTTGATTTATATATTTGGCTTAGCAAATGAATAGAGTGTGAATAAATCCTATTTTTATAACTTAGCTTCAGTGGCCGAATTGATAGTTGTTATTGTTCAATGAATTGCGGCGGAGGAGAACTTTTTCTTATAGTCATTTTACTTCACTTGATATAAGGAGTTAAGTCTTCATTATTAGAATAGACCTATTAACAAAGTCTCACATCATTTACGAATGTGTTAAAAAATATTTCAAAAATTCACTTTATGAAATCTTAGCATTTTTCTTTTTGTATTTCATTTTGGCACTATATATTTGCAGACACTTAAATTTACTTACCTTTAAATTCGAGTTCCTATTAAAAGCTGTTACAGAAATTCCTTATTATAAATATTTTGCCTATCCATAAATATCCCCCTAATTCACTATTCTCTGTGAAAAAGTAATTTTAAAATAAATTATCTTTACAGTAATGAAAACGTTAATATTTCACACACATTAATATCTTCCATTAGAAAAAACAACATTGTTATAAATTTTTTTAATTTGACGTGAGATGATTACAACACTTGTTATAGTTTGTATAATTTTCTCTTGAAAGGTTCTTTTTTTTCTTTGGTTCTTTACCTTTTTATACGCTCTGTGATGATGATATATTTTCTTTGTTTAATTAATGACATATATTCAATACATTAATTACACTATTAATAAACACATGTGATTGTTTTATGGTAAGAAAAATTATTGTAAAGATTTATGTTTTGTGTGAATCGTTAAAATTACACAACTTATGTCACCGTGTACTCTAGAAACGTTTCTAGAAATATCATTACATTCTCAAAATATGTTTTCAATGAATTATCTTAAAAAAATATAATAATTTAAATTTACGTTTTTATTGAAAGACATGAAAAATTAAGTTATTAGGTTCCATCATAGAATAAATAAATGAAATATGTTAATATATAAATAAGCTTTTTTAAAAACCATTTATTCCAATTGAAGAAAGATAATTTTTAAATCTTGCATGAAAAACAAAAGTATAAATTTTATCATATAGTTTTTAATCGATATTCAAGTACGTGTTCGAAAGCTAAATTCATTGGATTTTTTTAGATTTTATTTTTTATAAATAAAGTTTATAATTTATTTATTATTAAAATTTATGTATTTCTTAAAATGTATTATTTTTCCATATTTCATCTAACTGAGAAGAAGTATAAGTTTGAATTTATTTGTTTGTTTAAGTTGAATTAAAATTAGCACAAAATTACATGTCAAATTTATCATCATTAAAGGGATATTATTCTTAAGTTACAATTAGATCATAAAAATGGCGAATATCTTTTAGTTTCTATTACAAATTGCATATAATTAAATTTATATTATCACATGTAAAGTAATACTCCATCTCTTTTTTTAATTTGTCTTCTTTTAGTTTTTTCCCTTTTATTGAGTGGGAGGATAATGACTAATAGTTTTGTTTACAAAATTCGAAATCTTTACAACTTGTTTGTTGTAATGTTGTTTGATTAGATTTAGTTCTTTTTTTCCAACCCATTCTCTAGACGTGTTGTAGAATAAATTAAATTCTCTTAAGACTTTCCTTTATATGATAAGTATTAACCTCCTTGATATAATTGAAACAACGACTTTTTATAAGAGTATTTGGACCATTTTCTTTTAAATTTCTCTTATGTTGTACGAATCGATTCCTTACTCAGGCATTTTTTGCGAACTCTTCTAATATTTTATTAAAACTAATATAATTTTGTTTCTAAAATCATCGCGATTTCTTTGCTTTATGGCGTATTATTGTAGATTTTAAAGAAAAATATCTATTTTTAAATATATTTGTGCAATTAATACAATTTAATTTCAGCAGTTCATACTTTCATTTTGATTGTAAAAGTTGAATCCTAGTTTTCTTTCTTTTTTCTTTTTTAATTTCGTTGCAATATTTTATTTCACGATTTTCACATTCAATATCCGGCAACAACTCATAATAAAAATTGTCAGTTGCTATTGGTGGTTATTGATTCGTTATTTAAAATTCATTTCTGCTTTAGTAAAATGCTTATAAAAATGGGCACAAAGGCCGTATAATCTAGTATGCTAAATTCTGAATTTTTTTGTCGATGAAGAAATGTTGCCAAGAGGACATATTGTGGCGTACATGTAAATACTAGGGTTGCCAAAATAGAATTTTCTGTATATTTCTTATAGGTCTCCATATCCATGACGTAATAAAAACATGTTGTCATAAGCATAAGAAAATCAGCCAAAAAGATCGCCAAACTCAGTATTTGGCATCCTGGCTTATACGGCATCTATGCCTAAAAGTGTTATGAGAGGTATATTATGGTCTTATAATATTTTATTCTGAATATTTCAAATTTGATTTAAAGAATTTACTATGTGTGTTAGCCTTAAAATGATTTCCAACTTTAGCCAAGATAGTATGTAAGTAAGACCTCTGATGGAAGAGCTGCGACGTTTTTGTACGTTTAAACTATGTTGCTGTACGCTTGAACATTGCTGTTCTATGTTGTATGTTCCTGTTTGTGCTATGTTGTGTTAACATTGTGTTATTCATTTTTTGATATTTAAAGAATCCAGTTAAGACAATCAAATATCAATACATTAATTGATAGAATAAATGTTCAATCAATTTAAAACTATGATACAAAAAATCAAATAACTTGAAATATTGTTACAACTACGAAAACTAATATCTAATTTAATTTTCGAAATCATTAGATTCCATACTTTATCAGAATAAATAAGTTAATCTTTAGCATTAATAATAACGTTCTTATTAATGTTTTTTCAAACTTTGGTAGTGGCATTGTGTGTGTGTTTATGTGTGCGTGGGTGAAACGGTATTAGGGGGGGGGGAATTTCCTTATAAATGAAAAAATAATGCTACCTTTTCTTAGTAGAAAGCAAAAAAATACAAATTTTTGTACGTTATATTGATAGATTCAAGTTTCACTCCTTATTCTTCTTTCTGTTGTGAGCAATTAAAAATATTATGAAATTAACAATAAATACTAGGAATGAATGTTCTCAATTATGACTTTAGTAACCTTGATTTCAATCTTATCTCAATTTTTTCTCTTTGTATTTAAAAAAAAAAAAAAAAAAAAAAAAAAAAAATTTTGTTCCGATTGAGATTATGTTTTCATCACTTTATTACAATTCTCATTGGTTTAAAATATCCATGACGTCAGATAATGTTTCATCTACATCACATCGTATTAAGACGGCGTCGTAAATCCGACTTATCGACGAATTTGCTACCTGCCTTCAAATTGCATTCTTCGAGCGGCAGCACACAAAGTGAAGTTCACCATCGAATGTCTGAGAAAATTGCCGAAGTTTATTTTGTTAATAAAAGTATTTCTTATTTAAAAACTAAAGCATCGGTTTAAGAAGTCATTTTCCATTGGTTCAAGTCATTAGCACATTATATATAAGGACTTATAAAGTAGAAGAAAAAGCAAAATGAAAAAGACGTGACAAAGCATCCATTTAAACCACTTTAAATTGGCAAGGGCGATTTAAAATGGTTTAAATAGATGTTAGTGGTTTGAAATTCATTAATTGATAGAGTTTTAAATTAATAATTGCAATATTTATAAACACACATTCTGTTTTGAATCTTAAGACTAATATCTTACTTACATCAACTCATTTTTTTCAAATATTTTTCGTAATTAAAATTGCTAGAGGTTTTTTTTCTTATCGTTTTGAGATCAATTAAAAAAAAAAATCATGGTGGTATTGATGAACTAAGCATGTACGTGAACACTTTCAGACATGGAATGAAATTTTGTTTCCCCTTCTTATTGTTCTCGTATTTTAATTCTACATATGTAATGTTTCATATTTCAAACTAACCATACAGAGAATTATGACGATTGATGTAATTTTGTCAGAATTAGGAAACTATAATAAGGTTCATAATAATTTACGCTTTGTTTGTTGTCTTACCAGGCTTGTATTTAGTGATAAAGTAAATTAAAAGGCTATGGATACTAGTCAAAAAAATGTTTACGAACTATTAACTGTACTATTTATTTTTTCTTTAGGAAGAAAATGCACGTTTTTATCTAGTTTAAACTACTCACAAAACTGGCACTCGCAAATAAAAGCGTAAAGACTGATATAAAACTGGAATACAAGAATAAGTGTTTTTTTTTTTATTTTTTATCACATTCAATTGAAAATGTAGCATGGTTATGAAAACATCAAATAATTACAATATTGTGTGTTTATGGAGAAACATAAACATAATAAGCTTATGTAGAGAAAGTTCCTTCATCATTTAAACTGCTTGAGAAAATGAATTATTTTTCTGAGCTAAGTATGAAAAATGGGGCTCTTATTGAACCTACCTTGTACGGATGATGGATACAAAATTTTCCTTGTTGAACAGATATTTTTGCAGATTTTCTTTCTTGAATACATTTCGAGTTTACGTGCTAGGCATTTGAGAAAAACTGACATTGTTATTATTTGTACGACGATTTACATAATTTTCTTTATTCATACTGCTATGGTTATGAAGATAATGTAGTCTTTCTAAGATAATCAACTGTTGCTGTAAATGTATTTCAGACCACAAAAATTGAATTTTATTAATAATATTTAATTACTATTATGAAACTCCTTGTGTGTGTGAATATGCACTATGTTCTAATCCTTCTTTTATAATGTCTTGGTTTAAAATGAAACAGCGTTAAGTTAAACAAACAAACTTAAACATTGATATCTTTTTTTTTTTTTTTTTTTTTACGAAAAACAAGCTATTCTGATAAACTTTTTGGTTATTAAATGTCTTTAAGTGATTATCAATGATTATAAATTTCTCGTTTATAGACTTCGTTATTAATGTTTGTCGTTTTTTAACCCAACATATTTAGACACTTTCAAAATATTTTCACCAGTTGGTCGTAGCCCTTCGGTTTATTTATCCTGTGGGTATTTATTTAAAGCATTTGGCAGTGTAGTTTGTGAAGGAAGGATCGAAAATGGTTTGGTTTTGGGGAGCATTTGAAGTCAACTCAAATCATTGAAAGTGCCGAAATCACGGCAATATGTAAAATGTTATAGAAATTTTTTCTGAAAGGAGAAATCCCTTATATCCTGTAAACTTCTGTCTAATGATGGCGGACAGTTAAAAATATGGTGAAGTTCTTCTGAGGCCGCCGAGCTGACAGCCTAGTGGTTAGCGCCTTCGGTTCAACAGTTCGCACCTTGGGTAGTGGTTTGGAATCCACTCGGGTGCCAAACCTGGACGATTTGTAAAATCTGTATTTATAGACAAGTCTAAGCCTTAGTAATAATCTTCTCTGCACATAATAATAGACACAGTATATACTAAAAATGTGAAATTTTTACAAATATAATGCTAATTTTTATAAATGGATTAATGATACTTTAAACTTGCATTTACTGTATGCTTGGGTAAATTATTGTTTTTGCATGCTCCATTATTTTCGTTCTGATAAATTTTATTTATTTTTAATGCTATATTAATAATAAAATCTAATGATATGAATTTTAATTTATTAAATAGTTCTTGAAAAACCAAATTTTTTTTCTTACAATGTAATTTTATTATTAATTTAATGTATTTAGGATGATTTTTTGTTTTATTTCAATCATACTTTTGGTTTCCGTACAATACCCGAAAGACGGACTCCACCAACTTTCTATAGTCGTTTTCGCCTGTTTCATGTAGTCTTACTATCCGTTATTGAGTTGTTTTGCTACATTGATTTTAATTATTGATTCACAAGGTTTATAAATAAATGAATCAACATTGAAAAAGTTCAATAAAGAGTAAAAAATTCTTAGTAAATTTAATTTCTAACTCTTGCATTCAAACTTAAGATTTTTCTAAACTAATCAATGATATTATATTAAAAAATAAATATCACCCTTTCGAATTTTTTATTATTTAAAGAAATACCTTCTTTAGTGGTAGAATTCACTTGCAATAGTAAAACTCAAGAAAAATATTTCTCATTCGAAGTACCAGTTGACTTATTTTGTCAGTCATATTTTCAGAAATCTAGTGAAAAAGAAAATATTATCTATATTATGTTAAATCATTTCTCTCTCTCTCTCATTTATAATGATTTATTTAGTTATTATTATTCAAAATTTATCTAATTGTTAATTTGCTTTTTTTTTTTTTTTTTTTTTTTTTGCTACAAATGTATTTTGATGGCTTAAATGAGAAACATTTAAAAAGATACTTTGTAAAGAATAAAATACTGTTTTTCCATTCTTAAGTTTTAACAATAAGTCAAAATTAAAACAAGATAGACATTAAGCAGATGTTTCTTATATCTTAAGAATTCTTTAAATAGAAATCAAAAAGATACTCTTAATTGAATAATATTTTAAAAGGTATGCTTCGCAAATTGAAACCAAATTCAAAAACACAATGATGTTAACAGTTCATAAATTTGTAAAAATATATAATTCGAAACAAAAGGTTCTCAAATTCTACTAATATCCAAAAAACCTTCGAAATACTTGCATTAAAATAACAGAATTTATAAATTAAGCAAAATCAAACTTATAAAAAATATTTTAACTCAATTATATATATAGGTAACATTTTTGAATAAAATAAAGCAAAATTATATTAATTACCTTCTCAAATATATTTCGTAAATTTATTATCAAAACTTAATTATAAATTTCAGAACCAAATGAAATACTATTGTAGCTTAGAATAAATTTTTTTGTAATTATAGATTCTAAGCAATAAGAAGTTAAAGAATTGATTTCAAAAAGTTTTGAAAATTTATCTATTAGATAAAATAGCTTTTTAAAATTGATCACTCTAAAAAAAGTTACTAAATTTTTTGAACGTTTACGAACATTAAAAGCATTGAAATTATATTTTACTTACATAATTCTATTAAAATGAGCTACTCTATAAAATATTCATGATACAATGTTTAATTAGGTGCAATTTGGTTGAATATTTGCAATTTGGTGATGACTTTACTCGAAATGTTAATGTATTCGCCATTTATTTTTATGATAATTTTATTATATTTGATATCTTTACCAACTGCGTCTCAAATGAATTAGTGAGGGAATTAATTGAAAATATATGAATATCAATCATATTATACAAATCTAATCTACAACTTTTTCGCTGTTAATACCCGATTAAAGTTGATATGTTAAAGTAAATTCCCTTGTGCTTGAATTGCATCCTGATAGCATCGTAATCCACTTTATGGAAGATCTTCGAATGACCAAACCGCGTAGTTTTTGAGAAAATGAACAATTCACAAGCTCAATCATGCGAATATTCTGTGTCACTTTAATTCGTCCTTGTACTTGAAAAAGGAAATTCCAAGGCCAAGTCTCTTCTAACCTAAATTTTAAACTAATGCTCTAATTTTAATTCCATTAAAAAAAAAAAAAAAAAAAAAAAAAAAACATAATCTAATGTAATGTACTCAGTTGCTATCCTCTAGTGCCATCTAATTGGATTGCATAGTGCCATCTAATTGGAAAATAAAATAAATTTACAGAAAAAGTATTTCCACTCTATAAATAACTTAATACTTTACATTAATTTATTCAAATAATCCTAAATAAATTTTATTTTTAAATTTTTTTAAAATTTTGTTTCGGTTTTTATTCATTAACAAATGCCTATTTTGTTTTCAGGTTTTTAAGGGGAATGCACTGTTTGTTTATTAAATCTGAAATATATTTTAAAGTAATAATTGAAAATTATAAGGAAATTTAACTGCTGTTTTTCTATATGAGATATATAGATCTACTAATTCTTATGATTAAGATTACAAATTAACATTATATATATATATATATATATATATATATATATATATATATATATATATATATATATATATATATATATATTAACTTTTTTTTTTTTGTACATATAATGTATTGCAAAAACTTCATTCTCACTTGAAAAAATTCTGTTTGTTTGCAATCTCTGCTCAATCACAGAATGTAAATCTTATCATTCCGTTTCGATAACGTATTATTATTATAATAAAACAATGAAGATTAATTTAAGTATCATTTACAACAAAAATATTTAATTTCCAGTGGTAAATTTTGGAATGATGTCAAATTATCAGTATTAGCCTTTACGTTGTCCTTTTAGTGAGGAAATAATACTATTATGCAAATAAGTTACTCTACAAGTCAATTTTCCCACATTTTTTGAAAGTTACTTTCCAGTTTTTAAATATTATAGACACTTTCAATATGTTGAGGTTTTTTTTTCTTTTCTTGAAATTAATCTTTATCATTTTCTTTAATGGTAAAAATAATTCCAATTACTTGACTAATGATTATTTTTTATTATTCAAAGATATTCTCATTTCATGATATGAGCATAAAAATCATACTCCAAATTTTATAATGGGGATTTATTATAGTTGAATTTCATAGAAATTGTGATTTCATTATTAAAAAACGGTTTGCTTTGGGCGCTCCAAACCGAATATAAAATTAATTGAGTCCTGTATTTATCATTATATTATCCAGCAAAATTTTCATGATGATTTACAAGATATTTTATTTAGAAAATTTTTAAAAAACTATGCAGAAATTTTAAATTTAGTTTTAAATTTTCTCGAATGGTGAAGCATTAAGATGTAAATTTGTAAAATTGAAAAAAATCAATGTAATTGTTTGCAATCTGGTTTTTAATACCGTTTCTTAAATTTCGTACTGATATTACTGCAGACACAGCCATATTATAACTTTTGCATCCAATTTACAACTTTACAGTACACATATAATTACTTTCTTTTAATTTTAAATCACTTTTTCTTATCTTATTTTGCTCCAAAGTTATAAAAAATTTTAAAACTCTCCTTTATCACGTACCTAGGTACATTTATATCTGTAAGAATATCTTATAACCGAATTGTGCGCATGTCGCTAAAAATCTGATAATATTTCATTGCTTTCAAATATTGTTTTTAATTTAAGCCGAATGGGGTATAAAGATTATTAATAGTTCCATAAACAGTTCTAATGAAGAGTGATGTTTTTTAATGACTTCTGTTGGTATTTGGAATTTTATTATTAATGATTCCTATTTACAAATCATAGATCATTAACACTTTTTCCAGTTAAGGTTTATTTAACCTATGAAATTTGTGTCCAGTTCAACTATATTCGAACTAGAGTCTTCTATCAATTTTTTGCTTATCAACCAAAAAACAAGTTGTTTGTTATATTTTGCAATAATACGTATTTATTCCAAAACTTTCGCTTAAAATAAAGCAAAATAAATCAGTCAAACATTTTTCATGATCAAATAGAAATGATGTAACTTTGAAATGTATTTCCCATGATCTTTACAAACGAAATGAGATGGTGAAAAAATAAACTGTCCATCATCAGTGACTGGAGCAAACTAAAAATGAAATATTTTTATCATTTAATTGTGAATAATCAATGATATATAATAGAAAATTGCATGGCTTAGATGTGTTATCAATCCACGATAGCTTACTCATGCTTTGAGGAAATGTTTGACTCGTAGAAAAAGAGACATCCGTGTTTTTCACGGTCCTGACTACCGTTAAATTATGCACATTCTTACCCTCCGAATCATGAAAGCTGCTCGCCACATTGAGCTTCGCTGCCAATTAGGAGTGAGTAAACAATCTAATGAGCGATTTTACACACCATTTCCAGCGTATAAAAGACCGGCCAAAGCTATTTCTGCCAGCATCTGCGACTTGTGAAAGAATTCTTAAATTTTAGAAATTAATATGTATTACAAGTTAAAATATAAAAAAATCTCAGTTTGAAGTTATTTATATTCGTAGGCTTCGTAATCAGCACCAGCTGATCATTTATAAGAAATTTGACAAATAACATTTCCTTCTAAGAAGTTGCATTAAACTTTTGTCACAATAAATAGAATTATAGTGCTGCCATCTGTTGATAACATTTTAAGTTTGACATTGTCCGAATATCGTTTTGCTTTGATATATAAGGTTAAATTAAAAAAAAAAAAAAAAAAATTAAGAATTCATCAGAATTTATATTTAAAATAGAAATAAAACTGTTAAGTATCTTATACTTACCTATTCTCCAAAAATAAGTTTGTAATTTTTTATGAATTAAGTTAGAAAAAAAGCATAATCTTATATTTCAAATTGCATGTAAACTTGAATTTACGTAGTTTTATATTAATTTAAACAATCTGAGAATATAATGTAATATTTTTCTGTAACTAACTAATAACGTTATCAAATTAGGTTCACCAAACAAAATATATTTGAAATTTTAGCATCTATGAATTATTGTAATTCTAATATATTAATTATATTATCCTTTTAAGAAGATTAAATAGATTGAAATACTTTAATATTATTATAATAATAAAATAATTTCAACAAATTTAAATACTTGAATGTGTGTTGCATTTTTCAAGGTTTTTTCATAATATTTACAATAATATTATTTATGTATGTAATTTCTCTATAATTCTTTTAAAGATTATAATTAAATAGTTCAAATCCTTTAAAATTATAACTTGTTTTCCAATATTATTATCACAAGAAATTCAAATCGAAAAACTAAAACATAAATTCTTTGAAGTTTCTCGAAATTCCATATAGTAATGAAAAAAATTCATATAAAATATATTTTAAAATAAGAACAAGTTTATTTTAAGAATCTATTTACCTGCTGGAAATTATTTTTAATGGTATCTATATTACATTATATTATATTACAAATGAAATGAATTTATTTCCCAAGTTTTTTTCCTTATTTTAGCGTAACTTCATTTTATTTGCAGTTCTTTCCAAAATGAGCTGGTCACTACTGACACTGCATTCAAAACTCAAAAAGTTACTGCAACCATCAACTCAGCTTTAAATTATAACAACAATCACTCTTTTTCAACAGTCACAAGAATCTCTCCTGCATTGATTAACATTAAATCTGCATCTAATACTGCTAGAAATATTAAGATACTAAATAATCCTCTTTCTAATGGTTTGAAAGGTATCAGGTGAGTAAATGAAAACAATCGATTTCATTTAAAACATTCAACTTACAATTATTAATAAATAAACTATTTTTGCATTTGCGTTTTTATTTTTAATAATTTTGCAAATTTTTATATTTCTTTAACTGTTACATAACTTTTATTTGTTAATTATGCATTATTTGTTTTCCATAATTATTTCACTTTTTGTTGAAAGACCTATTATTATAAGCTTAAAATGTTCTACATATTTTCTCAAATCATTTCTTCCTGCAAATTCTTCTAATAAGTTTATTGATCTTGCAAGTTTTACTATAAAACAACAATGCACAATTGGTGAATTTATTGATCTTGCAAGTTTTACTATAAAACAACAATGCACAATTTACTAATGATTTAATAAAATATTATGTATTTAACATATTTCTTAATATTCTTTGTTTTAGTGTAAGTCTACCCGAGAGTCCCCCTGACTCAGGTTCTGAGCCACCACCTTCACCATTGCATACAGGTATAAAAATTATAGTTTATATAAATACATTGCAAATTGAGAAAATACATTTAAAAGAAAGAAAATTAATATTGATCTTTATTCTGAATTTTCTAGACCTGTATCAAAAAATGTAATTTTATATATCTATTCTTAAGTATTTATACATACTATTTAATCTCAGCAGAAATTCAATCAGTATTATCAAAATTATTTTTTAAAAATTATGATTCATTAATATCATTTTGTAACGCTCTAAATTTAAGCAAATTGCTTAAATATTATATATTAACCATTATAATTAAACTTTTATCTTTAACTGTAGCAATATTTTTACTTTGAATTTATTTCAATTATTGGGAAACTTAAGCGAAGTATTTTTGTTGAGTTTTAGGGAAATGTAAACTGCAATAAACTGACTTCTAATTTTTAAAACTGCATGGATTTTTCTTATATAAATTGTAAAA
Organism: Latrodectus elegans; assembly: GCA_030067965.1. NCBI lineage: Eukaryota > Metazoa > Arthropoda > Arachnida > Araneae > Theridiidae > Latrodectus > Latrodectus elegans. Next base: position 10,315,093 of record CM057821.1, read on the forward strand.
AATAATAATTGTTATGGAAAGAATTTCATTAGAAAATTATTTGATTTTATTGTTTTGTTTTACTTGAATTCAAATAAATATTTTGATATTCTTTCTGTTGAATGTTTTTAAGCTCTTACTAATCTGTTATTATTATGTATTACAATCAAATTATTTATTTTTGAAGAGCTTTATAATAAACTCTGTATCTATATTTTTTATCTTCTTTCTTACTTTAATGGATCTTTTACAATTGATGACTTTATCACATCAGGGCTTAAAATAAGAATATGAGGAACACAAAAATTAATTTTAAAATAGTCTATATATAATTTGTATTGTGTTTTATGTTTTTCCATAGAAAATCCTTTAAATGTATTTGCATTAGAAAAAATTATGATATATTTTGTAACAATATTATAACACTAAATTACATTACTTACATCCGAATCTCCTTACGGTAATTCTATATATTTTCTTAACAATTATGGTTTTAATACATATGGGTATAATTGACTAATCATTTAATAAAAATACCATTTTTCTCAAAATTTTGGCCAGTAAAAAAATGATAGATTTATAAGAAAGAATAATATTTTAAATGCTTGCAATTGCTTGATAAAAATAAAAGCAGTTGTTAAAATAAACTGCTGAATTTCATTTCTTGTAATAAATTTCGATTTAAGTTGTCCAGTTTTAGCAATTATTAATTTAAATTTTGTGCAGTGTGTGTGTGTTTTAGTTAGCTAGCTAGCTAGTTAGTTAGTTAGTTTGTTTGTTTGTTTGTTCGTTCGTTCGTTCATTTGTTTGTATCCCTAACTTTCAAGCAGTAGGTTTCAGATTTGAATGCTGGCTAGGGAATGGAGGCTCCTTTCTCTCTGTGTGTTTCTTTATTATTTTACTTTTGGGACGACAATGGCCCGCCCACTGGGTGCCAAACTGTATAAGATGCCATCCCATTCGCCCCTTATAGCACTAAATATGTATATCCTAAATGGAGCCGGCATTAGTAATGTGTATATATTATTGAAAATTTGCAAGTAATTTGAGTAAAATTTATTATATTTTATATATTTACTTTTTTTCATTTATAATGATTTTAAAATCTTGAATATTATATTTAAAAGATAATCCTTTAAATGGAAACGAAGATCTTAAGCAGATTTCAATAATGATGCAGACATCAGGTGATTTGAAACAGTACTTGGGGTACAATAGTGTGCAACCATTGAAACATGTTACATCCCTCACATTGACTCCAACTATGCAACTATCTGTAAGTTCTTATCAGGAATATGTGTGTATGTTCATATCTAACTCATATATTTTGAGTTGTTATTATTTGTATGTCTTTGCATATTAAAATATTCACCAATATATTCCATTTTCACTTTGATTAAAAAAATTATATTAATAAAAAAAGTAAACAAATTATAAAAATCAACTAATTTTATCAATTAAATTTAAATAGTTAATTTAATTTTTTAAAAATTGCCTTTAATTATTTTAGATGTTTTATATAAAATTCTTACATAATTAATAGTGTTTATTTTATTTATTACATTTCCTGTTTAACTTCCTGTAATTTAAGATTGTAACATTTTTAATTTTTCTTAAAATTATATCATTAGCAAATATTAAAGTTGGAATATCTTAATTCAAATAATTTTAACTCTGATTTGACTTACTTGTAATACTTAAAGTTATTAGCTCTCATTACATTGGTTTTGATTGCTCAATTCCCTAGTAAGTACTAAAGTAGTAGTATTGTAACCTAGTGTCATAGTTTTTTGTAGTAATAACGGTACTTTTCCATTTTACTCAGGCTAATGATAATCGCCGTAACGGGAAAGGAAATAATTACGGTCAAAAATGTTCCATTTCTATCAAGTAATGCTTAGAAACTACTAAAAAATAGAACCATTGCATTTACTTATTATAAATTAAATAGTTATTGACAAAATTATTTAAATGACCATGTTTATTTCTTGCGAATACTGCTTATTAATCGCATCAATGATCCATTGCGTACCTATACTATAGAAGCACCTTTTTTCAATGAAACAAAATTAAAATTTGCTGTATTTAGTTGTTTTTCACGATCGGCGACTTGTGATTGCATCGCTCCTTTTCACAGATAAAATTATCCCTAAGCCATCTTTTTCACCAACTTGCTTTAGCCCTTTTAGCATTTAGCTTATTTAACAAGTGTTTATCAGTCTTCAATCAAATTTTGCGTTAAAAAAAATTCGATTGCAATATACTTAATTTAAAAAAAATTTAAACAATTAAAATATAATATATCCACTTTATATTATTTCCTCATCTTCATGAGAAACATGCTATATCTTTAAGATCGTATGCGGGGTATAATGAAAAAGTGTTAAAATAATTTATGCTAAAATATTTTTAAATTCTTTAATATTCATATATGTATGATATCTTTGTGTTTTAAATGTTTTCTTAAAAATAAGTTTTATTTTCGAATAAAGGATATACAGTATTTATCACAGGACATATTTTTGTTACCAAAGTGCATAGAATAAGATAATTAAGATAGATGTATGAAGGGGGTCCATACTATAAAAGTTAGAATAAAATAAAAGATTACCTTTTAATTTAATCAAGTTACTGAATACATATTATTAATATTATGAAGTGTCTTTATAGAATTCCGCTTTTTTATTCTGAGACTTATTTGGATTTGAAGAATGTGGTACTTAGCATGTTTAACTGATGTTTTTCAGTTGTAACAACGTTGTTCTGTTAGGTTAAATGACCATTATATAATGTCTCTCAAGACAGTATAATACTAGTCTTGTTGTTTTTATTATACTTATATGTAAAGTTATATTAGAACTTTAATCTACCTTTAAACAAAGTTTCTTCTTTCACAATTGAATGAAAATATTTACTGAAACACTGCACCTTCTTACTGTTGTTAATTTTCCACGTCTGAAATTATGTGCTATAGGAAAATTATTAAAAAATTAAAGTAAACATATAATTTTTTTTCATTGTCAGTATAAACTTTACTATTAATATTTCCATGTGTGTGACTTATATATTATCTCATTTCTCTAGGGGGGAAAACACACACATTCAAAATATAAATCAATGTATTTTAAGTAATACAAATAAAATTTATTGATTTATTAGTTGATTTTAAGTTAAGTAGTTATTTTTAATTAACTGATATTTTTATTTGTAGTAAAAACCACTAATCAAATAATTTTACTCTTTATTGTGTTGTGTTCGCAGAATATTTAAGAATAAAACAACTCTTTTATTAGCCTTATTAAAAAATAATTTCTTTAGCAAAATCCACCTAGAGTCCAAGCTTCGATTGCACAGCACTCTCAGACTTTATCTGCTCTTCCTAGTCAGAGTGCTGTCATGTTAAATCACTTGCAGCATCCACTGACCTCTGGCATAACATTGCAACAGCAGAACCTGGCGCCGCCAACTACTCATTTAAGTTCTCTTTACGACAGGTAACTCTCAGCAATTACTTCATAGAGTTCTTTTTTAATATAATGTCTTTTTAGAAAAATTGCAGATTTTAATGTTGTTTCTTATCAGTATCTAAATAGAAATATGACAGGCTCATTGTAGAATCAAAATATTTATTCGCTGTGGTGCATCTAACTCAGGATCGAAGCACTAAGTAATATCATAATTAAAAATATTTATTTAATAACCAAACAAATCATAAAAAATGATTGCATTCCGTATTATTAAATCACAGACTCGTGTACACAGTCCAAAATGAACAACTGCCGCATTGTATTTTTAATTCAATTTTAATATACCAAGCAAAAACAATAATTTCCCTTCAAATCAAGTGAAATTAAAATAATTCCTATATCGCTAGTTTAAGTTTTAGCATTAAATCTTTACATGAACAATTCACTGGTTCAAATCTCACTTAAGGTGTAGCTGTTTGTTGTATTTAGAATCCTCTTTAAAAGTATTATTAAGTTATTTTGATCTACCATATTGTGTTTTGAAGGCAACTATAGAATAATAAATCATACCTAGATAAAATACATGAAAACATATTAAAATAAGACTATTAACATTTCTTATGATGATGATAAGAAATGTTAATAGTCCATGGAAAATGTGCAAAAACCCTAAATGTCTCCAAAGCTGTTGAAGACAGCCCTGTTATAATTGCATAATTCATGTAAAAAAAGTTAGCCCCAAAGGGGTTGGACTTCTGCTTGTTGGTCCATGGATAGTATTTTATTTCCTCTTTGCCCCCAATGGAGGCATTCCCCTATCCACCGCCCAGGGACATGTTCTCTAGTGTTATAGGCTGCCCTGTGTGAAAGCTCTTATAATAATGTTTTATGTTTTAATAATACCTATGGAATTTTATTGTTAAAATTCAATTATTCTAAGCTTCTGTTTTATAAATCTTGTTTTATAATAGTACTTTTTATTTTTATCATATTTAAATATCACATTCTGATAAACTATGCTACCAATTAATAGTAATAAACTAAAAATATGTTTTTCGAAAAGTGAACCAAAATAAAAATGCATTAAGATCTCCATATAAATAATTAAAAATTAATAATTCTTTGCTGATTATTTAAGTTTAGTAATGTGTATGTTTAGAAAATTTACTTTTTCTGACAATATATTTTTATAGTAATTTAGAAAAAATAAAACATAATAATGATTTTTATCTAGTTAATGAAACCATTTTTACTTCAGCATGAAGTCTGGTATTTTTTGTATTGTTGTATTTTTTCTGCATGTATTGAATTAAAAAAACTGTGTTCACATTTTATTTTTTCATAAAAATATTTTAGAAAGACAATGTATACATAATAGTTTAATATTACAAACTGCATATTGCTTAATTTTGTGTGTATCCAATATTAAACTAAAAATTTCAAAAATAGCTTTGAATTCATCACTATTAAATTCTCCTATTAGTAAAATATGAATATTTAGAGTTTTTTACCGGTTTCCAACTTTCATTCTAAATTTTAACAAACAAATGTTTGCATTTGTAAATATTTTGTCAATGTTTCTTATTGTATATTTTTTAAATATACAATATCATTAATTTTATTTTTTCATAATCTTAAACACTGTAAATTCTTTCCCAATACCAAAAAAGAATTTACCAGATCCCATTGAGTCAAAATTTTGGAATATGGTATGAAAAATTTTCTTTTTATACCATATTCAAAATTTTCAAAATTCTATAGATAAAAAGTAGCTTATTGTTATTTTTACACTCTGATCTCTTAGTGAAACGGAATTGGTACTTAAATCAAAATAATATGAATATGGTGTTTCTATTTAAATACAAAATATAATTTTCACTGCAGTTTTTGAACTTTCACTATTTTATAAAGGATTGTTAATTTTTTTATTGAATGTACACAAAGCATAATTTTTACTTTTCTTTTTATACACATTTTCAGCGATTACTGCAATTTTTTTATTTCCATCTAATGTTTTTAAAATTGCTATTTTAATATCAAATTACAAATGTTTGCACTTATTAGAATGTACTCATTTTTTATTAATAGTATTATGAAAAATAAGATTTATGCGTGTAATTAGTTGCTAGGATTTAACCATAACTATTTATTTATTTTACAAATGCCAGATATTAGCACTTAAGCCATTAGTTCACAGGCCCTCCAATACTTCTTGACAATGCCTGCATACTGAAAAAAATATGGTAAACTTATTTAAATGTTAAAAAATTATTGGTTGATTAGAGTCACAAAACACAGTTTTGATAATCCACTGCTCTAACCATAACTAATTAAGAGAAATATCAAAAGCAGGACTAATTAAACGCATTTTAAAATCATATTCATCTTGTATAACAAATTACTTTCTAAATTATTATTCACAAATTTCATTAATAATTAGAAAACCCTCTTATAATATTTTGCATCATTAATATTTATAGGATTAATATAGAGGTACACATTATTTTCCATATTAAATTGTATATTTGAGATTTATACTTAGAAAGTGCATACATCTTTTGCACAAAAAAAATTGTCCTGAATGTATTATTAATTTGCATGCCTTGGATGATTCCTTTAATTTGTTACACAAAATATTGATTTCAATTGAAATTGAAAATCATAAAGTAATTTTAGAGACCAGAGAAATTTTTAAATTTAACTAATCAATTTTGAAAAGTAATTATATTAGAAGTTTTAAATGTTTACAAATTCTTTGTAATAATACAGCAATATCGAATGAGTTAATATTAAAAGTTTTGGTGTTCGATTTTTGCTTGCAAATCTTTAACAAATTGCAATGAAAGTGATCCAGCTTCATAATGATTCGATTAAGCATAATGAAGTTTAAGATAAGAAATTATTGTATAAAATGATTTCTCTTCATCTAGGACATAAAACATTCTGCATTAAAAAAAAAAAATAGTCTTATGCATTTGTATTTAGTTAACTAAAAGAAAATAACTATAAGATATTAATAAACTAAATGATTAATTGGAATAAATAGTGTTCATGGCTAAATATATTAAAGTTGTTGTTACTAATTACACTTGGACAAGCCAAGCTCTCTATGCTTTGGTTATGCGAATTTAAGTCAATTGGGAGCGTCTTTCGTTTAATCAGCTCACCATGAAGGTAAAAGTTTTGTTCTTCAAATTCTCCGATAGATGGCAGCACTAGAGGATCTACTCTCTCAATTTTGGTATTGATCTAAAGGGAGAGAGGTAAATTTCTCCAGACCATTGCACCCATGGTATGTATTTCAATCAAAGTGAAACTAGATCGTTGATATTTTTGGTCCCCCATTAAAAGCTTTCACAAATCAACTAAAATATTTCTGCTGTAACAACTTTATACTCAAAGTAATTTGAATTTCTAAACTTAAATGTTATACTATCGTAGAGGTAATCGAACATAACACCAAGTATTGAAATAATTCATTATGTACTTTAGTAAATAATGATTTTCTTTAAATTTTGCAACAATATTTTTTAATTGTTGTTCAAATAATTAACTTTTACCGATTATATATTTTTTTTCAACAGTGAAGATTTTCTCTGTGATAGCTTAGATAGCACAAGTAGCAATCATAAGAAGAGAAAAATAGCTGAAAATCACAAGAACATGAATAATAACCTTCTTAATGGCATGATGAATGTTAAGCAGGAAACTGGTGAGTATACCATTATATTTTGTGATTGTTTGTTACTATATAATTTTACATGTACAATTATTTATCTTAAATATAGGTGTAGCTCGATTTAAATTTAGTAATCAAAAAACAGAGTTAAAAAAAAAAATTTTTATTAAAAATTTATTTGTTTCACTTATATAGTTGTGATAAAAAATTCTTGTTTTGAATATTTGCTATTAAAAATTGTTATTATTAAGACTAATGTTAAGTTAAACATTAAATAATAATAAAAAAATTTTGAATAAATTTATTCATGGTAGTTAAAACTTTGTTTTTCACAACATATTTTTAAAAGAAATTTAAAATTAATAAGTATAAAATCAAGGGATACATTTAATCTAATAAGTCTTGATCAATGGATACATTTAGAATAATTTATCATGTGAAAAGAATGTGAAATTTAATGACAGGCAGAATTATTTAATTACATTGAATTGCACTTATAGTAGAGAAAATCTTTAAAAAAAATAATAATATTTTTTTCTTTTTAAATCATTTTGAGAATATTTTTAACTGAATGTAAAATGAGAAAAAAAGGTAAACATAGTAAAGTATTTATACTATTTTGTAAGGTTGCATCTCATTTTTGAAAAATCATTTTCTTCAATAATAATTCTATTTTTTAATTTTAATGGATTAAATATATGGAGTATATGATAATTGTGTTCAAAATTTTAATTGTGAATGTCATAAAATGAACTTTGTATTAAAACTTGCTACCAATTACAAGTTAATGTTAACACAAGTTTATTATTCTAAATAAATATTTAGATTTATCAATGAAAATTTCTTATTTCATTATATTGGTATTTTGAATTATTTATTCATACAACTATGTAGAAAATAAGCGACTTTATTCCTTCAATTTGCAAATTATACGACATTTTTAGTGGATCATGAAAAATTATTTTGTATGAAAACTTATTTTAAACATAAATTTCTATTATAACTGATTGGAAACTAATTGCTTAGAACTTAATCTTTCTTTACCCATATTTTAACTTTTCAATACTTTTATAGTGTTTCAAAATGTAGTTCAGTCTTGATTTTAATTAAGTATGATTTTACACTGAGCTATATAAAAAACAATTGTTGATATTTAAAAATATTTTTAATATGAATTCTTTGAAGATGAAAAAGAGTGCTTAAAAAAAGTGACTGTTTTTTAATCATAATGTAAAAAAAAAAAAAAAAAAAAAAAAAAAAAAAAAAATGAAAGTTTTAAGAACCTAAAATTATGTAAAAATAACCACATCACTGTTTGTCTCCTCGTATATACATTATTTATGTTTTCAAAATTTCCCTTTTCATTATTTTATTTTAATTTTCCTTATTAACAAATACATCATAAAAAAATCATTATATATAATATATAGATATGTTATTAATAAATTAAGTTTTCCATTAGTAGTGGATTGACACTGAAGAATCAAGGTTTCCTGATATATATATTATTGAAATAAAATTGAATAAATTAACTTTTGATTTTTTTTTCAACTGTGCTTGAAAAAAATTAAAGATGACTGTTGCGAATATAAGATTAATATGACTCGTTTTATCAACTCTTTTTCATTATTTCTAATATTCTTACCTAGAGTGTTTTGGTGTTACTGAATTAATTTTTGTATTTATAATATCATAGGATATATTTTTCATGAAAATTAATCGTTTTCACTTTATTTTAATAAAATTATAATAAAGTGAAAACGATTAATTTTTATGAAAAATATATAATAATTTAATTTTAACAATAATTTATAAAATTAAAAAAATTGCATCATAGCATGTTTTTTTTTTAACTATTTATAAGGTGGAATATCGCCAGAACCCCATACAAATACACCTGTGCTGTCTACAACAGATGATGAATATAGTTTTGATTTCAGTGGCCCAGATGGCTCTGCTATATTTTTAGATTCAGCCTATCAATGCATAAGATTCCAGCCATTCCAACAGAACACATGGGCAATACTCTGTGATCATACATTAAAAGAACTGTGAGTAAACCTGTAGTGTTTATTTATGAAAATGCTTAAACAAAGTGTTTTATTTCATGAGACACTCAAACCTGTTTTTGTGCTATATATGAAAATTTCAATCATACTAGTAAATAATTGATGAAGTTATCAATAAAAAAAAGTTAGTAGGTTTGTTCTCTCTCGGCCATTTAGTTTTTAGATTTTTTAATATGTGTTATATCAGTTAATTATATGTATTGTTATGCCACTACAAATTAGTATTATATATCCAAGGCTTTCAAGTTCGTACTTAGAACTGGTCTGTATAATTTTTTTTTATCATATTTATTTAACTTTCATGTAAAATATTTGCATTATTTTCTGCATGAAACTTTTCTCACACAGTCTCTATTCACTGCATTAAAAAAACTTTTTATTTTACTCCAAAACTGCTTTTTTATTGCTATTTGTAAATATTTATTTGATTTTTTTTTACTTATTAACTTCTATGTAGTACCTATCCATTGCATAAAAATAAGTTTGAGTGTAATAAATTAATGGGATTGATTTTAACTTTTTAAAATGAAGAAATGTTTAATATATTCTAAAAATTTTATTATATAATATCAATTAAGATTTATAATTTTAAAATTAAAACTAATATGTTTTTAAATAATTCCCATCAAATATTATAATAAATTTTCCCTCTATATTAGAAAGTTATTGAAAATTGTGTACTTACAGCTGTATTGCAATATTGTTAATTTTATTATTTTCCTTAGACTTTATAGAAAGTCTTTTCTTATCATTTTATTGCAGTAGTGTATAATTTAAACCATTAATTACAATTAAACTTTAAACATACATTATTATACCAACCATGTAAAATTATACAAGTTAAATATAAATGTCACTCAATTTTTGAAATCCTGATACTTAGCTATTTATTAATTTCTGGTTCTAAATAAAAGGAGTGCTAGATAATGTGTTATGTGCAGCGATATTATAGAAAAGTCGCTGTTGACCATCTTCATAATATTAGAACTAAATATGAATGGGCTCTACCATAATACTTCTACCTAAAAAAATATGAATTGAGTAAAAATTTTATCTAAGATTAATTTTAAATCTTAAACCTTTATAATAAATGTAAAACCTGACTTTTTTGTAGCTTACAATATGTGTACTAATTTGCATACAGTTTTTTTTTTTTTTTTTTTTTGTGCAACATTTTCTAGTACTTCTTAATTATAGCGACCAAATGTTAGCAACCTAATTTCTAAGCTATCAATAATATTAAATTTAGTTAATTTTAAAAAATGATGAAAATTAGGATTTGCTTGAATTATTATCCTTCCTAAGCTTAAAAAAAAAAAAACATGATTTGTTAATAATTTTTAATAAACCAACCATAATCATAACATAAAAATTTGTTAATGATTATGCTGTGATTTTCAGCATATATTTGAAACCAGTGCCTTCTATATATGTATATCCCATATCAGCATGATTTTTTAAAGAAACTTGACTTAATTGTAAAATATTTAAAAATAGTGCTCTCTAAGCTTTCCCCATATCAACATGATATGTAAAACAAACTTAGCTTAATCCTAAAATGTTGGGGATCACAAAATGGAACTCCATGGTTCCTATACATACATATTTTAAATGTACATATTTCTCCTAAATCAATATATAATAATTAAAAGCAATATCTTTTATTATTGAAAATAACTGAGATTCTAAATTTGCAAATTTAAAAGCTACTATGTCGTGTTTTTATGCCTCTTAGGTAAAATTCAAAGTATAACTTTTTTTATTTCCCTATATTTTCATGTAAATTTATAATTTTTTTCATCGTCTTGTAAGCATTTCCAATTTACATGTTTAATTAATCATTAAGTAGGAAAATACATATCAAAAATACATATATTGCTAAGTCTGTTGTTTATTACATAAATAACAAACATATCAATACATTTTAATTAGAAAATTTATTTTTTAATTAATTGTAACCTGTTGTGGTCCTTATTAATTGGAACATGTATAGTATAACATTACTTAGACGTAAATATTTTTGTTGTTCCACGTTGATGCAATAACTGCTAATATTATGGGTTTTGGAATAACAAGAAATTTTTCTCTCTTTATGTGTAAATCGTTTGAATTTACTTTATTCATAAATAAATAATTAAGGATACATATTCATTGAATTTTCTATTTATGCCTTATTCTAATTCCTACCAATTATGCATAGTCTCTTAAATGATATTCATTTTTATAAGTTATGTCTCTAAAATTCAAATTCTTTTTTATTTTTATGATGTGCTTTTGATTTTTTATCTATAATTTTATACTCTATACCTTAATTGAATGCTTAAACTCATTTATGAAAATTTTGAGTTATAATAATTTAAAAATTTTTGTCATATGTAAACCAGTTTATTTTATTAATACTGTTAAATTTGTTGACTAAATAATATAAAATGTTACTGTGTAAGGATTAAAACATCATCTGTTAGTATAAAAGTGTCTTTTTCAATTTTAAACTAGTCTCACAGATAAAAAATATAATCAATAAGAAAAATTCTTCCCACTGAAAGTATATGTATTTAGGATTTCTAGTTAATTTGGTGACATGTCCATTTAAAGTCAACTCAAATCATTCCTTGTGCCAAAATCACGGCCTTGGCAATGTGTGCAATTTTATCATATCATGATTTCCCTGAAAGGTGATTTCTAATTAAATTATATAAATGGTTCTCTACTTCTGTCCACAGATACCATGTTGCAATTATATAATTTATGGGGATAATTCAAAATACTTTTCTGATCATGCTTTGCGAACAAGAGTACTCACACTCCTGAATCTTAATGAAAATTCTTGAGCAATTTATAATTAAAAATTTTAAATTGATTTGGTGTTTTTGTGTGTGATTTTGCTGCATTTCAAGTCTTAAATATACAAATACATAACTTTTTGTTACTATCAGTTAATGAGTAGCATTATTTATCATGATATTTATGGTCTTTTAAACCGTATTATTTCTCTGGAGGTGTCAAATTTAAAATATGACTGTCAAATTATTATTTTTTTCATCAATTTTACTCAAATACTTGAGTGGGTATTTGAATAAATTTTATCCCAATTATGTGGAATAAAATCAAAGATTAGTCCAAAGAAATTAGATGAGTTTAGAATTATTTCTCTTGCAAACTATTATAATAAAAGAATATCTGAACAAAATAAATGTTTGCCTTATAATATTTTATTCATTGGTGCAAAGTTTATTTTAATGTTCTTTAGACTTTGATGAATTAAATAACTTTTTTAAACAAGAATTTGATAAGTAAATTTAATACAATCGAAACATTAACTCCAAATTTTCTAATTTCATTTCAGTTTGCTTCATACACATATTGCACAGTAAAATTATTATTTTTTGCTTTATTTTCAGACCTCCACCAAACTATAGGGTTGATGCAGATAAAGGATTTAATTTTAGCAATGCAGACGATGCATTTGTTTGTCAAAAGAAAAACCACTTTCAAGTCACTGTTCATGTTCAGCCTATTGGGGAACCTCATTATGTGAAAACGCCTGATGGAGTAAAGAAAATAGATCACTTTTACCTCCATTTCAATGGTGTTAAGGTATATATATTAGAAAGAGGTGATGAAAGAGTTTTGCATTTTTAAAGGGTTTTGTGTTTTTACATTTTTTAATTATATTCATTTAATGTTAAACACCAAAAAATTTCAATAAATCCCAAATTTCAAAAGTAAAAATTAAATTTTAAAGTGTATTTATATTACTGTAAGAGCAAAAGTCATTATTTCATACAATAAGTAGACAATTTAGTTAAAATATATTAAGTTATTGCATTCTATAATTTAATGATTACTTGATCATTAAAGTATAAAATACTGCACTCAAAAATTCTTTGAATTGCTTCTAATTGCTTTTCATATGTTTTTGTAATCTAGCTCTTAGTTCAGTATATGTGATCAAGAATTAATTTTCGTTGAAGAAGTTCCAAATATTAACACAGTGATTCAATGTATTGTGGCAGCTTAAAGTTGTGCTACTAGACAAAAATTCAAAAACTTGTGTAAAAGACATGTAATAATAAAAAGTATACTAATTTTAAAAAAAATAGGCAATCCAATTCATGTTATTTTAAGTGTCATCATAGCAATTCCTTCTCTGTAAATAATATGTGTGAAAAGTAAAAACTAAAATAAAGGTATTTCATAAAATTTAAATTAATATTCCCTTAGTTTTGATTGAAAAAGTGTACTCAATGTTTTCCTTCCTGCATGTATTATTTTTACTTTTTCGATGATATTTAAATATGGATGGTTCACTTTTGCCAAATTGATAAACTCCACTTTCTTCATTTTATTAAATTTTAATTCCAAAATTGTAAATATTATATAATTATATATTCAGAACAAATTTCATTTATAATGAAAATTAATAGAATGAAAATCATGTGAATAATGTAAAAATATTAACCTTAAATACTTCATCATTTTTCTTAATTTCTTTTTTTATGGAGTTTATCAATTTGGCAAATGAAGCCTTCATATAATTATTCCTGCAACACATTCTTTTTTTTTGTTTAACTGATATTAGTAATATGAGTAATAATAACTTGCATCTGCTTTTATTGATCATCCACAATAGGGGTGATTCTATGAATTAGCAGAATTATACACTTTAACAGCAAAATATACAGTCATATCACTTGTTTATAAAATATGAAGTTCTTGCTTTATACAATATTAGATATATTTAAGTGCTTATATTCTGTGCATCCTGAATACATTTAAATTGAATTTATTTTAGGTAGAATCTCAGAATCAAACTATTAAAGTAGAGCAGTCTCAGTCAGATAGAAGTAAAAGGCCATTTCATCCTGTGCGGTAAGCTCAGTCTTCATTTGGTTATTTTTCACTTAATTTTATATTCCACTTAATGATATATTTATTGTATTGTTAAGATAAAAATTATATAATAAGAATAGCATAGTTATTCGTTACTGTATAGTTAGGATACAACTTATACTGCAATTAAAGCATAGATTTAGTGTTTTAGCTTTTTATGCTTTCTTTTTCTGTATATTTTACAGATGAAATTTGATTATTTTTAATGCAGAGAAATTTATTATATCTCATATTAATGTATAAAAATAATTGCATGCAAGTTCGAACTGTATTTAAGTTATTTTTTAAATATTTGCTCAGAAACTCATAATACTTGCACTTAAGATTATAATTTTAAATTTAAAAAATTGCGTTTATTTTTGGCAAAATATTAAAATATATTATTTTGTAAAAAATAAATAATTTTTCTTTTCATTCCCAAAATTTAAATATGTCCTTATAATAATTTAAATATTGATGATTTGGTTTGATTGTGTTTACTTGGCTGCTTAAAATAGATTACTGATATTTTAAATCTCATTTTATTAATTCTTACTGACTTCTAAAAAGTGAAATTATAAATTTAGAAATGTTTTAAACTATGCTTTGTCATTGATAACTATCATAGTAAAAAGTAGATATTGAGTTGCATATTGAACTTTTCTTGTCATACTTAGTACAAGTATTCTTTTTTCAGTTTGGTCTTAACACCTGATCAAGTCACAAAAACAACAGTAGGTCGATTGCATTTTAGTGAAACTACGTCAAATAATATGAGAAAGAAAGGTAAACCAAATCCTGACCAACGATATTTTTATCTTGTTGTAAGTCTATGTGTTGCATCTGGAGACCTAAACTACACAGTTATTTCTCATGCCTCTGAAAAAATTATTGTAAGAGTAAGTCAATAATTGTTATACATGTTATTACATTTGAAATATTGTTGTTAAGAAAAGCCAATCTCCCTTTGTTATACATATAGATAATAAATAATTTTATATAAGGTATTTAAAGTTATATTGAATGTGTATATACTAAAAATCTTTTTTTTTCTATAGTTTAGCATATTTATAATCCTAATGACATTTAAAATTTACATTTTCAACATTAACTCTATATTGATTAAAAAATAAATTAAAAATGTTACATCTTTTGCATTAAATTCATACATTCTAAATGTTATGTAACAATCTTTGAGAGTTAGAACAAAGTTTGAGGAAAAAATTATTTGATTCAGTAATACGCATATTTAACAACACTCAATTCAGTGGCATGCCAGCCCTGTGGGGCCAAGGCCTATAATGCCCTTTTTTTTGTTTGTTTTATTATTGATAGCCCTGGCGTGCAAAGCATGATTTAAATAAATAGGAAATTTTAACAAATAGGAACATCGTATAACACAAAAATTATAACATTATTTCAATTTTTTGACAACAATTTTATTAAGATAAATATTTTAGTACATGTTAATTAATGCCATATTTGATCAACATAAAATTTGATATTAAAATTTTATATCAGTGAATGTTAATTAACTGAATTGATAATTTCATAATAATTTCATAAAATTATTTTAAGAAAAATAATATTAAAGTAAATAACAATTTTTCATAAATAATTCACTATAATTTTATTTTTACATACATATAATAAGCCACTAGAATAAATAATCTAAAAAAGGTATATCTATTAGATATCACAAATCCAAAACACTATTTCATAATGATAGTTATGAAACAATTGTACAGAATATTTAAATATATAGTTAACATACGATGAGCACAATTGACATAAGTTAAGACACATTAATTTAATATTGTTATATTTGAAAGCCCCTAAAATTATCACAAAATTTAGTTATTATCTTTGTAAACTTTATGAATGTAAATTTAATTGACAGTCTAAAGTACAAATCAGTATTTTTCCTAACTTCTATTTGTTGAATACTTCGAGTATGTGTGCATTTGTCAAACAATGATTAAATTTGATTTTTAGGCATCAAATCCAGGCCAGTTTGAAAACGACATGGAATTATCTTGGCAAAGAGGACAACTTGCTGACTCTATTTACCATGCAGTAAGTATTTTTGTATGTAGTAAAAAGGAATTAGTGAAATAAAAAATAAATTTTTCTATTATTTTAAATATATCATGTTATATTGCATATATATGTGACAAAAGCATATTCAAATTATTTTAATAATTATATATTTAAATTTCAGAATATTTATCACTTTTCTTAAAAATAATCTTTTTTAACATAGGAACAACAATTATTTCTCAAAAGCAATGACTCATTTTCTGAAATAAATCTATTGAATAATATTGGCATTATTAAACTTATTAGACTGAAAAAATCTCTGAAAAATTAATCTTGAACCTTTCTTTTAGGGTCGTGTTGGAATAAATACAGACCGGCCTGATGAAGCACTCGTTATTCACGGAAATTTGAAAGTGACAGGGCACATCATACAACCATCTGATGCACGTGCTAAGACAAATATTGAAGAAGTAAACATTTACAATAATTTAATATTTTAGAAGTCAGTTTTATAGTTATTCAGTTTAATAGGCTGTAATAAAAATGTGATTATTCTCTACAGCTTATAATATGGTAATCTAATAACATTACAAATTCTTAGAAAAATTTAATAATTCAAAAAATATTTTAAAATTTATTCTCTACTTGATTCTTACATTTCCACAACTTCAGTGTAGAAGCTAAGAAATATTGTGTGCATTATTAAGAAGATTAAGTTTATTGTATAGATCAAAGATACATACTTTTTTATATGCTTGGTTTTCTTACATTTAGCAATCTATTTTTGTACATTTTCTAGAGAATAATTAATAATTCAATTACATTTAAAGTTTTATCAATATAGTATATTGTATTTTTCCTAGGATAAATAAGTCATTTTAAGGAAATTTAAAAACATAATCTCTGTGAAATAACAGCAAATTTGATTATATAACTCAAAATATATAAGAAAAATTATTAATGGCATATTCTTGCACTTTGCAACATCCTTTTTAAATAGCATCATATTGACCTCTGTACATTAAGATGTATCAAATCAAAGAATTAATTTTGCATTATGCTAAATTTTTTTATTAAAATTATATTTTTGTATAAAATATAATACTCCTAACATTTATTTCTAAATTAAATATTTAAACAATGTTTTATTGAAAAAAAATATGTTGATCTGATTAAAAATGTTTGTAGTGTCACATTCAAAATATTATCATCACATATGATAACATTATAATCTTTGCATTCATTGATTATACATTTGAAATATCTTGATGTAATAATATATATTAATATATAATTTGGTTGGTTGGATTTTTCTGGTGCAAGGTCCAAAAGGGACATGCGGTGCCTTATATAATTTACTCAGGTTTATATTAAAAACTAATTCTTTGATCATTAACAAATTAACTTTAAATTAATTTTTCTAATTGTATATAATGACTATTTTCCTATTTCTCAATTATTGGATATTCTCCTATATTGTGTTCTGTAAAAATTGTTTGTATATTTATTTTATATTAAAATATTTTAATCTATATATAAACTAGTCAATAAGCCTCTTTTTAATTTTACAAAACATTTAAGTTAATTTAGTATCTAATTTTTAAAAACATTTTTTAATTATCATATTGAAATAAAATATTAGTGCTTACAGTGTGTTAATAATTGCTAAGATGTGAAAAAAAAACTTTAGGAAATTTATATTTAAAAACAATTGCATCCAGTTATTGTTATTTAATAACAATATATTATGTTTAAATGATATTTCTTGAAGAAATTAATGTTTATAGGAATAGTTTATTGCATTTTTAATAGAGTTTATTTCTTTATAAATAATTTTAAAAAATAATGACTTATTTCATTTGCAGGTAGACACCAAGGAACAGTTGAAAAATGTAGTGAACATGAGAATTGTGAAGTATCAGTATCGACCAGAATTTGCTAAACATGTTGGCTTAGGGGTTGAAACTACAACAGATACCGGTATCATCGCTCAAGAAGTACAAACTCTCATTCCAGATGCTGTTCAAGGTGCTGGAGACATAGTGTTGCCAGATGGACAGCATATAGAAAACTTCCTTGTTGTGAACAAGGTAAATTTTTAGTTTGATCATTAATACTGAGTCATTAGTATGTTTTCATCAAAACATGTCTTTTGAATATGAAAGACAGAAAAAAATTTATAAAATAAAATTCAGTAGATCTTAAATTATTTTATTATTTTAAATATATAGTTATACTTTAACTTGCTTTAAAGCTGATTGGCAAACTCATCAATTTTTATGTTATTTTATATTTTGAATAATTTGAATTTAGAAGGGAAAGGTTTGCATTTACCTAAGATTAACAATAATTTTTAAATGTTTTGTGCCATATTGATTAATTTGTTAAATAAACAATGACAATTAACAGTTATGTATAAATATGAATTTCACTGGATAAAATGAGCATAATTTAATATTCCCCACACAATTCTTATATTCAGAACAAGAGTACTGATTATCAGAATTGAATGATGGAATATTATGCGTCTATTATACTTTTATAGATATAATTTCATATTATTTGTAGTATTTTTTCAATTTAATTTCTTTTATGATGAGTATTAAAAAGGATTTCTTTCATAAATTATTTAAATATTCAGTTTTGTGAGTTTTTCAATAAGAAACAAAAGGGTTGATTATTTTTAATAGGTATAATTTTCGAAAATATAAAGTTCATATTTTCTTTTTTATTCAAGTATACAGATTTTATATAAAAATTATGTTTTGCATTTTTAAGTATTTATTTATCAAGCTTATTTAAAGAAATAATTATAATTCTAGAAATTCTTGCTTTTTAATTTTATTCCCTATTAATTTTAAAAATTTAATTTTTCCTAGACGTAAACAACTCTCTTAAGTAAACTTAAATTTAAAAGGATGACTTTCAATATAATTTTGTAGATTTCTCAGAAAATTCTTCTCCACTATAATGTAACATATTTATATGCGAATATCAATCTTTTTATGCTTAAAGTATTGTGAAATTGTTTAATCTATCGTTATATATTTTATGAAAATATGTGTTTGAAATTTTGGGGAGATACTAAATGAGTTTTAACTGTTGATAATTATGCCATTCACACTTTTAAATTACTACAAATCACCATCTTTTATCTATTATTTCCATGTGTTTCTCCAAAATACTTTAACTAGTTTATCAACAAAAAATTTATTAGAATCAATATATTATTTATATGTATTTGATTTTAATGTATTTTAATTTCAATTAATTTTAAATAAAATTAAGTTATTTTTATTAAATTATATTTGCTAAAATATTTCTCTCTTAATTAAAAATGTATTTCCTAATAAGAATTACTATTATGTATGTGTGAATCATTGTATTACAATAAGCTATTGCAATCTTGTTTAATGAAATATATATTAACTTATTTAATATATTTGTAATAGATTAAAGTAAAATTTCATATTTTGTTATTTAAGATGGTGATATTTTTTCAAATCTGCAAAATGTCTAGTAAGAGAAATTATAACTTGTACTGAAAATATTTTTCATAAAAAAAAGTAATAACAACTTTTGCACTTTTAAAATTTCTGTGTAATTTTTTTTTTATTCTTTGTAACAAATAATAGGAATAAACATAGAAGTCAATTATAAAAATTTGATTATAAATAAAAATACTAAAGATTTTTTTATATTACAATTTAAATTTAGCTAGCATATAATATTAGAAAATTAATCATACCAATATTAATTTAACTATATGATTTGTAACCAAATTAAAAAAAAAAAAAACCCTTGATATTAAGCTACAACAAATTGTATCTTATCAAAATGCCTACGTTTTATTTTTGCTTATAATGATATAAAGAATAACAATAGAAATATAAGTTTTAATTTTTTTGGTTATAAATTTGCCTCTATATATGTGCATTTTTATAACATGTACAAAAACTTTGGTAACTTATTTAACTAATTTCGTTAATTTTAAAAGATATATTTAAATATTGTTAAAGGATAATTACAGACATAAGTTATAATTTTTGATTAAAACAAATAAAAACTTTTGGTTATAAATTTAAAACTGCTTTTAAAAATTCATAAAAATGATCTTTTATTTTTTGCCAACATTAATATTAATTTTTTTAAATTTAATATTCTTTATTATAGTGTTTAAATTTCATTTTAAGGATTGGTTTTTGCAATTCTTTTACAAAAATTAACCCCATAAAATGTCTTACTTTGAGGACTAGAAACTGAAATTACTGATTTTTATTTGAATATATAATACTAAGCAGCTTAGTTTGAATTATTCATTACTAAGCTCATTATTTGTATTTATTTTGAAGTATTTGTGAATGATCTAACTCTTTAATAAACTAATTTCAAATCTTTTCTATATAATTTCTTATTAAAGTGTGTTGAAAATGCTATAGAAAGTATACTGATTTAAATGATTTAAATTTAAAATATCCATTTGTATATTTTGAATATCTAGTGTATTAATTTCATTTATAGGATCGAATTTTTATGGAAAATGTTGGCGCTGTAAAAGAATTATGCAAAGTTACAAGTAATCTAGGAACTCGTATCGATGAACTGGAAAAAGTGAATAAAAAATTAGTCAAACACAAAATAAAAAGACTCGATAGTTTAAAATCTACATCAAGTGGCAGCACAATTACTAGGTAACTAGAAATATTTAATTAACAATTTTTTTTTACTTTAATTACCTTGCTTAATTTTATTTCAAATACTTAATTGCTCCCTCTGTAGTCATGCTAGTGGATTGAACGCTAAAAAAAGCACTCAACAATCTCTCCAATATCAAAATCGACCACTGATGAAACATTGTGCACAAGCAGAACAATTTTGCAGTAATTATTATTTACAGGCAATCATAGTAACATTAATTACTATCATGGCTATGTGGTAAGTACTGTCTTTTATGTATTTTAAATTGTCAGATGCATAATAAATCAAATTACAGTGTTCGTATACTTATTAAAAATTTCAAATTATTTTTTTTCCAGTGTTCGAATAGTTTGAGTTTACTTTTAGAATTTTTTAAAGTTATTTTTGCAAAAAAAGATCAATTTTTTTAATAGAAATTTTGAATAAAACAAATTGAAAATAATGAAAACATTATTTTTTAGCATTCTCACCATATAGATGTCAGAAAGATTATAATAAAATAATATAAATAAATCTCCTGAGTGGAAAATTAAAACTTGACTTTATTAAAATTGTAAATTTGCTTATACTTAAACATTATAGTGCATATATACACACACATAGATTATATGTATAAAGCTCATTACAATTATTCTATGACATGAAAAGTTTCATATTTATACTTTCAAAATTTAGTAAATTTTGGTTGCTTAATGTAGAAATCAAAACATCAAATATATTTTACCATTTTGAAACTCAAGTCTTGTGATCTGCAGAAAAGTTGTAAACTAAAATAAATGAATGTACATTGATTTTCTTATTAAAAAAACTGTAGTGACAACTCTTGTAAGAAGAAATTCTCACCACCACACTTTTGTGAGTTTGGTAGAGGTCAAAATTTAGATTATGAGGATTGTAGTTTATTGTGTATCACAGTATTGCTTTTTGTGCCGATTGGGATACCTTTATTTTTCACAAAAAGTGCAATCAATGGGTTGACATATGACAGGATATTCAAATGGAACCTTATGATGGATCTCACACAGAGCAGCACACTATCATTAATAGCTGAGAAAATAATCATATTACATACATAGCTTTATGGACTGTGTAACCACTTTATGAGCCCCAAGTTGAAACTGGTTTACAAAATCACTAGAATCTACACGTTTCTAGCACTATGCAGTGCTAGCTTGGCGAGCATAATTTTGGTTACACATGATGCTACTTCACACACATGAATGTCCTTAAGTGTACGATGAACGACAAACCCACAGTGGAAATGACGTGAGCCTGTGTTTTTAAATGAATCCCGATTCTAATTACAGTATCATTATTGTCTCATCCAAATTTGTCTGCATCACGGAGATTGCATTTGACATCATAATATACTCCATTGTTTGGAGTGCTAGCAAGTCCAGTACCATTGGATACACATTTCAGTAATCTCTTGTGCTTATTGATGACAATTTAAATAGTGATTATTACATTTCTATTACTCTATCTTGAGGCAAAAACTCGCGTATTTGATTCTTGCGACTACAATGTTTCAGCTGTATGATATGATGGTGCCAGTAATGTTATGACTTTCTTAGATGCAGATCTCTTATGTTTGGTTGTAAGTCTAGCCAGCATGTGTGATCTCCAGATTTCTTTCCAATGGAAAACGTCTAAGTCAATAATTGCAGAATGACTGACTCATTGATACGCCAATCATTACTGTTGATGAAATGTTAAATTTTTTTTGACATTTATTTGTATATTATACTACATATAATACATTATATTGAAATTATATGAGCAGTTATACATACCACCTAACCCTTGTTTAACTTAATTTCTAAACATAAATATTCTACTGCTGATAGAGGTAGTCTCTTTGGTTATTGATTTTTCTGGATCTATACTACCAAATTTCTTGAAAATTTAACCATCTGTTATTTTGAATGTAAAAAGTTTATTTATATCATTTTGTTATTTGTATCTCTATTTGGTGTAGCTATTGTAATAGCTGGTAATGCAGTTAGTATACTTTTAGTCTCCCATGGTAAAATCTCGATTAAATCTAGCTTTCCTGTAAACTACAATTTTAATGACAGAATTTTTTTTTTTTTTTTAAAAATTGAGTTAGTGTTAAATAAGCATTTTATTCATAAAATGATAAAAATACATTCAACAATATAATCTAATATTTTAAAAAGTTCTACTTACTTTTACTGCACCAAACATAAAAATATATATTGTACATAGATAAACAAAAATGGATAAAAAAATGAATATAAAATCAGCATAAAATAATGAAAGAATGCAAAATTACTTAAGAAAATTGAGTAATAAATTTGAAAAATCTGTAAAAAAGTATGCTGGAGTTAAAGAACTATCAAATTTACATAAAATGTAAATAAGGAATAAACAAAAGAGAAAAACTAAAGAAATAAATTAAATTGAAAAATTGAGGAAAAGCAAAGAGTGGATTATATATATATATATATATATATATATATATTTATATATATATATATATATATATATATATATATATATATATATATATATATAAACAAATTGAAACTTTATATATATTTCATATGTATTATATTATTTATATATATATAAAATATGTATTTTATATATATTATATTATTTTTATAATTTTCCAATTTTTTTATCAATTTTTTTTAAATATCCTTGGTGTAAGAATTTTTTGTTATGAATCTTTTATAAATACACAATATAGTAATCGAAAATATCATGCACAAACAAATTTCAAAACTCTAAAAATAATCATTATGCAATATTTAAGTTTTGAAAAATTGTGAACATTTTAATGAAATCGTTTTTGTTATAGTTGTAAGCTCTTTCAATCCTATTAGTGATTGAATTTAAATCTAATTTAAAGGAAAAATAAAATATGTTAAAATATTTATTCAATATGTGAATGTCAGCAACTCCTAGAAATAATGAATGTCTCTTAAAAAACTGCTAAAATTTGTTTCAGAATTTATATGGATACTTATAATATGTAGTTATTTGATTTTATAAAAATTTTTAAAAAATAACAATTTCTGAAAACATTTAAAAAAAAAATTGATAAGTAGTAGAAAATTTATAATAAATATGAATATCACAGAACAACCACTATTAACTATTTTTAATATTTGCAGACCATAAAATATATTGAAATTGTTTAAAGTGAAAATACTTTATATATATATTTTTATGGATTTGTTTGCCTTCAAAAATTTTTAAGGAATTGTTCGAAAATGTGCAAATTATTCATTTCTATCTAAACTACCAAAAGAAATTTGTCTTACTTGAATGTTTTAAATTTACATATGCAAAATATAGATATATTAATGATATGCATTTGAAAATGAAAAAAAAACCGCTGATTCTATAAACTATTTTTTGCAAATATCAAGCAAAAAAAAAAAAAAAAAAAAAAAAAATTAAATCATTAAAAAATTTCTGAATTATTTAAAATTATTTATGTTTTATGTTTAGTATAATAGCTATGGCAGTGATATATGTCTTAGAATGGAAGCAACGACAAGCTCCTAATGTTCAATATCATGTTAAGTAAGTAATATATGTATGTTTTCTTTTCTTTTCTTTTTTTTTTTTTA
This sequence comes from Latrodectus elegans, assembly GCA_030067965.1. Classification (NCBI taxonomy): domain Eukaryota; kingdom Metazoa; phylum Arthropoda; class Arachnida; order Araneae; family Theridiidae; genus Latrodectus; species Latrodectus elegans. The sequence goes on from CM057821.1 coordinate 10,339,502, forward strand.
TCAATGTCTATATTATGTATATAAAGCCAGTATCAAAGAATTTTAAAAAATAAATTTGTATACTTTTATAACAGTTAAAAATTTGGTAATCATTATAATAATTTCAGTAGTATTATAATTTAACTACTTAATTCAAATATTTATGTTATTAAAAATAAATATTTTTAATTATTGAAAAATGTGTATATTTAGAAATAATAACGATTAATAATTATATAATTTTATGCTTTAAACTACATAATAGAATTAGTAAAAGTTTGCTTAAAAATAACTAAAAATAGAGTTATTCCAACTGTGAAAATGTTGAATTGTTTGGTGCAGAAACTTAAGTGATGTTGTTTTTAGCTAATTGCATAAAACAAATTAGCAGTAATAATTAAAAATTAACATGATTTATATACTTATATTTATATTTGATAGGGGAACAACACTTAGTTTGAACATATTAGAAGAAACAATTCCTCAAATACCTTTTGATATCGGAAAAACTTTGTCAAGTTTTGAGAATTCCATTTTAGCTGGCCAAGAAAGTAAATACATTTTATTTAAATTTTATAAAAATATCAATAATTTCTGAAAATGTAATGAATGTACTAAGAATGGAGACATCTATAATTTATAATGAATCGCTATTAATAGAAGAATTTTTTTTTTTTTGAAAAATGTTATATAATCAGGATTTATTATTTAATAAAAGAAACACTTGTTAAAATTCAAATTACAAATTTTTTTGCAAGCATTTTAATGTTTATTTAGACGTTTATACATTATAAAATAAATATATTTATATATAATTTTTTATTAATGTTTATTTTCATTTTTCAGAGAATAAAATGTCACATATTGAAAGAATAAATCAGAATTGGAAGATAAGTAATTCAATGGTCCTATCTGAAAGTTTCGCTCTATCACAGACTGTAACTACACCTACACAGTATCAAAGTTATTTCCCGACATCTGTACCTATACTAAAGCCAAGAGTTATTGGCACTCCAAACCAGTGTCATAGGCCATATATACAACCAGATTGTTTTGTCTATTGCTGTTTTTCACCAACAAATCAAAGAAAATCAATGCTTGAAAGTAACGAAGATTCCTTATATCGCCTTCGAACTTTAAATGATAAAATGTCATTACAATTGCACTCAATAGGTAAAATTTCATTCACACTTCCATTAAAAATTATTATAACACTTAATTGTTATTGTTAATAATAAATCTCACAACTAAGAAAGCATTTACTTGGATACTTCTTGAAATTTGTTTAAAATAAAATGCAATTTTGTTTGTAATGTAATTTAAAAGTATGTAAAAATATTAAAATATTTCTCTAATGAATATTTAATTGCTTAAAACATATTATTTAGATTTGAAGGATTCTAAAGTTGATGATGTAGAAGACAGTGTCTTCAATACAAAGTTTGAAGAAGAGACAAGCTCAACCATAGATGATAATACCTCTGAAAGTAGTTCTGAAAACAATACATATGGTAAGTCATCAACAGTTGAAATGGAGGAGCATCCTATTCACCAAAATCAATTAAAACCGATTCGTGAAATGGTTGCTCCTCCACGGTCCTCTAAAATCCTCAGTGAAAAGAATGCAACAGAACAAAATAATAGCAGTATAGAAAAGTCAGTAATGACTCAATTTGAACCAAAAATAAAAAATATTCTAAAAAGTGATAGAACATTACTATCCAGTGATGAAATTGAGAGAAGAGTGAGAAGGGGAACAAAGCCATTTGCAAGAAAAGGTAAATTAATTTTTTTTTATATATATATATACAATATGATGTACGTAATTTATTTTACTTATAAAATTATTAATTTATTTTGATGAACAACTTTTGAACAATTATGCTATATTATGCATTACTAAATCAAACATTTATTTTCAAATTTTGTGATTTTTGCATATATTCTATTATAAAATATAATGATTTATCATAAAATTTAATGCTATTTATGTGTCATTAAGCACCAACTTTTGTTTACATTCATGTACATTGTAACATTCATGTACTATGTTTACATTCATGTAAATTTTGATAGACTTTCACTGAAAAATTTATTTTGTCAAATAATTTCATTATACATAATATCAATTTATTTTTAATCTAAAATAATTAAGCATTACTGTTTAATATATTTCTCTAGTATGATAAATTATTATAATTACTATATTATATATTTCCCTAATAAATTTAAAAAAATGATGTATTTAAATCTTTCTGTTTAATATTAAGAAATAATTTTATATGTTTGGAGTACATAAATATAAGAATATGTTCTATTTTAATGATACTAATATCATTATAAATATATGCAGTGTTACTTTAGAAAATATTAATCAATTGATACTTTATAAAATTAATTTTTTACTCGTATATTTATTGAACAATCTTTACTATGAATACGAGGCAAGTCCTTTTACTCAAGTTTTATTAGTAAGACAATATTGACATAAGCTAATAAAATTTTTGTGTATAACTATGTTTTTTTAAGTAAAATTAATTCTTTCTTTCAGATTTACCGAAAGCTATTGAATCTTTACGGTTATTGGAATTGAATACTAGCATTGGACATGAATACTGTAATACATTACAATGTGCACATCGAAGTGGACCTCGTTTTAGTTATCTCATTCCTGTTTCTAAATATATGACTGAAGAATACCTGACATTGCAATTTAAGTAAGACTTATTTTTATTTTTTAAATAAAATTGTCTTTAACTTAAGGTAATTCAAATCTGAATTAACAAAACACCTATTTTAGGCTATTTCTCTATTATAATAAACTCATAAAATTTAAGAAATTTGTAAAATTTAATAGACTATCAAAGCTTATAGAGTTAATGAAAAATATATATATATCTTTGAAACTGTATATTATTTTATAAAACCAGAATTTGTTTTCCATGTTAATCATATACAAAACTAATAGCTAACTGAATAGAATATAAAATGCTTATCGAAAATATATTTGATATTGATAATTTTGGATGTGTGACCCAGATTTATTTAATTTGAAATGTGATCATTCTTGAATATCATTTCAAGAAAACGAGTATGTTTTTATTTCAAGACTTCATTAAAACTCATTGTTATTATCATAAATAAATTCCAAATTACAAAAATTTATTTTAAAATAAATAAGGTATAGACTTTAAATTTAATAATTATATATATATATATATATTAATTTCTATGTCAGTAAACAGCATATTGACAAATATATTTAACATAATACATCTAATAATTTTAAGAAAAAGAAATTGTATATATGTTATAATGTCCATATTTCAATTAAGTTTTACAACACGCACAGATATGCACTTGCCTAGATTAATTTGGAATTTGTAAATAAAACAAATGATATACTTTTTTTTTTTTTTTTTGAAAAATGGCAATCAACCCAAAAATTTTCTCAAAATTTAATAAATATAATACCTACATATTTTTTATATGAGAATTTTGCTGTCGATGAAAATACTATTTTAAAAGTTAGCTTAAGACTAGTTGGAAATAAGTTTTCTGAAATTCATGATTAGTAATTAACAAACTTAAACTTCATTCATTATAATTAGTAAATTCATATGTTTCTTATTATAAATTCCTAGATTATTGCAAAATGCTATAAAATAAATTATACAAAAGAATATTGCAATATAAAATTTTATGACTTACATTCAAGATTTATGGGTATATGACTAAATGCATTTTTTCACTTGTATATGCTGTAAGGAAGTTAATAAGATTCTGTACTTGAAGTAAAATTGTATTTAACTAGATAAAATATATAATTTAGGAAAAAAAAGTTAATTCAAAGTTACTGTTTATAAAAATGTTTTATTTTTAATGAAAATGCATACTGTTTAAAAAAAAATACTTCACAATTTAAATAAAGATATAATGATTAGTGTAATAGTTTTGGATCTTTTTATGGTATATTTATCTTCAAATTTATAACAAATTTGTAAAAACTTTAAAAATGTTTCAATTATATATATTATATTTAAAATAATTTTTAACAATTGAATTTTTTTTAGTCCATAAAATATATAACAATTATGTATGAAATATATCTTGTTTCTAAATGAAATATTTGTTTCATGAACTAATAAAAATATGAAAACTTTTAACACATTGTTTTTATGGAATAAAAAATTACCGATTAATGCATCTTACTCAAGTTAATGGTTATATTAAGATAATAAAATAAACACAAAATTTAAAAACAGTAAATGTTAAAAAATAATAATTTTATGAATTTTTTTTATTAATTTAATTTATGTATACTTTATTAGAAATATTTAATTTTATTTCATTAATTAAATTAAAATATACAATTTATTCATTTATGTTAATTTTTTCCCCTCTTTTCTAACTTTTATATATGCTACAGTAATTTTTTCAGTTCAGCATTGACTCTCCTTCCTAAAAGTGATTATTTCATAAATTCCAATTTTGTATTCAAAGCAAAATTATCCAGTTATAATTTTTTGCTTTAATTATTAGTTCTATTTAGCAATTTAGTTTGATATATTTAGTATTCAAAGTTTTAGTATTTGCATTAAAATACAAAAGTATTTGATTTTACTATTTATGATTATAATTGATATAGCCGGTGCATTATTCAAGCAAATTACTATTCATTTTACACAATTATAACATGTGGCACATGTTTAAAGTTATCAATCATGCATTCATTATTTAAATATTTGCTTACTCATAGTATATAGTTTGCAATAACTTCACAATGAATAATTAAAAAAGGAAGGAAATATAGTTAAAATTCTATATCTTTCAGTTTTACTTTAACTCAATTTATAATAAATTTCATTCTAAATAAAGCTTTAAACAGATATAGAATAGAATATTGAAATGAGAAGTAAATTGCAAAATTTATATTCCTATTATGAAAAGCGAATTTATTTTATCTTTATTAAATTTTAGTTTGGCCATACCACTTATAGTAGATCACTGTCAGCCAGATGGAAAACCTGTTGCTTGTCTTACCCCTCAAAATGGAGCTGGTGATCTACCCCATGATTACATCAGAGAACAGAATCTCACAGAGGTAAAAGTTCATTTCAGTGCAATCTCATAAATGTTTCATTTCATCCAATTAAATCATAAAAGGCTGGAACCTTCATGATTTATATTTAGAGACCATTAGTCTCTGTTTTTCTTCACTATAATATTTTTACTTACCTTATACAAAAATGTTTGTTTATCAGACAGTCTCAAACATGTGTTATGATTTTAATAATATAATCTAAATACTTTTGTATACAAACTATAATTTTATAAAATGCATTAAAATTTCATATTTTAACAAATGTGTTTTTTTATTAAATATATACAAATATTACAATTTATTTTTATCAAAATATGAATATAAATAAAAAAATTATATTTTTTTGTGATTATTATATATATATATGTTAATAAACATATATGATTTTATTTGTAAATATTCTTTTTCTTTGCAATATTTTAATGATTTTTTGTGCTTTTACATTATTTTAATGACCAAATAATTTTAAATTAAAATTTTTCTGGCTTTTAATCTGAGAATTAAATGTAATTATAGATTAATATTTTGATTTTTTTAACATACATAAAAATTTATAAAAGAATTCTTCCATAGCTATATATAGGAGTGATATTCTACTTTATGAATTCATACATATTTCCTAGAATATTAGCAAATAGTATAAAATAATTGCAATTTAGTAGAATAAATAAACTGGTACTTTTAGAAAAAATTTTATTTGAAAAATAAACAGTTAAATTACATTCATGAATTCAAAAAGCTCTGTACAAAAAAATTACACATATTATTTTAAATCACTTTCTTTAAAAATATAAAACAAAACATTTTTTTTTCAATTCTCATGCATCAAAAAATCAATGCATGTCTTTGAAAAGGCATGCATTTAGATACCTATGCATGCCTTTTCAAAGAATGTGAAAAATCGAAATAGGTATCATGCAATATACAACTCAATTAAAAATATATTTCAAACTTAGTTTACAAATTTTATTTAAATATAAAATTCTTATTTCAAATGGATTTATCCTTTAAATGATGAAAAATTAGTGATTATATGTATATATATATATATATATAATAATCACTAATTTTATACAGATATATATATATAAAATTGCATAATTACTTTATTTTAAATTTTTCAAGAACATCAATTTTATTAAATATTGCCTTTATCATTTATGTTACATTGTTTCTCTCCAAATTTGCCTTATACTTTTTGTTGTACCTAAAGATACATCCTCTTAAACATTTAAATTCAACTTGTTAATACAGAAATTTTTAATTCTAAATTTTGTAATAGTATGTCATTATATGATCAATTAAGCTCAAATAAGATTAAAACCACTTAGCACACACATAACTATAACAATGAATAAAAGTTTTATTCAAAACATTAGAATTCCCATAAAAGTTAGTAATTAATATAATTTAGCTATTCTTTCTGCAGTGAGAGTGAATGTGAAAATGGCTTTGATAAAAATATAATAATAATAATATTGAGTTACCTTATAAACAAATTTACAAAATAGTTCAGTTGTTTCAAAATAGTATTAATAACTTACTCAGTCTTTTTCCAATTCAAAATAATTTTATTTAACTTCCCTAAAATATAAAGTCCTTTCCTTGTTTAGATTTACAAAAGTACTCCATAGTTTACACAAACTATTATTAAAATATATTTTAGGAAGTTGATCCAAGTTGGAGATTACCAGTTGGCCTTTATCTAAGAAGTACATACAGGTTTCGAGTACAAGCAAGAACAGTTGTTACCGACACGGTACGTTTAATTTATTTAAAAAAAAATTATTGTATTCAAAAGTACTTCCAAAAATATTTTTATCATCTTTTAATATTTTACATTACATATTAAGTATTACTAAGTAATACCAGTTTATATTATACTTTTTAATCAGTGTAGATTTATACCAGTTATATGAAAATGATAAAATAGATTTACTTAATTATATTTGGTGAAATGGTTTTACCTTAAGAATCTTCAGTATTCAAAAAAATGTCAATTTTATTTTTAATTCAGGTAGAAAAAAATACTTCCTGTGAAGTTTATCAGTTGATTGATTTTTCCATTTAAGACAAAGGAATAAAATTCTTTTATTTAGTGTTTTATATTTGATTGTAGTATTTAAAGAAATTATAATGTTGTTTGATATTTCAAATGTTTAAAATAAAGACGTACTGTTGTATAAATATTTAAATGTTAGTGCTTTTTCCTTTTAAAAATTCTTTTTAGATTGGGAGCACAAAATCTTCAAAACATCAATGAATGCTTAATTAGTAGCTAATAATTCAATGGGCTCAGTTCAATGAATTTAATAACCGTCATACGAAATCAGCTTAAATAACCAATGGAATTGTTTTTAGAAAGTTTCAAAATTACCGGATACTAAAAGCCTAATTATCGTCCACCTTACAGTTTGTAACTAGATTATAGCCTGAAAAGATTTGATGTTTGATCCATTTTGCTTTTAACATAGCACCTTACTCTACTGGACTGTGGATTACAGATTTACAATTACACGGTGATCAATTTATATAAAAGGCTACCCATTTCTTTTGCGTAATCCATATTTATAATATATACATAGCAAGACTTTCAACATCATTACTTATTTAATATGTTTATATTATATGTAGGTATTGTTTTTTTCACTTTTTGAATTGACTTTCAAAACTTTTTGAGTTCTTTCAAACATAAATTTGCATGTAGATCATTAGTAATTTTTAAACTGATTCTGCGCAAATGATTTTAGTAAATTGTGTACTTCTTTTAATAGTTACCTTTTTTTATTTTTGAAAACTCCTTTCATAAGATTACACATTATAACTACAGAAATCTCATCAATAACACAAATAATGTTACAACGTGTATCAAAAAATTAGACTCGAACATTTTCATGTTTACATTCATAATGGCCATGAACACTTTCAACATTTATTTGCTTTAAGTAATGATAATGAAAAATTTGATTTAAATTATGCTTTTCAAGAATAAAGTTATCAAAGGATTAAGAAATATTGTGCATATCCATTTCTGTTTTACATCAAAAATATTGTAATGATCCAATTCAGTTTAAAATTGTGTCACACATTCAAACAACTACACTTCAGAGTTAAAATAGTTGCCACATCCATCAGATTTAAGTCAATAAAAATCAATTGGTACTTTTAAGCTGTGTGATCTCTCTGTACCTGTTACATTGCATTCTATTCACATGATCCCAACTTCCATTTAAAAAAATATATATAATGCTTCACCATTTATATATATGATAAATACTTCCATTCATTATCTTTAGAACTGCAAAACACATTTCCGGTTTGTTTGTCACTTTACTGTTATCTTTTGCTCGTGTGAACAGTTCAAAGTATGTTCCAAATCAAGACAAACATTCCAAACTCGTGGTGTAATTCCAACCCACGAACTGTTGAAACTGAAGGAAAGCGCTACCATTCACTTTTAGCTCTGCAGAAACACTTCTTTGAATTAAATATCAAACCATTATACATAGAACAAGTTTAAACGTGAATTATTAGAACGTGAACGAAGCCTCTAATCATTCTAAAAATATTGCTGATCTATTTTACTCTAGTGAAAGTAAATTCACCTAAAATCTCTCAAAAGGACTACCATAAAAAAAGAATATAAATGCTGAAAAAAACTGAGTAATATTTATTATATCTGAATAATTTTATCCATTTCATTTATTAGAGAAAAATTATTGAGTTTACAAGCATTGATTGTCCAGAAAGGTTGCAGACCATTCATAATTATTTTATTATATAAAATTTAATCCTTAACATCTTGTAATTTAAAAAAATGTTTCAAATTACATTAATTTTTAAATGAATTTGTTATACACACAAAATATGAATTTCTAATTAATCGTATATTCGCCAACTTTTATAGTGAAACTTAATAAAAAATAGTGCTTAAAGTCAGAAGAACATTGAGCTTGTATTTATAATGGAATTAATAAAATTAAATAACATTAATTTTTATTGCAAACATGAAAATTTTAAGAAACATTGATAGTTACATTTCTATTACTTCCTTTTTTACATTTTTAATAGTTTATTAGTAAATGATATTATTATTTAACAATTGTAGATTTAATTTTGTTCCCTTTTATTGATCTAAATACAGTAATTGATGCATTTTATTTCTCTCCAATCAACTGATGATTCTTATTCAATTTATACTGGCTCCTTTGACATCTACAAATCTAGTTTGCATTAATTATAGCTATCAGCACAGTCAATTCTATACATTTCATTTTTATTCTAATTTTTAAATAATTTTCAACATATGATATTTCTAAGTGGAAATTTTTAATTACTTTCATAAAAAAATTTTACATGTATTAAAAAAACCCGTTTTTTAAATTTAATCTTATGTAAATCATTCAACTGAAAATATAAAATGTTCACATCTAATTCAGACACTCTGTATATAATGGAAAGATATAAATGAGACAAGCAGAGTAAAGTTACAATTGAATATAATTGTTACACTGCAAATGATTTTTGAAGTATAATTATCAGCCATGTAATATGACTCACTGGAATATAACTCTTTTTTTTTATACAATCCACTCTATTAACATTATATAGATTAAACATCAAAATTTTATTTTAAGAAGCAATTAGAATAAAGAAAAATCATAAATTGAACAAAATACATTTCAAATACAAATTTTTTTTATGCATTATCTTATTTTTTACAAAAGAAATAATAAAACTCTTAGAATTTGAAAATTAATGTTGACTTAATAACATACATAACTTCATCCAATTTACATTATTAAGGATGATGATAAAAACTTCAGAATAATGAATATATTTTTGAATGAACAAGCTACAATAATATAATTGTTTCTTATTTCAGTTGTAAGAATAAATGTTTAATTAAATTTGCGTAGTTTTCTGATTAAATTTATTGTTTCTAAATTGTCATTCATATGAAAAATACTTAAAGTCTATAAATGTTAATATTTTTTTTTACTTATTTTATAGCCGTGTTCCCTCCCACTTAACGAGTTAGGACATTCATTCATCGAATTTGTTTTTGTGTTTCAAAGGACGTGTGACAAGTGAATAAAGAAGCAGATCAGAAGATGTTCTCAATAATTCTATACATAATTTGATTTTACAAGTATGTTCTTTCATGTGCCATGCATGACACTTATTACTTATATTTGATGGAAAAACTGATTCCATTACTTTAAAATACATTCCAAAATGACACTAAAAGCCTTCATTTAACTCATAACGCACAAGGCAAAAGACACTATAGTAATACTCTATTTTCATGGATTAAAGCTTCAGGACTTGTTAAACAATGCAGAAGTTTAAACCTTTCTACTACTTTTTTATTGTCTCATTTAACTTTGTATAGAGATATAGAGTATTATCATTTGCAGAATTCTTGTGATACTTATCATCCATTGTATCATTGTAAAATATACCATATAATTCAGTATCATTTTATATCAGATTCTTTTTATAAATGTTATTTTTAAGTATTGTGAATGGTAAGTTCAGAATTTTTTTGGGACGACTGATAGTTGGCATGAATCAAAATGTGATAACTTTTTCTATGATATATCTTCTAGAAGTTATTTTATGAAATATTTTAATATATTGCACAACTATCTATTTAAGAAATATTTTTGATCAATATATTTATATAGCTGCTGGAAACTTGAATTGTGTTCATTTAAATTATATTGTAAATTAGATAATTCAAAAACTGCAGTTTTGATTGCTAAATTACTATTATCTGGGTTATATTACTTTTATTAAGTAACTCAAAACATAAGAATAGATAATATAATTATAAGGATCTTGATAATGAATTTTAAAATGTTTAAATCATAGAAAATGAATTTACATACAGTTACAAATATATACATAATGAAAAACAAAATAAATTAGTTTTTCATTAAAACTTATTTAGTACAATATACTTATTACTCTACATCAATAATTTGTTATTTTATTTAATTACGAATTATTTGGGATCACTGAAATAAATATTGAACACATAAAATTTAGTGCGCTTATCATTCCTATAATGAGCTTATAAAAATGAGAATTTCAATTTATTTTAAATATGTGTTGTATAAAACTATTTGTAAAAGAAATATTTTAAATAAATGTTAATTGTTTTCTGAAGCATTTGTGTTTTCCATTAGTTATAATAAAAACAAAACACTACAAACTGCAGTTGTACAAAAATTTAATTATTCATTTTTTCTATAAAACTTAATGCATCATTATTAAATACTGTCAAACAGAAATTTCTTTAATTTGCAAATTAATAAATATTATACAAAAGTAATATTGTTAAAACATGCTATAAATGAAATACTGGCACATAAAAAGTGTTCATTATTTCTGAAACATAATGTTTTATTACTAAAATAACACTGAATATACCAGTAGAAAATAAATTCTTTATTAGAAATAAAATGTAAATATTTCTCGACACATTTGTAAAGCAACAACAAGATTAAAAATTGTTATTTTAAAGCAGATTTAAAAGTTTGATTTGTTTTGAGCTGTAAACTTTCACCTAGAAGTTGCTTTTCCAACACCTTCACCATTATATTTAAGGAATAAAGTGCACTATGCATAGTTTATACATCAAGAATTAAAATTGTCCTGCTTCTTAAACAAATAGAAAGTCAAACTTATTAAGTTAGATGTTCATTTAAACACCTCTTAAATAAATAAAAACATTTCAGTGAATTAAAAAATACTTAATTTATGTTGCAGTAATACTTTTTAAATAGTCGTTATATTTTTTTTCTTGAGTGGCATAAAACTTCATTACTTTTTTTATCTGGCTATCACTCAGCTCTTTGCCTTCAACATCATGAGTTGGAATACCCTGTGTACAAAAAATGCATGTGCATATTAATAAAATAAATTATAGTACAAACAATTTAAAAAAAAAAACTAATGTGAAAACCCTAGATTTTTTTAAGCAATTTTTTTGGAATCGCTTAAAACATTGCAAATTAAAATTAATAAAAACTGATTTTTTTCTTTCGTCGCTAATTTAATTACATGCATTCTGCAATAGCTCTCTTTTACGAACATGATTTTAGTGATGAGTCCTTAATATGGTCCCATGACTGTTTAGATCTCCCAGCCATCCTTAGTTCAGAATCAGTAGAACATTTTTACCAACAGTAATTACCAGGTCAAGACAGCCTCTAGCTTTATAAACAAGATTTCAAAAGCTGGGAGATCTAAACAGATGTTCTTTATCAACATTTGGAATCCTAAATCTCTCTGACAGTTCCTTGGTTAGACTCAGAAACGTTCTCTGAGATTTCAATCTAGGGTGGGCAGGTGAATAGTTTTTCCAAAAAAACCCTTTCAGAATGTTTTAGGGCAGCTCTTTGTCACCTAACCCTCAAAGGTTGCAGCCCAGTTTGAATCTGCATTGATTCAATAGGGGTAGAAAAGTCTCCACCGGAGATAAATCTAAACATATTGTTTTGTACAGTCTCCAGTTTATTTTTTTGGATAGTTCCAATGTAGTAACCAGAAGCTCATCTCCATATTCAACTGTAAGCTTGAGTTAGGACTTATATGTGTTAGAAAGTAAATTTTCAAAATATAGAAGTTATAGAAAACTGAAATATAGTATTTAAACTGAAGCATGCAAATTAAATAACTTTTGAAGATAAGCTAAAATGTAAAATATATTGTGAATTTTTCACATTGCATGCAATAAATAAAGTCTTAAAACTATTAAAACAAATAATAGATTAATTTTTAACATGGTACAAATATCAACATCCAAAGTATTATAGTTACTTTCTATTTCTCTTTAATTACTTAAATACATATCTATAATAAAATAATAAGTCTTTATTTATTTTATATTAATTATTACCAAATTAATTCATTTATGCAGGATCACATGAGCTGCCTAGTTATTGTTCTAGTATTAAGTCTCTTAATACTCAGATTTAAAGGATAGTCCATGTAACACCACTCTTTGCCTCTTATTAGAAATATATTGTTTAATTAAGAGTGGATTTGAGAACTCCTATTAAAGTGCAAAATGATAATGTGTTGTTTCTTCTATTCATTAAAAATTAAGTATTCATAACAAAATGTAATTAAAAGTATCTCATAAAAAATTTACACAAAGTTCAATTCAAAATTAAATATTCTGAACCTGACAAGATTAAAGTCAGTTTTCAAAAGGACAAACTTAAAACCTAAAGCTTTCAGACATTTAAAGTTTAAAATCTGACATAGAAAACACTAATTTTCTACAATAGAATGGATTTCTTAAATTTTCTCATTCCAATCAATTTTCCAAGAATAATTTCGAATTTTTATAGGTTCAGTAAAAATTTTGTCATTGTAAAAAGAAAGTGTCAGCAGAACTGAATGATAACAACTGGTTGGTATCTACATATCTGCCAACCTTAAAGAAAAAATTAGTAGATTCTACAGTTTTTTTAGGGAAAAAATCAGGAGACACTACAAGCGACGTTTTTGCTTTTTTTCTGGCAAAATTTTGATTATTTTTTAAGTTTTTCATTGAAATTACCAAAATTAGAAGATTTTCATACATTATCAGGAAATCGGGAAAAATTATGGAAAATAAGAAGTTTCCCGATAAGATCAGTAGACTTAGTAGCTATTTAACTATATATATATTGTATTTTTGTAAATGAGTGACTTTTACATATAATAAAAATATCATAATACCATTGTGAATTTATTTCAGATTAAGAAAAAGTGTAACCTGTTTCCTTAAATTGTTAAAGAAACTGGTTATATATTTTTCTTTTTTAATTTTCACACTTTTAGGAAAACCAACAAAATTTTTAAGATAAAAATTTTGGTAATCTTTTCCAGTCAAAATGTTAAAGATTGATAAAAATTCTCATAGTTGATTTCAAGGATGTAAAATTCCTTCAGAAAGGAAAAAAATACTCATTTTACAAATAAGTTTCCGATCAAAAATATTCTAAAACTAAATTTTATAGAATTGAAAACACATAAACTTATTACAAAACACAAAAATCTCAACTAATCTGAAATATTAGAAATATGCAAATATTTTTAACAAATCCTTCATTAAACTTTTAGATGCTGACAGATAAAATGACAGTGTATCAAAAAATTACTTGGATGATATTTACATTTAGCATCTAATTTTTATTACATACTTTAATATTATAAAACAATATTATTCTTAAAATATAAATTTAAAATAATGTAATGAAATAAAATATTATATTTAACATTAAAAATTTTTAATACATAATATTCATGCATTTAAATAAAAGAGGCAGATAGTAGCAAGCATGCACATACTGCATGTCAGAACATCACAAAACTTGATAGCTATTCTGTGTTTACCTCTAATATATAAGATAATATAATAAAATAATCTTACTTTTTCATTGAATTTTGAATATTTATCAGTCATTGTCTTAAACAGTTCATGTGGGGGAATTTTCTTCTGATTTTCACGAGCCATTTTTAAAGCTTCTTGTTCTTGTTTTTTTCTTTCTTTTTCTAGTTTTTTCTCCACTTCTATCTAGAAATACATAAAATATCGGCATAAAATAATTATATCTATGACATTAAACACATGATAATTAAAAGTTATGTGTTTAGCTAAAATAATAGAAATTATATGTATAGTAAAAATTGTTGTTATTAGAATTTTAAAATTACTTATGTAAAATTACAATGACATTACTATTCTTCATTTCTATAACATGCACAATATATTTTTACAATTAATAATTAAATTATTTTTTAATATTTAATCAGATTATTCCTTTTGTTATATTTAACTTTACTTATTTATAATTTTATTTAAATGCATAGCATATTTTACGCAATATTATAAGCAAATATTGAGGAAAATTACTTCAAGAATAAGCTCTTACAAGCTCATAAACAGCATCAATAAAACAAGCCTATTAACTTCTGCGTTTGAAATTTAATTTCTATAAATTAAATATTTTCAAATACTTAAATTCTTTATCTACTTTTTGTTTCAATTCTTTTTCTCTGGCAAGTTCTGCCGGGTCAACTAATTTAATAGCAGCTTTCAATCCTATAAAACAAAGAGCAAGTTTTACACAATTTTATAATCTTGAGAAATATTAATTTTCATAAATTTATTTGCACAAAAGCTACCTTCTTGATCTTCTAACCT
Organism: Latrodectus elegans; assembly: GCA_030067965.1. Taxonomy (NCBI): domain Eukaryota; kingdom Metazoa; phylum Arthropoda; class Arachnida; order Araneae; family Theridiidae; genus Latrodectus; species Latrodectus elegans. Next base: position 10,354,792 of record CM057821.1, read on the forward strand.
AACACCAAGTTTGGGTAATACATCATCTCTCAATTCGTCACATAACTTCAGTATGGGTGTAGCTAAAAAAAAAAAAAAAAAAAAAAAAAACATACAATTTATATTAAAAATGTTAAAGAAAGCAATAAAGATCAATTTTTGAAAGTTGGATATGTAATATCTCTCACGACTAACATTGTAAAAAACACAATCAATACTTATTTTTTAAAAAGTTTACTCACCTTTAATATCTATTGCTTTTTGTCTAATATTTTCTCTAAAATTAGCTAATGACCTTAAATAAGGCATTACTAGATCCTCATTTACCTAGAATAATTATCAAAATTTAAATTTTCAGTCAGAAAGATTTCTTAAATAATATAATAATTCTATAAAAAAATAACTTGTTAAGTTATATAAGTTCCATAAATTTCACTACATTATATGTTCATTTTAGTTGAAATAGAAAATTTATATTAACAACTTTACATTAACTTCAGAAAAAAAAAATATTCCATACAAATACAGTCTTTTTTAATATGTAATATATTAACTATTTAAATATACATATATCATTTTATAAAAAAAATAATTTAAATTTAATAGTTTGTATAGTTTCCATTCTAGATAGTGAAAATCTAGAATGGAAACTATACAAACTATTTAAATTGGAATAACTTTAATAGATATTAAAAGTAACTATGCAGTAATTAACAATACCTGAGGAACAGCTGTATTAGAAGTGTCAGTAGAAGAATCACCAAAATTTGCACCAAAAATCTATAGGATAGAATAAAAAAAATAATAAATATATACAAAGAAAAAATATTAAAAGAATTTTTTAATGAATTTTAAAGAAAATCAATCAATTTAGTTTGCGATATGATTAAAGTTTCTTAACTAATATTTGGGTCTTTTAAACACTTTAATTCATCAACTAGAGCAATGAGCGTAATTAATTATAATTCAGAAAAAAGAGAGCAATCTCTCTATTTCTATAGCCAAATAAATAATTCCTGAAAAGAAAATTTCAACACTATAGAAACGTCTGGAATGATTTAAAGTAGACCTCATTTAACGTAATTCATCCAAAAAACACTCTTATTTGAAAGTTAACTCATTCAATTTGAAAGTAAAAGTTATTTTCTCTCAATTATTATTTTATAACTGCTCTAAATCTTAAAAATTTTTATTTTATAAACATAAAAATTTTTAGTGACTAATTTTTCATTATTTTATAATGTATACATTGTTTCCATTATTATAATGCATTTTCAAAGATTAATTAGAAGCATTTTATTCCAATGAATAAGAATGTAAGATATAAAGAAAAATAATTAGAAATAATAAAAATTCAAAATTTTGGGCTTTTATAAAAATATTTAGAATTAACAAGATATACAATACCTATTAAACTACATTTTAGAAGTATAAGCCTTTTAAAACTAGATTGATAGAGATATTTTAGAAATCTCCAAACTTTAAAAAAAAAAAAAAAAAAAAAAAAAAAATGCAATCTCAAAATATTACAAAAACAATTGGAAATATAATTTATTGTTTTGAATGAAAGCAAAAAATGCATACCTTTAATATTTTACATATATATGACATAATATTCATGAGAACTTTTCGATTGCATGGCAATTGCCTCTGCTTCTTAGAGTTGATATATATATTTGAAGAATTAATTAAGTCGTGAATATTTTCAAGAGCTCCTCTTGTATCAATATTATCTGAAATAAAAACCACTTATGAATATTTTCCAAGTTTAAAAATTTTATTTAATATGTTTGCACTTCATATTCGTATCCAATAGAACATGAAATTAATTAAAACATTTTAAATTTCAAATAAAAATTGATTTCCGATGCTAGTATTACTTTCACATTTTAATTTTATCACAAACTAAAATAAATTACTACAAGAAATCTGTTGCAACAAATATTAAAAATGTGAATATTTTTCTATAGTATTAGTATCTTGAAACAATACTAACTGACTAATATAAGTTACAATGTTCATAGTTTAAACTTTTTTACATAAATAAAATATTATAACAATCTTACCACATAATGATTCATGTACTCTAGCTTGCTTTTGTTGAAATCTATATTAAAAAAGTAATTTTCAGAAATATTAACATCAAAAAAGTGAGCGTATCCAAGTAAAAGATTTATAGAAGGTAATAAAAAAATTAAATTAAATGTTAAATAGCAGCAAATTAAGTTTCATATTTAATAACACAGTATTTTCAATTGACTTGACCAATTTCGCTCTAAATTTGAAATCCTGATATAATCAGATTTTATGTTTAAAATGCTAATGTTAAAAAAAGAGATAATTTTAATTAGAAAAAAATATGAATGTTGATTAGAAAGGAAATGTTAAAAATAGAAATGGAAATAAATGATCACACATTTTCTTGTATGTAAAAATTACTGTATTAGAGGCAAATAATATTATAAGAATAAAGAAGATTTAAGGTATGGAGGGCAAGGCAGAAACTATTTAATATTAAACTTACAATAGTATTGCCTAAATTACATGAACTATTACTTTCATAAGTGACATATGAAAATCCATATCACATTATTCATGCACCATTAATAAAAATACCAAATTAATGTAAATAATTTACATAGATGAATTGAAATAAGCTATAATAATGCTTGCAAACATAATTCACTGAAATATCAGATAGTAACAGAATGTATTAATTTTGTAAAATTTTAAAATAATAAAAAAGCACAATACATGTGTGTAACAGAACATTATTTTAATTAAAAAATCAGTATGTATATTTATATATACTGGCAATATGGAGAGTTAATTTGAATCAAATCACACCCAGATTATTAATTTTTTTCACTTTTTCAAACACATTTAGGAGTCATGAACCAAAGTACAATAAAAACAAGATGTAAATATATTAAAATCATTTATAATATTTCTAAATAAAAAATTTACATGATATATTTAATAAGCTACTGTAAAATGCAGCAAAAATCAAAAGTATCAATATTAAATAAAAGTTCATTTTTCACACAAAAATTGTAGCTCATTTCTTAATGTTTGCTCAATTGTGAATAGATAACAATTTAATAACTTTTTTAATAAATATAGCATGTTTATAAAATTCTTCATATACTATTGAATTAATATAAAACGTTTTAAATAAATGCAAACTTGTACCATAAGAAATCCAGCAAAATAACATACATGAAATCAAAAGGTTTTGTTATGGAAAAAAAAAACAACCGAGTGTGTGAGAATTGAGATTTTCAATATTGTGGACAATAGAGAAAGTCTGAAATGGATTTCATTAGTGTAACACACAGAACAAGTAAAATTAAATGCCATGAAATGTACAAGCTCTTATCATTGGAAATGGAAATAGCACAACATACTGATTTTCAATAATAACTTCTATTATGATACTTAGTAAATAAAATAATTTATCTCCACATAATTCATACACATGTATTTGTAAATCATAAGTGGGAAAATTACATTTACTTCTGGTGATTATTTCCAAGTGATACAATTTTCACAAATAACACTGAATAAAAAAAGTTTCATACATTTTAATTATAAAGTACACTATTTATATCTTACCTCTTTAATAGCTTTATAATTCTTTGCAAAAAAATACATAATAAACATTTGATGTCATAAATATGAATACCTTTCAAAGTTTTAAAATTTGAATTTTAAATCAAATCATTACCTTATGTTTATAATTAAAAGCAATAGTTATAAAAAAATTAAATATTATCATTTTTATAATAAAAAGTTGTATAATAAGAAAAATTGAAAATTTTTTCCGTACGTCTTATACTTTTCCATAACAAATAATAAAATTACAATTAATGTTAATAGTTACAAGAAAATAACTTCCCAATACAAATTCAGACTGTTAAAATATAAGCTCATGTTTCAGTAGAAAAAACTTAAATTCCTTTATTATGCCATTATTTTAAAGAAATGATGACAACAAAATGCAGAATTTCCTAGTCATTAATTCCAGTTATAACAAACAACAGTTTTGCACTTGCTTGTGGAAATAATGTTTTTATATTTTCAAATTAAATCAAAAATTCATTTCACTAAGCAAAAATTATACCATAAAATTTCATTCACATACATTGAAAATAAATTGTGTTCATCTACTCCCCATTTCTGGAAAGCTTCTCTACCAGTTTTGGGAATATCTCTAATGGAATCTTTCGCTGTTAATAGAAATTCCTAAAGTATAAAAAGTAATAATGATTCAATTTAATCAATATTTTAAAATTATATGTAAACAACAATTGAAACATAATTTATCTTATAACTCAGAATACAAATGTTATTTTAAATATTTTAATAAAATGTTTCTTTAAAAATTAATTGAAAACAATTAAAATATAAGAGTATTTAGAAAAAGTTTGTATTGACGTTTTAAAAAATCAGATTTTTAAAAGTATTTAAATGCTACTTTTTAATTAATTACATGCTAAAATATATCACATTAATTCTACCAATAAGTGAATATATATTATTACTGTATATTACACAGTTAGGAATTACATAAATAAGAATTTGAAGAATGATTTCCTCCCCATAATCAGCTAGATTTATAAACAGTTATCTGTAAAGTAGTTTTTCCTATTTAAAATTATAATGAATCCTTCAAATAAAAAAACTTTTTTAAATATTAATTTTCCCAAATGACCAATTTTTAAAATTCTTTATTACCATAACTTCTTGAAATAAGAATAAACAAAAACAGAATAAAAATGCAAAGAACTACACATAAGACAGATCAATTTGCTTTAATGCTCCTTAAATTATCGGATTTTAACTTTCAACATAAAGTAAGCAGTAAAAAATTAATACTTATTTTTGTTATAAAAAATAAAATTAAAAATTTCCTTATCCATTAACTAGGGATTTTTGAATTAAAAAAATGATCTAAACATATTTGTTTCATTTTTAATCACAAATTTTAATTAAATCTATGATCTTACATGATTACTACTTGTTGATTTTTCTAATATTCCATTATGAAACACCAAACATTAATGACTATTATTAGAATTGTTTTAAAACATGTTTCTCATTAAAAAATGTTTTCTAGATAGCTCTCAAAAGCTAGGAATTCTAAAATGTATAAATATAAACCAATTTTGTTGGAAAATAGTCACAGCTAATGCATAAAGAAAGCAAAGAGTTATTGAATAAAAATATTTTTTACTTACTGTAATGAATTTTTCATAATGCAATGCAACATCTAAAGTTTGAGGACTGTAATCTAGTGTATCTTTCCAGGAATGTAATAAGAATGCTAATCTAATCTGACGAGAAGTATGTTGTTCTAATGCAGACTTTATCGTGATAAAATTTTTCAATGATTTCGACATTTTGCAGCCAGATATCGTTAAATGTCCTGAATGCAAAAAATATCTGACCCAATGATCATTGTTAAAATATGCCTATAAAAAATTTATATTAGATTTTAGAAATAAAACTATACACCAGAAATTTAAACAAAAGTTAATTGATCAAAAATTCATAAAAATTTTTCTTTAGTAAGCTTACTGCCATTATTAAAAATAAAGTGATAATAGAATAATAATGAGATATATAGTAAGGAAATACAAAGTAATAACAGTTTCCCAATGACAGATATCTAAAATTTGTATGAAAAAAAAAAGAAATAAAAAAACTCAGTTGCATTCTTTCTTGTTGCATTACTTATTAAAACATATTTAAGTATGGTGCAAATGGGATTGTAATTTACACAAAATGAAAATTAATATAGATATCACAAATTTAACTTTTTATATTCTTAATATCTTTTTCAAACAAGCAGAATCACAGTAAAATATTATAACTAATATTTTTATACTTATAAAATTTAATTTAAAGGTAAATTATATATATATTAAAATATCATATATAAAATGAATACAAAATTATCATTATATCCTTTATACCCAATTTATGTATGTTCCCAAAATACATAATCTCTAATGCTAGAAAAATTCTTTCTTCAACATAATCCCAAGATTATGAATGTAATTTTACAAACATGAATTTAATCTATTATTTGAAAACAAATCATATCTATATGCCAATGATTTTTATTTATTATAATAAAGACTTTTTATGTTTACAATCAATAATAATTGATAAGTTATTAAACAATATTTATTCCTTTGAATGTATTTTTATAAACAAAGCAAACTTTTTCATATTTATTTCACAATGATATTTACAATAGCATCAATTTAAATATTTGATCAAGAAACATGAACTTTTTGTCATTAATGTCTCCTTTTTTTTCTACATTTTTCTTTCTTTAAAATAAAATTTTTAAATATTATAATTACATTACAAATTGTATTAATTACTTTTCAAAATTGTGCAAAAAAGTTTAAGTCTGTAAATATTTTTTTTAAAAAAAAAAAAAAAAAAAAAAAAAAAAAGATTATTCAAAAGGGTAAGTAGTTGGGGGAAAAATTCTTAGAAAAGTCCTTTTTACATCAAAAATGTAAGGGGAAAAAAAAACCCAACTTAGTGTATTTTATCTTGTTTCTTATGTAACAGCATATAATTTTGAATTCAAATTTTAAAAATTAAACATATAATAAAAATTAAAACGATAAATATCAAAATATTTTAAAGTAAAGTAATGTGAAATTGAAACAATGAATAAAGATAAAATAGCTTCTCAAATATATTTATTAAATTATACAAAATAATAGTTATTTAAAATAAAACCAACTTGCATAAATGTTATATAAAATATCTACAAAAATATTTTTATAAAAAATATCTTTAAGCAAAAGATATCTTGATGTATTATTCTATACATCATAATAATCATAAAAATTTAACATCATAATAATCATTGTTTTAAAACATCATAATTATCATTGTTTTAAAATATTATAAAATATGCATTAAATAGCAAAAACACACAAAATCTTCATTAATTAGTTGCCAACTATTATAAAGCCATTATTAAATTCTTTACATATACTTATGGAAGTTTCAAAATATGAAAAGAAATCAATATCTTTACTTAAAAATTAAACTACAAAATGCAGCAAAGTACATATCTAGTTTTTGATAAAATTAAGAAATAATCCAAATTTTATTCTCATTACTACAATGCTATCTTACATTAACTATATAGAATTTTTTAATCTAATTGTTTTACACAACCAGATTAAAAATATTTTCAATATTATACTTACATAATAAGCTGAATGATAAATATACAGAATATTTAGGAAATAAAGAAATGTTTTTATTATTATAAAAATACAAAAATTTTACAGAAACAAATAAGAACAGAGGAAAAATTTTAAAATTGCAATTTTATATTTCAATTGCATTATTTAGATTATTTAACTTTATATAAAACTCATACAATATATCATACCTCTGATTGAGCTAACTCGTTATCATGGTGAGGAAATTTCAGATCATAACCACCAGTATGGATATCCATTGATTCTCCTAATAAAGCACTGGCCATTACAGAGCACTCAATATGCCATCCAGGACGTCCCTGTGCAAAGATATAACCAATAAAGAATAATTATAAATGCATGTTTAAAACAAAAGAAATAAACGTTTTACATGAAAATTAATTTACATAAATAAATAAATAAAAATTAATTACAATGAATATAATAAGTATTCAGTGAATATTAGAGTACAAAAAAAAATGTGTAATCTTTTTTAATAGCGTAACAACCAATTACAAAAAATGTGTAATGCTTTCATTAAATTAAAATGTTTTTAAGAAACGAATTGATTCAAATTAATCTATCTCTACTCACTGAATTTTTTCTTTAATGGAATTTTATTAAACAATTTAAACATACATATTGCACTCAAAATTTTACGATATCCATATTTTTTCATATAACGATTTTTATTATTACTAATTATAAAATTCAATTAAATATCTCCATAACTATTATTGGTACATAGAATTAATCAGTCTCCTAAAATTAATACATTAATGCTTAATAATATTTAACAAGTAATTTTCTTATGCAGCAGATTTCAAGTTATCAGATTTTAGTCTGCATAGGTCAACAAGGATTAACAATTCAATAAATATCACAACTTGATGGTTTAAAAACGATCAAATCATTTTTTATTTATATATAAAAACAACTGAGTTTCAACTGTAAATCTGTTGTTTCTAATAAAGCATAAACATTTTTTTGGCAAATAATTTTTCGATTTTCAGCCGAAATGTATTCATTTTTATCCTGTGCATTCTTACACAAACTTATTACAGTATGAGTTAATTTAACAACACCCACATATATTTAAAGTTCATTTAACAATATTGTAATCTTAACCAAAGATAAGAATATTTTTTACTGTAATTTAAAAAAAAAAAAAAAATACTACTTTTAGTAAAGCTAAAAGTTTTTCAGTTTTTGATGCACTTTAATATCTAATTGAAAATAAATAAATTATAAATAAAAATTTATCTTAAAAAATATCAGAATTTTTTTTTTAAAGATATATTTAATGATATGCTTTTCTCATTAATAGAAAATTTAATAATAGTTTCAGTGTTGTTACATACTTTACCCCAAGGAGAATCCCATGATGGTTCTCCAGGCTTTGAACATTTCCATAAAGCAAAATCACTGGCACTTCGCTTCTCATTCAACCTTTCAGAAGTTATGCTCAGTTCCCCTGTTGAAATTACAGCATGAAAAGTTGAAAATATGACATAATAAATATCAATTTGAATTTGAATCCTAGTAAATTCAATTTTAAACAATTCAATATTACTTTTTTCTTCAAATAATTAAACAATATGAGGTAATCTATGATTATATATCAGAAAACTAAACTTATTTCATGTCTACCTCAGCTTCCAACAGATAACTATGAAATTAAATATTTATTTAATGCACCCAAAATTAATTAAAATTATTAAACATTAAATAAATCGAATATCAAAGTTATTCATTATTGCAAGAATTTGTTTATTATTTCTTTTCTTTCTGCATTTATCAAATACCACTTTGATAATGTTTGTTATGATATGGAAATTTAAATAGTAACATCGAATTTAACAAATTTACAAAAGTATATCAACAGTTTGTTAATAATTAACTATTGTTTAATCATTACTTGAATTTAATTATTTTATGATAGTTTAATTGAATCTTATATATAAATTTCATACTGTATTTCAAATTTACTGCAAAAGGAAAAATTATAAAAATGAGGTTTGTTACATCATTTACTTAATGCTATTGTTCAGTCCCATAACTCTAGTCCAGTAATACTACACAGAAAGTTCTACATTTATAAAGTTTGAATGTAGTTTAAACTCCATGAAGCTTGATACCTACATTGTAAGTTTATATGCAAGTTAATCAGAATTCCATGATGTTGATTCTTTTTGCATGACATGAACAGGATCCTTAGATGAATCAGTTATATTAAACTAAAGGACTTAGAGACTATTTGCATATAAGGAACTTTTAATCTGACAAATTGGATTGGTTTGTTTTATACAATGATCCCTTTTTTTTTTTTGTTCATAAAAACTAATAGGATCAGGACCTGCAATTTTTTTTTTTTAATGAATTCCAAACCATTCCAAACATTCAAGTCTCATTTGAAATTCAAATTCACAAACTGTTGAACAAAAAGCCAGATAGCTAACCATATAGCTATTAGTTACAATACAAAATGGATAAAAATGTCTCATTTTTCTGAAAAAAAAAAAAAAAAAAAAAAAAAAACAATTTGCAACTGAGGATAAAGTTCCTAATTGCAAATTGTTTAGTTCAGGAAAATGATACAAAACTGGGATGAATTTCAGAAAAATGTTCTAGAAAATATTCCTAATTTTGGAATGTAAGGATAAATTTAACAGATGGTTTACCAACCAATATATAGAACACTAAAGTAAAATCCAGGAATATAAGAGAAATCAAAGAAAGATTAGCATGATTTCTGCATAAAATTTTGCATCAACAACACTTATTAATGAAGGATGGCTGGTGCAGCAGTACACCTGAATACTTATTTAGGGAAATTCTAATGACTTTATGAGTCAATGCCACATCAGATTGCTGCACTTTGGTGGGTAGAAGGTAAGCCCTCACAATATTAAGACACTGTTCATTATTTTCATTCATACTATACACTCTATTACTTACATTTCAGTGAAATATGTATGAAAAATTCAAATTTTTTCTTCACTATTAAATAACATGTTTCTTCATTATTAAAACATTAACTGGGTTACAAAAACAAATAGATGTCAAAAAATTCTTAAACTTTCGTGCACTAACATTCATAGTTTCATATTGTTTCAACAGATGTAAGCAACATTTGTAGTGGAAAAGATTCTATTTTAGGCAAAACAATTTAGTTTTTTCTTTACCACATAATCAGGCCAAATTTAATTATTGTTGTTAAATTGAAATTAATTGCAACATTGGTAAGCCAAATAAAGGAATCAGAGAATAAAGAATTTCAAATCAAAATTGTATAAAAATAATAATAATAAGTTAAATTAATACACAAAAATAATAACTCTAATTTAAAATTTCCATATGGATTAACATATTTAAATAAAATAAAACAAAAATTATCAATGCAAACCTTCTCCTTCCTGTAATTTCTCCAAATCTCCAAAGGCTTCAGGAACCAGTTTTCCATAGAAATGATTAGGCATATTATTGAATTTTATGGTATCAAAATAAACAGATCCATTTGATTCATACCTTTAACATTAAAATATTGATTAAAAAAACAAATTATTTTTAAATGAATTTATTTTTTTAACATTAAATACTTACGCTAATCTATTGTCTATAATCTTTTTTACAAATTCAATAATTTCTGGAATATATTCAGTAACACGGGTAACAACATCAGGCTGCAATACCTAAAATTTAACATGAATCAATATAAGACGGAGCTTTTAACAAAAAGGCATGTTTAAAACATAACTTGTTCCATACAATTTTAGATGATGAATGGTTGATGAACCACAGATGGGTTAAATGGAATGCTTATTTCCGTTTCTCATCATGGCTAATAAGAAAAGATTGCCATTATGTGCTAAGATAGCCATACGTTTTTCTTTTTATTCTTTGCCCAAAAGAACCAAAACATGTAAAATAATTCAGGCTATCAGTAAAAGCATAAAACCTGGGGATCTTGGGTAAAATTTATGCACAATGCGTAAAAGTTGGCAGGTCTGAAAATGCCTAACTTAATTTCAGTTAAGAAATTATTTTATTTTTAACTAAATTGCTTATTAAAGCTAATTATGCTCTACAAATTATTTAGTTGAAAAAAATTACATAATTTTTTAACTAAAATCAATTGATAAGAAGGAATGGAAGAAAAAGTTCATTATGGATTTAATTAAGTAAAATTTAATTTTTAAATGAGTTTTAAAATATTTATATCAGAATTAAATATTAAAGATCTATATGAAAATTTGTAATTTTAAACAACTTCCATAGATAAATTGAGTCTTAAAGCATACAAAATATTCTTTGGAGTGCATTTAACAGAGAGAGAGAGTTTACATATATTTGTGTGTGTATGTTTGTTCTCTTTAGTTTCTTTTCTTCCATTGTATCAATGTAGGTTTTGTTGAATGATTAAATATAACAATAAGACACTATATCACTACTTATAAAAGAAACTTTTCTAAATATTTTATTATGATGGTGGGTGTTACACTCATACACAATATTGTTTTCCTTAAGAATAATGGAAATTTAAAATTTTGTTATCTCTGTTTTTACATTTAATCCCAGACAGTGTAGTGTTGCAACAGTAGACAACTTCATAAAACCAAAAACTTAAAAAACAGGTTTAGGTCCTTTAAAATCTCCTAGTAAAATCCAAGTACCAGAGAATATGATCAAAGGAGGCTAGTACAGGCCTGCACCCAGAAATACAAGTACAGCCCTATTCCCTGAATATATGTAAAGGCATTTGATGTGGCCACTCAAAAAACATGAGAGCCGTCTGGCTTTTCCACAAAATGATAAGTTGGTGACATCAACAGGGTCTTTCTCCAAAGCACCAAGTGTGTTCAGGGTGAGCTGTCATAAGTGCATTTAATTCAATCTTTTTTATTGTAATTTAACTTAGTTGCATTTTAAACTAAATTAACATGTACGAATAATTTATGGAATATTTACGGCAAACTAGGATTAAATCAACTGGAACCAATGGTTTAAAATATATTCCAACCATTAAATACAAACATTTAAGTTTGAAAAGGGAATCAAATCCCAAAATATTAGAATTAAAGGTTTGAATGCTAATGATTTAGCTTTCAGTTCAACTCTGTCATATTACATAGATCATAGATTGAGATAGTTCACTGGACATCTGTTTATACCTATGAAGGCCCCAATTGAAATACAAAAGTGTATAAGGCATTATTTGAATTATTGAATAAGATATTCCATATTAGAAATTTTTAGATGTTTTCCTCTATGTGTATTTAAAATTAGGAATGTTCCATCACACATTATATCTGAAACAATTTTTTACTAAAACACTTTAATATAGGAATACAAAAACATATCACTTAAGGCACCATAAAATAAGTTAAACAAATATTGGAAAAATAGATTAGCACTTTTCAAAATATTTTCTAGATTTCTTTAGAAACAAAAAAGAAAAATTGAATTAAACAGCCACAATGTATTATTAATACATTTGAAATTTAAGAAAATAACTAAATATCTGAAAACACTACAATGAATTTCAAAAAATTAATTTTACATTTAAAGCCTCCATGTCTTTATAAAAAGCTTCCTCCCAAAAGGCTGGTAATGAAAAAAATATTGAGTTATCAAACTCTCTTGAAATAGCTTGTTTATCTTGCCATTCACAAAGAACATCTTCACTGGAATTCAAAAGATCTTGTAAAGCCTGTAACATAAAAATAAATTTAAAGCACATAAACAATTTTTTAAAAGAAAAATGCTAAGATTTTTGTTTAAAAACTTATAAAATACAAAAACATGGATTTAACATTATACATATTAAAATGTATATAAGAAAAAAATAAATACTTTTTTCATAAATTTAAAAATCTCATCCAAGAGTAGAGAACTGTACAATGGGTAAAATGTGCCCAGCATGTGATAAAGTGTGCCAAACTGGCTTAATGGATCAGAATGTGTTTTCATGACGTGATTTTCATTTTATGACATAAGGTGATCGTGTCACATGAGCGAAATTTGTTTTGTGTACAACCCTTGAAGCATTTAATGAGTAATTTTGTTTAAAATTTAAGAATTTCTTACGTTACTGTTCTCCTTATTGGAATTTGTTTTTTTTATTTTGAGTTTTCACAGAAAATATATTGTTTATAACTTTTAAAATATTGTTACAAATTTTTAAAAGCTATATTGAATTTTTTTAAAGTTACATTATATTGAATGTTTGTTTGGTCGGCCAATAAAAGATCTGTATAGGTTATTAATCATGTGCCTGGTCAATGAGATTCATACATTGCAGAGCATGTATGGCATAAAGCAAATTTCTTTGAAGTCCTTAAAACCGTTCATTCTCAGCCCTGTGTGATGATTGCAATAGCAATGAAGATTAGGTGAGCTATTTTATTTTTCATTAAAATTTCATTCAGAATGGTAATTAGATATTCTAGTTTTTATAAAAATGTATGTTTACATGAATAAATACATTCTTAAGTAAGCTTTATTGAACGCTTCAGGTTAGTGTCAAATTGACCCGTACTGAAATTTTTTTAAGATGGTTATCACATGCCAGGTTAACTAAAATTAGAGTCTGAATAAAAAATACAGTTTGTTAACACTAGAAATTTAACTTTACTGTCCGGTTATTACTGTAGTAAGAAGCACAATGCTTAAGTTTTTTTTTTTTTTTGATATGGGTGCCACTGCCCTGTATATTAAACTTTGAGTTTTAATGAAAAATGCAATTCATTAATGTTAAAAATTTAGCTTTGTTGCCTGGTTGTCACTGTAATATGAAGTTTTTTTAAGATTTATACCACTGCCCAGTATATTAAAGTTTGAGTTTTAATAAATTTATTTCTAGTTATTAGAATTTTATAATACTACATAATTATAATGAAATATTCGAAATTTTGATATTTGGAATAGTGTGGGATTATAAAGTGAATGTTTGAATGTGATCATAATTTAGTAAACGGATATTGTGCGCAGTGATGTAATTTAGATTGGCGCAAAAATTAGAAAATCCACCAAATCTGTACAGTTCCATCATCTTTTACAACAAATCTAATTACATTGACTCTATTTTAAGACACAATAGTACTAGGAAATGGAGTGAATAAAGTTAGAATAGTATCCTTACTTGCTCAGATGTATTGAAATATGCTTTCACTAATTTATTTCCAGGAATACCATTTTACTGGATATCAAATAGTTTCTCTTTTATTAAAGTGTAGATTGATATTTTTAATCCATTTTAAGTGTATTAGTTTATTTGTATTCAAGTTATTGAGATAAATGTAAAACAAATTTTCAGTAATTTTATGTAAATAGAGAACATAACAGTACCATAAATGTATGTTTTAGATTTATGTATTCAAATAAAAAGATAAATTATTTAAATAAAATTTTACCTTTTTCTTTTGATCATTCTCAGCTCCTACAAGTTCCTTAGCAGCCATAACACCATTTTTGGATTTTGCGATCAAATTTTCAATCATTATTTTTTTATCTTTATCATCAATAGCTTCTAATAAATGTTCATATTGCTAAAAATAAAAACTAATATCTAAAATCGATTTATTTTTGCTAACTGTTGTGAAAAAATATATTAAAAACAAATTTTTTAATTTAATTTCACTTTTATTTTTAATTTAATCTGATAAATATGGAAATAAACATTTATTACAAATTACTTGAAGATATCTAAAGTGTGTGTGTGTATATATATATATATATATATATATAGCTTAGATTTGTATGATTTTTAGAAATACACCTACATGGACCAAATAAATTGTGTTTCTAAGAATTATTACAAGAAAATTAATTTTTACTATGTTGATAGAGACATTTTCAATTGTTATGTAGAAATATACAGTTAAGCAACAGAAGTTTGTATAAAAATATATAATTCCATATATAAACTTAGCCATCACTAAAAATTAAAATATTTTAGCTTTTATTTCCATTTTAATCCTTCTAAAAACTTATTATAAAAATAATAGATTGAATATATAAAAAATAGGATATTGTTATCCAAACTAATGAAAATTAGGAAATCAATAATAAAATTAGTTTTTCAAAAATATTCTATAATATTTTAAAGCTAAGAACTATATTTTTGTTTCAATACAATGCAAATAAAAATAAGACATCTAATATAAAATAAAAGCAATATTTATAATATTAAGCTAATATTCAGTACAAAAGAACAGCAGTAATAATAGTATATAGAATTAATTTGACTGATAAAGGATATATATAATTAAAATAACCACAATTTAACAATTATGTAGATATTTTAAGGAATTTTTTATTCCTCATAATTAAAATAAGACATTTAATATAGAATGAAAGCAATATTAATGATATTAAACTAATATTCCGCATATTTATCAGATTAAAAAAAGAATAGTGGTGAAATAATCTGACTGATAAAAGCTACAAAATTAATTAAAATATCTACAATTTAGATATTTTTAGAGAATTTTTTATTCCTTATAGTTAAATAGTATACAGGAGAAGTGTTAACAGGTATACAAGAACGTCTTTTTTTCTCTTACATAACAAAACTGAATGACACAAATTATATTTTCATTTATTATTTATGCCTTTTGTTTTTATTAGTATATTATTCACTTCAAATAAAATTATAATAAATTTATATAATATGAAGCATTAAATATCTGAAGTTTTATGCATTTCAAAATATTAATTTTGATACATAACACAGACAATTACATATTTATATATAATGCTTACCTTTAAACCTTCTTCAACATCAGAAATTACTTTGATTAAATCAGTATTGTTTTTTACATATTCATTAAATAAATAGTTCTGCCTGGCTCGCTTTATTATCTGGAAAAAATTCCTTTTATTGAAAAAAATTAATAATTTTATAAAATAAAAATTCACTTTATGTAAACATATATGGAAATTTTAAAAAATAACATCTTAAAAATAAGTTTAAATTATCAACTTGCAAAAGCTTATATGCTTTACAGAAGGTTTCATATTTTTAGTATTCAAATAACTGTTTAAAATTAAATGAATCAAAATATTTCATGTATGTAAATTTAATATAAATTAATACCATGAATACATCATAAGAGTCTAGGCCTGGATATTTAAAAATAATGTTTATCAATAAATTTTAATAGCTTTGAAGCATTAAATATAAAAATTATAAATTGTTATTACATGATTTATCATTGATATCTAATTTTATTTCAATACCTCTTAAAAATTTCCCAATATAAACCTAGAAGATAGTTTTCTATACAATTTTAAAACTTGGTATTAGTTAAGTTTAAAAATGTAATCCAATTATGTCGCATAATAAAATTAGCTTCAAAAGTACAAATACACAATAAAGTTATAAGTAAAATTAAAAATTTAAAATAAAAGGTACTCTTTTCATATGCAATTAAGAGCATTAAAAATTGCTTATCAATTAACAATTAAAAAAACATTACAAAAATTAAAGCAGCAAAATTTTTAATACTGATTGTCTACTTTAACAGCTATACATTATCTTGGTAATTATTCAAATGACAACTTCATGGAAATAATTAAACCTGACATTGAAGATAAAATTTTTACACTTCAATAGCTTAATTATATGATGCAAATTTGTGGTAATTTGTATTATGGCAGTTAAACTGTAGAAAACCATTAAATAAAATGAGGCTCAGAATTATACATGCATCAAGTGATAGGGGAAAAATGTGATTGTTCTATAAATTTTGTTAAATATATAAATTTGAAATGTCTAAGAAATAGCTTTGGAATTCAATTTTAAAAAAGCCTTTGGTTAGAGCATAAAACTGTGTAAATATCCCTGATCAATAAAAAATATCACATTTTTATTAAAGAAACAAGAGGTATTTTCAATTTATATCTCAAATACAAAGCAGATTAAATAAAGTTTATTTCTTGTTATAGTTATCTTCTCCAATATACTTAGTTGGGATCTAATTTTGAAATATATTCAATCAATCATTAAAAGGAAAATAAAATAAATATGTTTTCGTACCTTATCATCAATATCAGTTATGTTCATAACATAAAATACATCATAAGAAAAATATTCTGAAAGCACTCTCCGGAGAATATCAAAGGAAATATAAGACCTAAAAGAAAAACTCAGATATTCCTTAATGAATCATCATAAACTTAAGATTTTATCATTTTAAAAATATTTGCAAAAAACATATTAACAAAAAATTTACCTTGCATGTCCCATGTGAGCAGCATCATAAACTGTTGGCCCACAGCTATACCATAAAACTTTATTACCAAATTGAGGAATGAAGATTTCCTAAATTTCATCAAACAAATGTAGGAATATTAATTTGTAATGTGTCAAGTTCTGAATCAAACATATTTTATAAAAGTGATAATTTATTTTAAGAATCATAATCTTGTTACTCGTCCCCCTGGTGCAAGAAAGCCTACACCAAGTCCAGCACACTTCATCACAGTACATGGAAGTATTAGCAAGAAAGTACATAGCTAAGTAAGAGTAACATGCAGCTATACCTGAACAAGGGTTAAAGAATATAGAAATATAATCTGATATATTTGAATAAATGCTACCACATTAACTTTTTTTATTGATTATCAATTCTTTTGCAGTACGCATAAGATCTTGTCTTACAATAGGCTTCAATTTTATCGGTTGTATAGAATATAATTAATATATTTAAGTTCATTTTAACCAATTTTACACAGGCACACTTCTTTTATTATACTTACTCTCATTAGTCAATGTATTTGCCTTTCCCCTGATTGACTGGAATAACATTTTCAATGCCTGCTTTTTCAAAAAGTTATTTACCGAATTTTTTTATTTTGCTTCAGTTGGGTGTGTTTGTTGATCAAGTCTCATTTTTGTATGCAGAGATTAAGTAGATTGAGACCAACAGCATAACGAAGATTCCAACCACAACAAACATCCAAGCCAAAAGTGGGAATCAAACCCATGAACTGTTGAAGTGAAAGCATGAGCACCAATCATTCTATTGAAAACTCTGTGTTTCAGTTTTAAAAAATGTTGAGAAACATATATTTTTTGAATTTTTAAATCAAATAATAAATTCAGATTGACTACATAATTTATTCTTATCTTCACAAATATCACTCACCTTCATAACTTTTTCAGTTCAAGCTATTCAAAGGGTTGTTTTTTTACTTTTTATTTTCATTAAATACCATACAAATATTAAAAATAAATAGAAATATATTATTTATTATTTTATTACTATTTAAAATCCCTGAAAATAATCAAAATAGCTGTTCAGAAAACAGGTCCTCATTTTGAGGATTAAGATATTTTAATGAAGATACTTTTAAGATTTTTTGCTGCCTTGTAGTGATTGTTTCTGCAAAATAATCATAAAAATGTTTGCATTCTATTGTTTTTTACCAAATCAGCAATTTACTGTAGATATTATTCATTTGCAAACATTTTGATGTAGATTTTTTTTAAATATATTCATAAGTTTGAAATGCTCTAGTTGCAAATATTAAAATTATTAATCACTAATTTACATCCCAATAAGGAAATTAAATTTCATCAAAAATATAACACCATTACTTTTAAAATTGTACTTTTTTAGAGAAGTGTGAACAAATATAAGCAATGGTCATTTTTTTCTAACTGAGGGTTAATTATATTGGGACATACAGTTTTAAGTAGATTCTGAACCATTAATATCATCCAGGCCCAAGGTGGGACTAACCCACAAACTGTTGAACCAAAGTCTAAAATAATAACCATTTGGCTGCCAGCTCAGTTATTTAATGCAGGAATCAGTCAAATGGTCTTGTATTGATAAAGTACTAGATTCTATTTGATTTCAAGAACAGACTCTTCCTCTTCTTATCTTAGCAGAAATATATAAAAATTTTAAAAACACAGCTTTATCTATAATTTCTAATCTAAAGTGTTGTAAGCTATACCTCCTTCAGCAAATGGAAAAAAAAATTAACGAAATTTTATACTAATATATAACCTGAGATGTCTAATATAGATAGAGAAAAAGCTATTACAGCTAATTTCAATATTGATTTTCTATTTATTTTTATAAACTCTTAAAAAATCTATAAAATCCTCAGTATTTCATTAAAAAAATTCAGTAATCTTATGTTCAATATAAGATTACTAAATTTTTTAATGAAATACTGAGGATTTTATAGATTTTTAAAGAGTTTATAAAAATAAATAGAAAATCAATATTGAAATTAGCTGTAATAGCTTTTTCTCTAATAAAAAGGAATAAAATGTCTCTTCTTATTGGAATAGTTAAGTATTTATCTGAAATACAACTATTTATATACATTTTTAATAAGAATATATGAGTTGTAGTCTTTTTTAATCTGAAACTGTGTATTCACTTATAATATTGAATTTATTTATTTTATATCAATAATAAAACTTACATTGTAATTTAATTATACATGCAGAAGCCATAAATAGAACTAAAAAAAGAATTTAAATTTACTTTTATTTTTACAAATAACAATCCACTAAGTCAAACAGATAATAACCTTATGATGAAACATTTTTATCAGCATTATGTTATTACTACCAATAATTGTCAAAAACAGTTTTTAACTTTTTGACATTTTTTATTTTTTGATAAGTTTAAAAACAGTTTTAAGCAAACATCAGTCAAATAATTGATAAACATTATTAATAAATAAAAAAATTTAAGAAATTTCAAATTTTCCTATTAACTAAAAATTTATTAAAAATAATTTGCACTTCATTCTTTTACATCTGAAATATTTAGTTGTGAAAATCCCATATATTAATATATTATTACTTATGTAGCACAATAAATATATATAGTATATAAATTTTAATATTATATATTAATACAAATCACATTTCTAAATCAACATTAGGTATTCATAGCAAATAATTCTTTTTTAACATTTTTTTTTTTTTCAATTTTTTTAAATAGTACAAGAATTTTTTTTAACATTATATAACATTCATAACTTCAAAATTAATATTTACATTAAAAATCAATAGTATGGATTTTTAAAGATTTGACAGGACAGTTTAAATCAGAAAAAACTGCTATAAGTAAATATTCAAAGAACCCTGCTTGGAAGTCAACAAAAGTATCATATTAAACATTTATTAAACATTATTAGTCAACATTTATAAAATCAACAAAAAATGCCATATATAAGCATTCTGGGGATTTGGCCTGGAACATTTAAATAAATTGATGATCAATAAGGAAATAAATAATCTATATATAGTGATTTTAATTATATTGCAGTTATGAACTATATTTAAATAAAGTGAAAAATAGAATGCATGAAGAAAATTTTTAATTATCATAAAAATTAAAATAAACTAAGCAATGTAAAGAAAAATAAAATCTTATTAATCAAAAGGAAAACAATATAATTATATATATATATATATATATGTGTGTGTTGTCCTTCTTGTTGACTGTCAGGCTGCCATTCATATAGTGGCAAATTATACTCTCTCCTACCTACATTTATAGAATTTAACTGTAAGACCATCATTAGCACTTTACTGTCTGCAGGAAAAGAAATTACTTTAGAATGGATCCCTAGCCATTGCGGCTTGCCTGGTAATGAAAAAGCAGACAATCTTGTGAAAGAGGCTTCTTTTTTAAAACCTCCAGATACTCCTACTGACCTGAGAAATGTCAAACTCCTTCTAAAACGGGTTATCCATCACCAGCGAAAAATTTATTACAAAGAGAATGCAGTTGATGTAATCACTGAGCTCAAGTATCACCAGAGATCTACCTAGATCTATAGGGGTCACCTGCTTCAGTTTACTTACTGGGTATGATTTTCTCCAGAAACATTTATATCACATAGGGCTTGTGGATTCACCCAACTGCATTTTAGGTAGGGAACATGTTGACATGGATGACGAGCATCTTTGGAAATGTTCTGCGCTCTAGGAAGCTCGCACTTCTTCACATTTCAAGATGCTCTCCACTCCTGGAGATACTTCTTTTCTTTATTGGACTGGAAGACTTATTATGCTCAAAAGAGCCAACATAAGGACATTATATATATATATATATATATATATATATATATATATATATATATATATATATATATATATATATATATATATATATATATATATATATATATATATATATATATATATATATATATATATATAGAATTATTTAATTCATAGATTTATGGCTCTACATGGTTAAAATCATAAATACACTTGATTTTTAAATAGAAAAATCCAGCAAAAATTTATATCACAAAAATAAAATGTAGTTTAAAAATAAGAATTTAAAGTTCTTCAAAGGCATAAACTTAAAATTGCTCCAGTAGTTCTCAAATGCTCTAAGCTTATTCATTATAATCAACTGAAATATTTTAACATACAATTCTAAAAAATTTTTGACTCATAAAAACACTTAATAGATTTTTTCTTAAGAAATATCTCTTTTATAAGAAAGTCATAAATCAATAAAAATGATAAAAATGTGTTAAGTAAGAAATCTACATCGTAATTTCTTACTTAACACATTTTTATTGGAGCATTATATTATAAATAGCATACATTCCATTTAAAAAAAAAGATGATTTTATTAATAAATCAGAGAAAATTGTTAAATTTTGTAAAATGTAAAATATTATGAATTTATCAGTTAAAGAAAGTGTTTATTTTTTAAAAAAATGAACAATTCCTTTTTAGCTGTTTATTTTTTGTAAATTGTAAAATATGATTTTATTAATTAGAGAGAAAAGCTAAATTTAGAAAATTATCTCTTTGAATGGATTATAATTAATATTTTTTCCCAAATGTACAATCAATTTAATGTATGTAATGATCTTTACAAATTATGCACAACTAATCATAAAATTCTTCTTGAACATGTCTTTTATTTGAAAAAAATTAACAGATAACAAATAATTAAAAAAATAGGCATTCAATAGACTTCAATTAATAATATTAAAGCAATAAAGTTAATAAAAAGAATATCTCAAAATTTTTTAAAAGCTATCATATTGAAATACATTCTAAACTTATAAGTATTAAGTTAAAAATTAGTTAAAAGAAACATGTGTATGAATAACAGAATATAAAATAGAACATACTTAAAAATTTATTTCACTAACACACATTTAAAAATTTAACTTACTTTTTCTCTTGTTAAGCTGTTATATAATCTAAGTTTTGCTTTTTCAGACTGTTCTGGACATTGCCACTCTGGTTGAAAACGTTTTGACATTTTAACTAGTTAGAAAGAAACACTATAAAAAAATTAGAAATGTATTAATTTTTTCATTTGTACAATGAAATATATTTTAGATATTTATTAATTACCTAAAGATTTAAATACATATATCTCAAGCTCAAGAGAAAAGAAAATATTTATAAAAAAAATAAAAATAATTAATTAGTTCAAAATTTTTTCAGAAAGTGATTTTTTTTAAAATTTTTTATAACATTTAGAAAGAATATAACATCAATTTTAAAAAAAGGTGAAATCAACATTCCTTAAATAAATCAATAACAAATATTATGAATCAATCCGAAAATAAATAAAAATCATATACAACAATGGTATATTTAAAAAAAAAAAAAATTTTAATACTAATATGAACTTATTACTTGCTAAAGATATTTAATTGAAAAAATGCTCTTAATTTTTTGGAGAAAAAGTTTGAAAGTTTAACACTTTAATTTCAACAGGAAATAAAATTTATTTTATGGAAATACTTATTTTAATTTCATTGTCTTTTTTGTTACAAAATATAATAGTAGAATGATTGTAACAAATTGTTGAAACAAAAGGCAGAAGGTTAACCATTTGGCTTCAGCTTAGCATAATATATTATTTAACATTGCATATTAGAGAATATATTTACCATATAATGTGTTCTTTTTTATGTAATATTTAAAACTTGTTAATGTTTATAATATAATGTTTAAACGGTTTAATAACAGCAAGTACTGAGTGACTAACTCTTCAACACAATAAGAGCGAAATTGCTACGCATTTATCGTTTCCTGGTTGGCAGCTGTGAATGAAGTCATGAAGGCAAGTAGCATTACCCATGCAATACCACCACAAATCCACTCAGCCATCAGTTGGCATAATGTTTAATTTAAATGTTTTTATTTTCTCGATATTAATTTAAAACGAGGTAAAAAATTTTAAAAATAAAACTCAAACTAATTTTTTATTTAATTAATATACATCTTTTTATTATAATCATAATATAAACACACACACTCACACACATTTATTTATATATATATATATATATACAATTTAATTTTATTACAAAAATTCTAAATAATTAGGAATAATATAAAAAAAAATAGCCAAAGAAATCAATAATACAGATTGCATTGACATAAATCTGTTTTCAGTATATTTTACTTTATAAACCATAATTAATGCAGTCTGTCCTATTTATGTCATTGCAGGTCAAATTTTTTAAGTATTCTTCAATTCCTCAAAAACTTAATTTTGGCCAACTTCAAAATATTTACAGCCTTCAAGAAAAGATTTATATACAAGTATACAATTTAAATCATCCTTTTATTTACATTTCCATGCATTTTATAATAAGCAGAAAATTTAATTTGAAGCTGCATTCTGTATTTTTAACAACAAATAAGTATAATGGTGAGAATTGACATCTAGAGGTAACTAATATTTATTGAATTAATATCTCTCAATCTTAAACTAGAATGCAATCATTACAAGAAATGCAAGAGTAATCAATTTGAAACCTCAGCTTTGAATAAAATCCTTTCAATGCTAGTTTGTTTTTTGTTCTACATACACTTTTTACATATGAAGACTAATTTAACAACTGATAGTTTAAAACTAATTAATGACCACAATAAATATTTATGCTGAATGTGGAAATTGAACTCATGAATTACATTTCAGTCTATGGATGTATCAAGGGGAAGAGCTACTATAACTCACTGTCAATAGATTCATTAGGTTAATGCAAGTTCAGCTGAACTAATCCTTAAAGATATTAGAGCTCTATAATTTTTCATAAACTCTAATTCATTAACAATTGATAAAATTCTCAAAAATAAATTTTTTTTATTAAAATACTTATTTTTTAAACAAGAATGGTTATTTATCAATAATATTTTGTTACATATGTATTAAAATAACTTATATAAAGAATTACTATACAAAAAATAAATTGCAAACATTTTAAATAAAAACATTAATAATCCCTTACTGAAATATGAAAAGATTTGAAACTTACGTCCAAATGATGTGTTATGATATTTGATAAAAACCTACATCATTATCTCTATGTTTCTAACAACCATGAAAGTTTGAATGTCATACTTACAAACAATTAAAATGTTAAAAACCATACAATTGTTTCAATATTATATATAATGATAAATAAAACATCCTATCAGAAAAATTGTGTATTTTTTTAATTATAATAAAATTTTGTTTTGGATTAAAACAACCCCATTATATTTTAATATTTATAAATATATTACTATAAAATTATACTGAACATTTGGAAAATGGCCAATATTTTAATATTTTTTTTAAATAACATTTTTAATAAAATAAAACTATAAAAAACAATATATATTGATTGATTGCTACTGCTTTATTACACTTTACTGATAGAGACATAGATCACATCCATGAACTTGTGCTGGTCATAATGAAGAATTGTATGACTGATTGCACTTCCTGAACATTCACAAAAATTTGCATACTTTTAAATAAATACATTTACAATAAATAATCCTTCATTAAACTAAATCAATTACTCGATAATCATAATAGATATAATCTAAAGTATTAAAAAATAGACTTCAAAATTAAGAAAATGTGTGTGTTCTCATTAAATCAAAATCATGAATTTTTTTTTGAAAAAATATATTAGACAATATAAATTAGTTCATATCTGATTTAAGGATATATGTAGCCCATTCTCAATATCTATGAAGTCAAATATTAATTCATCACAACAAAAATGTAATCCAATTAAAATAACATTGAAACTTAGAAAACTTCAGATGATAATTTTTACATTAGATTTCAATAATATTAGATTAGCAATATCAATAAAAACTTAAATATTTCTTTAAAAATTGTCATAAAAAATTGACATGCAAAAATATTTAATTTTTCTACTTAAATACATAATTAATAATTGAGTTTTTGTTATCTAATATATATGGTAACACATATTCTTTAAATTTATTAAAAAATAGCCTTTGGTACAACTTGATTTACAGGCAACAGATGATCATATTTTAAAAAACAGCCTGATGAAAAGTAACTATAAGCATTTCCCACTTCTATTTGCCAACCACAGGAAGTTGTAATATCCTTTTTTTTAATTTAAATATAAAAATTTTTTAATTTACCAAGGTTTAAGGACATTGCTTCATTTTTCCAATAAAAGATAAAATATATATGTTGAATATGCATAACCAACACAAACTGAAACTATATTTAAACGAAAGTGTGTGGAAATTCAATGTCAAAAACATACACAATAAATGTGAAATATGACTCATTCATAATTTTGAGTGGTGCCTAATGAAACTGAGGTGAAAATCCAATAGTAAAATGATAAATTTTTTAATACTGTATCAAACTCAATAATGGAGATTGATACAGGATATGTTAGCAATTTATGTTTTTTTATTAAAATACAAATTGCTAACCTTTACATGTATTTAAGTAAAGAAATAAATTATATGTTAGCAATTTTAACTTAGCATCAATTTAATAATGATGTGGCCATGAAAATTAAATAAGTTATTCTTCATTAGAACAGTTACAATAACTGATTAAACACTAATAACTGATAGAAATTAATTAGCTTATCAAAAATGGAAGAATCTCAAAACATAGATATGAAAATATCATGACAAACATCATGATATTTTATGATATTATATTTGTAATATAAAAAAAGTCATAATTACATAAATATTTTCTAAATATGTTTAAAATATGCATTTCCAATATTAACCAATTAGCATATATTATTTATGGTGATATATTTGAGCTTTAGCAGACAATTAATAATTTTAAAAGCAGTTTCAGTATTTTTAAATTAAAAATATTATAATAGTATTTTTTGAGAATATTTCCATTTTAAGGTTCTTAAAACATTGCCAATAAAATGAGAAGTGTAAAAAAATAGCAATGCTTATGATGTATAATTGTCAGTGCACAGAGAAGTTTCTTCTCAATAATCTTACATGGAATTTCTATTTTACGATTAAGCCTTTTATGTTTTAAATTTTATTCTTTCTTGACTACTAGAATTGATTTTTGCTGCTAATCATTTCTATATTGCTTTGATCATTGTTTTTCAATCTATAGGTTTCCTGATTTTAAAATTGCTAGATAAGAAATGCTTAGCAGGTTTACTCCAAACAAAACGATTTTTATTGAATAAAATTAATTTTTAATTTTAACTTTTTGATTGATTTGGCGAAAAAGAAAATTTCACTCACGTTTCCTGAAACTGAACTGTATTCATTTTTGTACAAACAAAAATAATATTCAAAGCTTTTTATTTGTCAATATTTATTAACCAGAAACACTATTCGAAAGTCAGTTTTTCTTAATTATTTATATTTAAATATTTACTCTATAACTCCATGTAATCGATGATATCAAAGTTAATTTCAATATATTTAAATTAAGAATAAGTTATGGTATTTTTGTTCAAACATAAATTTCGTAACATATATAAAACTTTTAATATTTCTAAAATGCAAATCAGAATAAAAAAGTGTCAACAAAATAGCAATATAACTAACATAAATTATAGGTAATTTTATAAGAAAAAAGTTTATTTTAATGGTTTACGTACCGGTTGACACGCACACAAATTTTCAGCAATTATTTTCCAACATATGCCGAAAATTAATTAAAGGTGGTAAGAAAAGTGATTTGAAATCAAGATTAATGAATAAATAAACTAGAACAATAAAAGAATTTATAATACAGCGACTTTTATTAAACTTATAATGAAAATTATTACCGAAAATTTTGATCGCTGACAAACAATTCCAAGACTCACAAAAACATTGTAGTAACGATGATGATAAAATAGTTAAACTATTGTAATTTTTTATTCATTCATTAATACAGAATTCACCATGCATTTGCCAACCATAAAAGTTTTCATTAAAAACAGCGTTACAGTTTGGACCAAAATATGAATAGAGATATAAAAATAAAATAAAGATTTAAAAATTATATATTTCTAAGGACATTACGGATGTCGCCTGTTTTTAGGCTCGTTGTAATTGTATTGTGGTTGGTTACTGATGAGATAATTTGGAATTTAGTTAAAATTATTATAAAAATTTTCAACTAACTTTATTATGTGCTCTGTAAAGCACTCACTGTTAAATTTGCTGAATATATTTTCTTTTTTGAAATACGCCGGAGTCACTGTACACATTTTAATGATTTTGTTCTCATGGTGTTGAAGTTTGCAGATCAGAATTTATCAAAAAAAGCGTGGGAAAATCTCTTGTAAAAATTAATCCTTTATGCCTAAAAATAAACCAACAAGTTTCACGGCTATTAGTCATAAGAGCTGAAGACAAATATCCATCATTATTGATATTGTTGTATTTACTGGCTGGATAATTTTTAGAAATTAAACAACCCATTTTTTTCTTTCTGGCTGGAAGACCTTTTTTTTTTATTATATTCTATAATCCCCCCCCCATATTGACGAATTGAGATGCCCTAACGTAGGACTTGAAGGAAACCGGTTTCGCAAGGCGAAAGCGAGGGGAGGAGAGAAGGGACTGGTCAGCGCCAGAGAAAAGGAGAAAACAAAAAGGCTGCAAGACATCGACTCAAAAAGGGACCCTGTTAGTGTGTGATTCCAGCTTGACGCCTTAGTGGATTCGATTAGCAGAAAAATTGAAATTTCCTGTTAATAAAAGCCTACATATTTTAAATATAATTAAAGTTTGAAGAAGAAGAAGAAAAAGGCCAATGTAGTTTTATTCCGAAGAAACTGAAATTACGATCCAGATGAAGGAAGCCTCCTCGTACTAGCTATCAAGCATGCTTTTGGAAGCCCTCTAAATAGGCCGGCCTAGTCACTGTTTGTACGTAAGTTGATGTTTTTTAAAATGTTCTTCCAGCCAAGTGTAAGTGTGGTACCACCTATTTTATAACTTTAAATGATAATATGAGTATAACTTTAAGCAATTTAGTATCATTATGAACTCCACGTGAATGCTGAATCGTGTTGGTAGCAAAGTTGTAATATTGATATAATATAAGTGATTTATAAATAATTGAGTTATATGTGTTTAAATAGTTTTGTTACTTTATAAGAGAATAAAAAGAAATTTCTAATTATTAAAACAAAGCCAGTTTCTGCTTCTATTTTTCAGGATTGGATCTGGGTAGAAAAATAAATAAAATAATAAATACACAACGCAATTAAAAAAATAATACCTTATTGTAATTTAAAATATCATTTATAATTGTTATTCAATAACAGTAATCATATACACAACAAAATGGCGCCGTTTAAAGTGGATTTTGAAAAACTGAAAATGGAATAAGATTCTGGCTTAGTTTTAAACATGGCTGGCTTTTAGAAGGTTGCACGTGGTACATCTCCTTATTTAATTATTTACTGTAATCTTATTTTGTTTATTTTATATTAAGTGGAATATTGTAACTGTTGTAAAAATTATTATAAATAATTGTATGAATTTCATATATTTAAATTAGCATTTGTTAAGGTAAATTACTTTTTAAGGAAAATATATTTAATCAATGTAATTATGAATAGCGAGACTCAAACCGCTTCATGTGTTGTCTCATTAGACACCCCTAATATTGATGAATTTCTAAATAATATTCCTGTGTTTGATGGTAGTTGTAAAGATGTTTCATTATCACAATTTTTGGATAGAATCGATGAAATTGGTGACCATTGCTCATGGCGCTCAAAAGACAAATTATTAGCTCTAAAATTGAGAATTTCTGGAGAAGCGGAGGAATTCTTATCAAGTCAGGGTGACCTTAAAAAACACGGTTCATATGTAGATGTTTGCGCGGCGCTTCGTGATAGGTTTAGCTTCAGTTACTCTATGACAACAGATATTTCTCGTTTAACTACGAGTTATCAGTTACCGTCAGAATCAGCCCGAAGATATTTTTCACGAATCGAGGGTTTATCGTATAAATGCGTTCCTAGTGAACGAAGTCGTGAATTCGAGCAATATAGATTAGATTTATTATTGTCTACGGCAAAAAATGGACTTAAGCCTGAACTTTTAAGAGGAATAACGCCTTTAGCTCTCACGGACTATAGTGAATTCAAGAAACAAGTCATTCTCTTAGAGGAATGCATTCCATTAAATAGACCGCCAACTACACAGTTTGAAACAGTCCATGCTGTAACTCAAATAAATGAGATAGGTGAACTAAAATCATTAATCAAACATAACACAGAAAAAAACTCATAAATGCAGGGCTTGTTTATAAAACAAATTAGTGACTTACAAGCTCAAATAGCTGAATTAAAAGTAGGTCAAATACAAGCGCAAGATAGAAACCAAAGAATACCGAGTTTGTTTTGCATCAGGTGTAAAAAACATGGGCATGAAGAAGCCACGTGCAGAATACCCTTTTGTTCCATCTGCCGTAAAATATGACATGAAACGCAAAGATGTTGGTATTCCAACAAACAAAACAATTTCCAAAAAGGTAGAGGTAATAGAAGAAATCATTTAAACTAGCAATAGGGGGCGAGACGGCTGCACCTCGCTACTCCGAAAATAAACCCACACAGGTGCCTTTATTTGTTACATCCACAATAAATGATAAATTGCCAGTAATTCAAATCACAATAAATAATGTAAAAGTGAGTGCTCTTTTAGATACAGGTGCATCCTGTAACTTAATCGAACGAAGTTTTTTTGAAACGATAGCTAATCAAAGTAATGTAATGCTCTCGCAATGTAAACTTCAAATTAAAGGTATTTCAGACCATGTGTTAGAAATTGAAGAAAAACTAAATTTAAAAATTAAAATAAATACTAATGAATTTCAAAGTGATTTCTATATTACTAAAGATAGTATCTCAAAAAAAATATAAATTAATACTAAGTAGTGATTTTTTTGTACAACATAAAATGATAATTGATTATAGCCAAAAACTATTACATAATGCAACTACTTTTATTAAATGGAATTACCAAAATCCTGACTGTGACGATTTAAAAACTAATGTCGTGAACATAGAAAATAACAATAGTTATATTTTTGGATTTTCCGTTACCAAAATAAATATATTTCCTGGAACCGAAAAAATTATAAAAATCAAAACAAAAGAAAAGTTAAATTCAAATTTAGATTCAGTTTTAATAGAGCCTGCAAATGACCATGCGGGTGATAGAGTATGGATTGCTCGCTCCGTAAACCCAGTATCTAAGGAAGGCAATTATAAAATAAGGGTTGCAAATACATCAAAAAATTCAATCCATATAAACAAAGGTTCAAAATTGGTTTCCATTGAACCTTTTCAAATAACAAAAGTTGATACTAAAGAATGTAATACTTTTTCTACTGAAGAAATAGGTGATGATTTCGAAGCTTGGGGAGGAAAACTAGATTTATCTCATCTATCCGAAGATAAGAAAAGTAAATTATTTCCCCTACTTGAAGAATTTAAACATGTTTTTGCCCATTCTGTTCAAGATTTGGAGGGTTGTAATACTATACAACATGAAGTTAATTTGACAGACGATATTCCAGTTAGGCAAAAATTTTATAGGCCTCCTCATCACCTAAAAGAGGAATTAAATAGACAGGTCAACGAGTTACTAGACATAGGGATTATTAAAGAAAGCAATTCCCCTTATAGCGCACCAGTACTTCTCGTCAAAAAGAAAGATGGTTCATTCAGACTTTGTACCGACTTCAGGAAACTAAATGAAAAAACTATACCAGACTCTTTTCCTATTCCTAATATAACGGACTTAGTGGACAATTTAGGAAATGCTACTCTATTTTCTTGTATGGATTTATGTAGCGGGTTTTTCCAAATGAAAATTGATCCTAAAGACACATATAAAGCCGCATTTGCAACTGAGCATGGTTTATATGAATGGAATAGAGTACCTTTTGGTATGCGCAATTCGCATAATAGTTTTCAAAGATTAATGGAGATAGTACTGTCTGGATTAAAACCCCTTCAAATAGCAGTATATTTAGATGATATCATAATTGCTTCTTCTGACTCAATAGATGAACATTTAAATAAATTACGGTTAGTTTTTAAGAGATTAGAAGAACATAAATTGAAAGTTAAACCTTCCAAATGCTGTTTTCTAAGGGAAACTATAAACTATCTAGGTTTTACTGTTTCAAAAGGGACAGTTTATCCCGATAAGAAAAACATACAGGCTGTGTTAAATTTCAAAGTCCCAACCACACGTAAACAAGTTAGAGGATTTCTTGGATTGACAGGGTTTTACAGAAGGTTTATAGAAAATTATGCTGAAACAGCATTACCTCTAACAAACTTGACGAAAAATGATTCTAGATTCAGTTGGGATGATTCAGCTCAGCAGGCTTTTGACACTCTGAAAAACTGCCTAATTTCTGAACCTTGTTTGAAACTACCGGATTTTTCAAAGGAATTTACATTAAGTACTGATGCTTCAAAATATGCTTTAGGAGCTGTTCTTTGTCAAAATGACGAAAATGGCTTATCACATCCTGTTGCATACGCCAGTAAAAAACTAAAAGATGCGGAAATTCGATATAGTACAGTAGAAAAAGAAATGATCGGTGCTGTATTCGGCGTTACCCACTTTAAACAATATTTGTACGGGAAAAAATTTATCATATATTGCGATCAAGCAAGTCTGTCATTCGCACTCAAAGTGCGAGATCCAACTTCTAGAATAGCCCGATGGAGGACACTCTGCAACAATATGATTATATCATTGTACATAAACCGGGAAAATTAAATATAACTGCTGATTACTTGTCTAGGGGTGTAAACGCAGTAGAAGTAATAGCTTCCAACAACGATTCTTATTCCACAATGAAACATCGAATTAAAATTCACCAGGAAAAGAATCCAAAATGCCAACAAATTATTAATTATCTGAAAAATAAGGAGACACCGTCTCCTAATCATATGTTGTTTTTTGAAAAAAATGATCTTCTTTACTGTGTACCAAAAAAGGCCCCCAAACATCGTGGTGACACCAAAGATAAATTAGTGGTCCCCCTAACTTTAGTATCAGAAATAATGCGACAGTGTCATGATTCCCCAGTGGCCACCCATCAGGGATTTCAAAAGACTCTGAACAGAATTAGCGAAAATTTTTATTGGGGTTAATATGTATAAACATGTTTTAAACTATGTCAAATCATGTACTTCTTGTGTTGAAAAGAGAGGTCATAAGCCCGAAAAACTAGCCCCATTACAGCGCGTTCCAGTCACGCAACGACCGATGGAATGCATAGCTATGGATGCCCTGGGTCCACTTCCTCTAACTTATTCAGGAAATAAGTATATCTTGGTGATTTCTGAATATTTTACACGCTGGCCGGAAGCATATCCGACACCCGATATAAAAAGCGAAACCGTTGTTAGAGTATTAGAAGATTTTATCAGTCGACATGGTGTACCTTCTCGTCTAATTTCCGATAGAGGCTCTAACTTTATCTCAAAATCCATTTCTGAAGTGTATTCAAAATTAGGTATTGAAAAACACACTACTACTTCATATCACCCTCAGAACGATGGAATGGTAGAAAAACTTAACTCGACTTTAATTAATTCATTAAGTCATTTAGTAAATTCTACTCAAACAGATTGGGACCGGCATGTACCTTTCGCCTTATTAGCTCATAGATCGGCACGACATTGTACAACAAACGAAACACCATCATATCTCTTGTATTGCAGGGATGTCCAGTTACCGTATTCTGCAATGTCTCAACCCGTAGCTCATAGCTATGCGGATGTCCGAGAGTATGCTGGAGATCTAGTTGTACGTTTGCAAAATTCTTTTCAAATTGTCAAAAATAATTTAATAGCTGCAGCAGAAAAACAGGAAATCTATCGCCGTAAGACTGCAGTTGATAAAAAAATAGAAATAGGTGATGTCGTATATCTATATCTTCCCGAAACAAAAGCAGGGATTTCAAGGAAATTAATGAGACCAAATGTAGGCCCTTTTAGAGTTCTAAATAGAAAATCACCAGTAAATTACGAAATAGCATACATAAAAGAACCCTCAAAAACCCAAATTGTTCATGTAGATCGACTTTCAAAAATTAATGATAGAATTATATTTCCGACTTTACACGAAACTAATTTTACACCTCAGCAATCTACCGACTCAAATGAAGAAAGTAAAAATAGTTACCTCGTGGCTAATGATAGCGTGCGAAGAAATGGTAAAAAAGCGTATGTTTTTAGCCCTGTAATTAGTCCTCAGAGCAATATTTCAACATCAATTCCATATAAAGGAGTTTCATCTGTCCCAAAATGTGATCCTGGAACATCTCGACAAAGAAAACATAATTATAATACTCGTTTCTCTCGAAGGAACTGTAGCACATAATTGATTGAATAAATGAGTAATGCAAATATTAATAAATTGTATAAAGTGTATGTACAACAATAAATAACTTTGTAATTTTGTAAATATATATGTTTTTATATCTTGAGTTACTTATGTAACTGCTGACTGAATTTATTACTTTTAGCAGTCTGTAAGAAGTTTTTATGTTTTAAAGTAGCCAAGATTACACTGTGTGGTATATAAATGAATACTTTATGTGCGATTTCTAGTTGGAAATCTTATTAATTATCAATTTATCCATGATTTTAAAAGTAAAAAAAACGGGGATGTACAAATATATATATATATATATATATATGTGTGTGTGTGTGTGTGTGAGTGTGTATATATATATATAAAAGGTTAACAAGTTAAAGCCATGCCAAAATAGTTTAGGGACCATATAAATAGATCATAGAAATTGCATTAAATTTGGAGTATAAGACATGATACAAAATAAAGATTGCATTTTCCCTGCAAACTCTCGATTGCCAGAGAAGTGATTCCTATTCGGCGGAGAAGAGATTCACAACTTCACCTCTAAAGATGTATTCTAAATTATGACTGTTATAATTGGATTGTAAATGTGTGAAAAAAAAATCGAAGATTTTTTTTTCCAGCTAGATTATTGGTGTTGTATTTACTGGCTGGATAATTTTTAGAAATTAAACAACCCATTTTTTTCTGGCTGGAAGTCCTTTTTTTATTATATTCTATAATCCCCCCCCCATATTGAGGAATTGAGATGCCCTAACGTAGGACTTGAAGGAAACCGGTTTCGCAAGACGAAGGCGAGGGGAGGAGAGAAGGGACTGGTCAGCGCCAGAGAAAAGGAGAAAACAAAAAGGCTGCAAGATATCGACTCAAAAAGGGACCCTGTTAGTGTGTGATTCTAGCTTGACGCCTTAGTGGATTCGATTAGCAGAAAAATTGAAATTTCCTGTTAATAAAAGCCTACATATTTTAAATATAATTAAAGTTTGAAGAAGAAGAAGAAAAAGGCCAATGTAGTTTTATTCCGAAGAAACTGAAATTACGATCCAGATGAAGGAAGCCTCCTCGTACTAGCTATCAAGCATGCTTTTGGAAGCCCTCTAAATAGGCCGGCCTAGTCACTGTTTGTACGTAAGTTGATGTTTTTTAAAATGTTCTTCCAGCCAAGTGTGGTACCACCTATTTTATAACTTTAAGTAATAATATGAGTATAACTTTAAGCAATTTAGTATCATTATGAACTCCACGTGAATGCTGAATCGTGTTGGTAGCAAAGTTATAATATTGATATAATATAAGTGATTTATAAATAATTGAGTTATATGTGTTTAAATAGTTTTGTTACTTTATAAGTGAATAAAAAGAAATTTCTAATTATTAAAACAAAGCCAGTTTCTGCTTCTATTTTTCAGGATTGGATCTGGGTAGAAAAATAAATAAAATAATAAATACACAACGCAATTAAAAAAATAATACCTTATTGTAATTTAAAATATCATTTATAATTGTTATTCAATAACAGTAATCATATACACAACAATATTAGTTTTTTATAAACTGATTTTTAGCTGTCACAACTTTTTAGTTTCTTTTGCATATTTGTGTAACTACTTATATAATCTTATAAACTTGCAAAACAAACTGTATAAATAAAATAATTAAAATTTAGTTAAATAAATCTATAACTTTAATGTCGAGTATGTGAGCTGAGCAAAAAAATTTGTAAGCTCTGCAAATGTTACAAAATAATGTTTTATTGCATTAACAAGCGATAATATCTTAAATATGAATGATTTAGAGTTTGAGTATGGAGAAATGTTGAAAACATTTATGCCATTGCAAAAAATCTGTGATTAGTAACTTCATCATACAAATATCCACAATAAATATATTTAATTCAAAGAAAAATTCTTCCCTTATTACATACCTTCGAGTGTGGTAATTAGGAGAATTTTTTTTCTAGTGCAGCTGGTGAAAACGAACACAGTTCTATCGCCAGATGTGGATACAGAGAGAACTAAGAATGATAGGCACATATATACAAAGTTCAGGGCTCAAATCTGAAGAGCAGCTCTCTCGCCTCCCAATAACGGGAGTATATGGAGTCTTCCTTCAGCGCAGGACATAGAGGGAGGTGGTCTGAAGTCATCACCTGACCCCCGTTGCAAAGAGGACAGGCAGGGCTACTTGCTACCTTGAGTTTGTGGAGATGTGCATTAAGACAGTCATGTATTGTGGCCATGCGGAAAGTAGCAACAGCTTTATACCTAGGATTGTCCGGGAGATTACGAATAGCCAAGTTCCAAATTTTATTCTTTGTTACTTCTTCTAAATTGAAAATATAAGATTTCTTTATAGCTAAGTTAATTTTTGTGACGATTGATCTCTAGCAAGCATCCTCACAGGGATTCTGTAAGATAGTGCATCCCTTCTTTGCTAGGCTGTCTGCGGATTCATTTCCAGAGATGCCACAGGGTGAAGGTATTCATTGTAGGAATACCGTTTTGCTTCTTTCCTTGAGACTCCAAAAAAGGGATCGGCACTATTGAATAGTAGCAGAACCAGGAGCTTCGTAGCAATTAGCAATTGCAAGGATTGCTGCCTGTGAGTCGCAGAAGATTGCAGATCGATCAAATAGAGATAGTAGGACATTAAGGCTCAGTAAAGTCGTTCGTATTGCTACAACTTCTCCATCAAATGCAGTATGTGTGGGACAAAGAGCAATGTGAAGAGTAATGTTTTTCTTAGAGTAATGTGAAAAGTATTCTGAATGAATGCCGGTTCCCGCGTTCCCGTAGGCATCTAATTTTGAGACATCTGTATATTCATGTATTTATTCATTTATCGGGAAACGGGAGTGGATTGTTTCCATGCCTGCGCCTAGTAAGGCCTTAGTACAGTCCAGTGCCTTTGAAACAGGTTGTAGTAGATCAAGGCAATAACGAATTTGCTGGACTTCATCATTGCATTAACAGGAGGCATCAAGGGCTCAGCCTGAAGCGGGAAGTCGTATAGCAACATTGCTCGCTCCGCGGCCTGCAGGAAGCCTTCTTGATGAGTGGGCATTAAAATCTCCAATGACTATAGTTTTCTTAACAATGTCGATCATTTCAAAGTTTGGTTTGTTATTTGGAGGTTTATTTATACTGAATACTTTGAAGTGTTGGCGGAATTAAAAGAATAGATATCTAAATTATAGTATTTAATAATACTTATGTAATATACTATATACTTTCAGATAAAAAAACTATGAAATATAAATATGATAATTTTTTATAAATGTAATTTACATGATTATCAGATATAATATAGCAAAAACAATTTTAAATTTAATTG
The DNA here is from genome assembly GCA_030067965.1 of Latrodectus elegans. Classification (NCBI taxonomy): domain Eukaryota; kingdom Metazoa; phylum Arthropoda; class Arachnida; order Araneae; family Theridiidae; genus Latrodectus; species Latrodectus elegans. The sequence continues at coordinate 10,391,989 of CM057821.1, forward strand.
CGGAAAAAATATGGAAAATCATCAGTAAATACTTAGACTATTATGCAAACTTCAATTTAAATTATCTGATTTCCCTTTTTATTGTTTTTAAAGCACATGATGAGTTGTGGTGAAATAATTTTATTTAGAAAAGACATGCAATACTGTTGGTTATGTTATATTTAACTTTTTTTTTAAAGGTACAAAGTATTAATATTGAAATATCATAAGTACTGGTGCCACATGCATTAATAAAATCATTGTATAAAAATGAATTAAACAAACAAGAAAAGTCTTTATTTAAGTTCTTAGAATTTTTTGCTCTTGAATGTAAGATATGATAGATAGTTCTCTATGCTTTTGTTGTGTTATGTTATTTACAAATACAAAAATTAAAAAAATTAGTTTTTAGTTATTTTTACTAACAATAAGTTTTTGATTTTTATATTTGTAAATTAACGCCTATTAAAATGCCGATGAATTACTTTTAATATTTTAAGTGCAAAAAGACAAAGAATTATTTTTCGAATCTTTTTTTCCACTAAATAATAAGGCAATATTATTAGTAGAGGAAATATTAGAAATGTACATTGTTGAGAATTTGTTTTAGAAATAAATATTTATCACTTATTCTAATAATCATCACAGATTTTCTTTTGCAATAAAATAGATTGGGAAAATCCTGTCTTATATTGTCATGTAAAGATTCATGTAATTCATAATTAAATGTGAATTAAGCAACAAATATTTGAAACTATATTATACATTACAGTATTAAAAGAGTCAGTTTTTAAATTCTTAAAAAATTTTGCAATAATATTCTTGAGTTAGAATTTTATTAAATATTATGAAGTACTGAAACTGACTCCAGTTAACAATTAATAGTGAATAATATCTACTGTGAAAGTTTAGTGAATATAATCACTTTATCATTTTTCTCATAAACTCAATAAATTTTTAAAAAAAAATTATAAAATCTTGCTTTAGTATGAAAAAAACCAGTGACAAGTATTAATCCTTTCGAAAACTTTTTTATGATTCTTCGAGTCATGTAACAGAATTTTTATCTCCTCTTTCATGATGATAAATTGATATTTTCTGCTTCAGTCACTTAAATAGGCATCAGTTTCAGCTATTGTTGCGACATTTTTCCATTTTTCTCCTGGTAATTAGTTTTCATAAAGAATTCTCTGACTTCATAAAAATAACAATAAGAAAAACGAGAAGTAAAAATTAGTATTTTTGTGAGGTAATTGTGTATAAAATTTATCTCTCTGAAAAGAAGCATTCTACAAGTGCTGTAAATGAATAATGTTCAAGTAAAGAATTTATTTCACATAATACAAATTTATTCTTTTCTAAAAAGTAGGGGTGCGTATGTTTATTATTGAATATGAAAAGTATACTATTTGGCAATCTAAAAATTTCATAGTGAATTCTTTTAAAATTTTCATATATCTTTATATTTTATGTAATTTTCAAAATCCTTATAATGTTTAATATTTTGTTTATATATATATATATATATATATATATATATATATATATATATATATATATATATATATATATATATATATATATATATATATATATATATATATATATTATAAGTTCCAGATATAAGAATAACTAAGATATCTTAAGCATATCTAATAAGATTCGATCTGGATATCTCTTGGATATCGTATTTTATTTATATAGATATCTCATGAATATCAGAACATCCCATAGATATCATTTGGATATCTAGGAAACATCCAAAGGATCAGTAGTTTTTACAATAAAATAAAAATTAAAAGCTTTGAAATGAAGACTTTTAAGCAATTTCTTTCTGTTGTTAGTGACTGAAAAGAACATGGCCAACAGAAAATGCCAATAATTGTTGGTAATCGAAGTAATCACCATCGGCATCTTCGTCTAACGTGTCTCCAGTTCCGCAATCCCCTTGAGGTTAAACTCGAAAGACTCAAGGAAGTCCGTGACTCAAGGAAGTTCTTGGAGGAAGTATGCTTCATTCACGAAGGATTTCCTTCGAAATGATTGTCCAGAGAATGGAAGAGGTGATAGTCTGAGGGTGAAAAGTCAGATAAGTAGGGAGGATGGTACAAAATTTCCAACTAAGTCGCTGTATAGTATTCCCGGCCAACTGCATGGCATGCTGCCTCGCGTTATCGTTCAAGCACAGTATACCCTTGCGATTAACCAGTGTTGATTAGTTTTCTTGGGATGCCTGTTGCACTTTCCAATGGCTGCGAATACAGGTTAGCAATGACCGTTTGGCTAATTGGTAGCAGATTATAGTGAACGAGTCCATCAGACACAAAGTACAATCTAGCGTAGATGATCTTGCGTTGTGCGTGTCAGTAAACTGGGATGATAACCAATGTTTGGAACACGTGAAAGTGTCTTACAGAAACCACGTTTCGTCATTCCCCAGCATTCAATTAAATATGTACGTGCTACGGGGGTAAGAAGGCAATGATTCTACCACTCCTTGTTGCTTTTGGACAGCGTGTGAGGAACTCGTTTGCTTGACAATGTACATCATATATAAGGGGCGCAGATGAAATCTAATCGTTTTACTGAAAATGTTAAATTCTCTCACCTGCTCATTTGACAATTGTCCTCTTCAATGGCCGCCTCCAGGGCTTCATCATCCAAGACCTGGTCGTCCACTGCGAGTATTATCACAGAGGGACAAATCTCCCGACCTAAATTTAGGAAACCAATGCCTTGCCATTAGTGTTGCAAAGAGGGGGAAAACCCAGCTTATTCTCGGGAATAAACCGGGTTTTTTCCATGAAAATTTTCAAAATTGTAGAAAAATTTTAATTTTTTTTTAAAAACCTAAATGTTTATTAAAACCACATAATATATTTAAAAAGATATATTTTAATGATTTCGACTTTTATATATTTATGGCAATAGGAATTTCTCCAAACATTTGAGAAAAGATGACAGCCATAATTAAACAATACTATGGTAAAAATGGTGTTCTAAATTTTTGACGACTTTTGTGAAAAAACTCAATCTTACTCAATGCAAGCTACAAGCCTACGAGCATAAAGCTCCAAAACTCTCTGTTTCTGTCATATTACTACTACTACAACCATTTGTAAAGATTGGGGAGGTTCCAAGTTGTGTTCATTACAATTGTTACTGGTAATGTTTATTATTTGAAATGAAAAAAAAAAATTATGAGAGAAATCGTTTAGATATGCTGTCTTTCACATATATATTCCTCGAAAAATATAAAACTAATATGCATAAACTTCAGTCTTTCAATATATATTACTTGAATATACTATTCTACTTTTATTTATAAACTTAATGTTAAATTAAACGCAGAAGCTTAGATTGATAACTGATTATAAAATAGCATACGAAAATTTTTTATAACGTCGATCGAGAGTCTATATAGATATTCATTTTGTTTTTCATTAGATATCTGGAGTTACTTTTGATCAATTTAGATAAAAGTAATAGCCTAGATGTACATCTATAGTTTGAAACATTTAGAAAGTAATTTTTAATTATTGTGGTTTTATTTTCTGTGGTTAAATCAGATGTTTAAATATCTGTTCATCGAATCAGATTTTGCACGTATTGTATACAAAAAGAAAATCATTTTCTCTTTGCTATCAAAAGTAATTATGTGAAGTATATTGATAATTTTATTTGGCACGATTAACATGCAAGAATTTTTTTTTTCTCTTTGCTATCATTTTCTCTTTGCTATCAAAAGTAATTATGTGAAGTATATTGATAATTTTATTTGGCATGATTAACATGCAAGAATTTGTTTCTTTTGCAAGCTTTTTTACACATAGATATACTTTATAAAAGCTTATATAATTACTGTAGGATTTATTACATAGTATTGTGTACTTTCAGAAAATACTAATGCAAAAGCCTTCGTAACAAAATTGATTGTTTACAGATTATAATAAATACTGATTCTTATTAGTAGAACGTTTTTCCCAATTTTTTACTGTTATATTTAATAAAGTTTACAAATTTGGTGTTTGAGATTTAGAAAAATATCTTAACTTTAATACTGTCACATAAAAAATGTCTGTGTTTAAAATTGCTAATTATTTGTTAGTTATAAAGAAGCAGGAAAATGTTCTCTATATTATACCTTATTAAAATGAATCTATTTATCTTTGGAAATGTTGGCGAGAAAGTAAATAGAATAACTAGCATTAATTAAGCATGCTGGATTTTATTACTAGTTAATTTAGCAGTTTATTAATGATTTGACAAATCAGTAATTTTGTTGGACTACAGGACAAGAATATTAAATTTCCTCCATTACTATGGACCTTATCAAATTTGAATGTGCATGTTAGTTCCGATAATTTGTAGTGATTTGTATCATAATTTTGCTTTTACTGATAGTTAAATAGTGGCTGTTGATGCTAATTGATTAATTTGAAGTTACCTTAAATTTTGATGAGGTGTTTCTCATAATAAATTTATGTAAATTGGTCCAGTTTGCGTTGATATAATGAACTTTTTTACCAGTATCACAGCCTTTAAATCCTGTTTGTCCTTACTAGAAGAATCTGTCTTCCATGAGCATTTGCCATTTCCTTTTTTTCAACATCTTGAGATAGCTATTTCCCATCTTTTAGGTGGTATTTCTCAGGATTTTTTTTTATTTGGCGCAGTATGTCCATTTTTGGACCTTGCCCCGTAAGACCAACCAACCTGAGGAATTTTTTCAATAATTTGGAAAAAGTTAAATTTACAGTGATTGGATAGTATTTATAATCGTATGTAAGTTATTCCAAGTTTCCTGGATATAGCTTTTGTGTTTGTTACATTATAGTTTAAAATGAACTAGATAATAGATTAAACTTTCGATTTTCTCCATATTTTTTACCAATTTCATTTTAATTAGTTTGTGTGAGCTGAAAAGTACTTCTAAAATTAGTTCTGCTTATTAAAGGATTATGTCATATAGAGATGTTTATATATATATATATATATATATATATATATATATATACACATATATATTTATATATATATATATATATATATATATATATATATATATATATATATATACACATATATATTTATATAGTTAATATAATGTTTCATAATTTAATACTAGATGGAGAATAATACATGAAAAATACTAAATGGAAAATAATACATTGAAAATACTTGGAAAAATTGAAAAGAAAAATATCAAAAAAAGATATAAAATGGAACGAAGTACAAACATGGCCAGCTTCGTCAGTAGTATTTTGATTTTACCTTATTGTTTTGAAATCATTTGTAATTTTGTAAAAAATTGTTTTCAAAAACTCGATGAATAATTCAATTGTAGATATATTGTAATTTTGTAAATTAATGTATCACATCCTTGCAAAAGAAACAAAAATAGTTTTATTTTTATTTAAATAGTTTTATTTAAAATCTACGTTATATATTGGACTTAAAAAATTGTTAATTAATTTTAAAATATAAAAGAAAATTATTTTATATATTTTAATAATAAAAGGAAAAGTATTTTTATTCATGATTACATTTGTGGATAAAATGGTTTTATATAATTTTTTTATTTTATTTCTTAAATATTAAATAGATTTTGAAAATTTAAGTAGCTGCAAATGTGACTATTTAGTAAATTGTTAACAATTTAAATATTGAGTTTGTTAATTTAAATAGTTATAAGAGAGTTACTATTAAGAAACTGTGCTAATAATGCTAGAATATACTGATGATAATTTCCCTCTGCTAATAAAGATATTTATAATTGGAATAGCATTTGCAGATTCAATGCAACTCAAAATTACATGCAAATTGTAATATTGTTTTAACGCTAGCTTATTTCATAGGGTTTTTGTCCCATTAATTCCTGCAAGATATAATTTAAATGATAATTCGCTGAAAGAGTTCTTTTTTTTTTTTTGTTTACAACTTACTTGTCGCCTCACCCCATACTTTCATTTACATACTGGTTAAAGTTGTACACCATTTACAGTTGAGAAGTAGTACATGAAACCGTATCTTTTTGTATCATTGATAAATTAAAAAATTGTCAATTACAAGTCAAAACAAAAGTGAAAGCAATTTGCTTGGTGTTATTTATTTTTAAATCATCAATTTTTAGTTAATTACAAAGACTAAAAAAATTAAGTACTACCTTACTTTATTCAAATAATTTGTTTTTAAGAAATATAATACATTAAAATTAAAGTGAAATCATTTTTTTAAATAAAGCAATTTCGAATGCATAAGAAACAAATCTACCATATAAAGAATGATCGGAAAAAATAATAAATCTCTTACAACCTAAAAGAACTTAAAATGGAAAATAGAAATGAAGAAAAGAATCACTATTTGTTACAGTGAGACAATATTATTTTTGATCAAATAACAATTTTTAGTTTATTTTTATAGTTTTATTAAATATATATTTGGTGAGAAACATTGGCTTCCCAAGAATCTTAGTGACAGATCTCGCCATACATAGATATGAAAATATCCCTTAGGAATGAAATTTTTCAATACTATATTTTTTACAATTTTAATATTCAAATTTTATGGTTTTCACTGCTTTTATGAATGCTTATTGTATAAAATAAAATTTCCTTTTGTTAAAAAATTGTGGAAATTATTTAGAGATACCAAATTTTACTTCACATCGCTTCATATATATGCCAAAAAAATCTCTAAAACGAAATATGATTGGCTGAGTTTATTCCCTCGAAATTCCTAATATTTCCCGAAATTCCCGGTTTTTTTTCCAAAAATTCCCAAGTTTCAAAATTTCCGGTAATTTTACATCGCGAATATTAGGTTCAGGAAGAATTAAAACATTTCCCTACCATCAGATTTCAAACGGAATCGTAGAAAGATTTCATCGCCATCTAAAATTAGACATTAAAACTTATGAAAATGATAATTGGACGGAGATAATCCCTGTCATTCTTTTGAGCATCCGAACAGCATTTAAACAAGACCTGCTAATTTCTTATGCAGAGCTTGTGCATGGTACTATTTTGCGTCTTCCTAGTAACATGGTGGACATGGCAGTTACTCCATCATGTGACAGTGATATTCGAAACGTAATGCAACAACTAAACCCTATTGAAACATCTGCCTTTTGTACTGATCGATTTTATGTGTACCATTGCTGAAATCATGCACACACGTATTCTTGAGAATCGATCGTGTGCCAACCCTACTCTGGTCCCCATGAAGTATTACGACTAACTGACAAGTCTATTACCATTGCCACTAATGGAAAGAAATGTATTGTTTCTCTTGACCGTGTTAAACCGGCACATCTTCTTACATAAACATGCACTGAACCAGTGTCTAACGCCAGCAAACCAATACGTGATGATAAAAATTCATCAGTTGGTAAAATGCACAAAACTGTAACCAGATCAGGAAGACATGTACATTTAAAAAAAAAAAAACTTTCCACTTACATTACTTATTATTTAATTTTAATTAATTCTGTCACTTGTATTTTTTAATTTTATATATGATTGTTACTATGTTTACACAAATTTTGCAATTGCATTTGATCTTTGAAATTTTGTTGATATTTTATACTGTAATATGTATATATATATATATATATATATATATATATATATATATATATATATGTGTGTGTGTGTGTGTATGTATGTATGTATGTCGTTCCATTAGGCTAAATACCCTCTGTCACAGGGGGAATACTCTGTGCTGTGGTGAATCATACAGTTTGGCGCCATCGCACTAAGGAAATTCTTGTAAACCTAGTAAAAGGGATCAGGAGTGAAGAGTTTGCTATACCAGTAGTACACGATTGGAATTTTCAGAATGTCTACAATAGTAAAGGCAATTGAATAAAATTGTTTGAAGGAGATGATATCGTGTTGGTGTTGTTTATTTTAACGTAATATACTAATCTACTTAATTCTGATGATGATCAACCTGCAATAGTAGGCTGTAACTTCATATATATCCCATAGATATTAAAATTGTTTGGTGTATTTACAAAAGAAGACACTATTAAATCTAATCAAAGTATTTGTTTTATTATTGAAAATAGATTTTGCGAGAAATTCCCAGTACTTATTGAATTACCTTATGCTACACGTGAATAAATTTGTGTTCCTATGAAAACTATAAAATGGGGATTTAACTCAATAAATATTTTGATCACTATTTAAATTATTGTGTTTGATTATAATAAAATGTACTTCACAATGCATTATATGTATTTATTTTATTATAGAAATTAAATATTTGAGGAAAATCTTCATCAATTAATCAGACCTCATGTGACAAGAGAGTTAAAGATTCCGATGATGATCAATTTGCAATATTTGGCTGTATCTTCAGAAATGCCCCAAATATATTAAAATGTTTGGTGTATTTAGAAAAGAATACATTATTAATCTATTCTTTCTTTTATTATTGAAATTAGATATTAGGAGAAATACACAGTACTTACTGTTTTGCCTAATGCTACATGTGAATGAATTTGTGCTCCATTAAATACTATATAAAATGTGGAAATAACTCAATAAATTTATAGTCACTATTTAAATAATTGGGTTTATTTATTATAATATGAATATCTGACTCTATTACATGTATTTATTTCATTATAGAAATTAAATATTTTGTGAAAATCTTCATTAATTTATCAAACATGATGTGCCAAGAGAGGTGAGGCTTCTAATCATGTTCAACTTGCAATATTTGGCTTATGTTAAAAAATAATGTGTATATATATTAAAATTATTTGGTGTATTTAAAGGAAAATACAACATTAAATCTATTCCAAAGTTGTGTTTTATTAATGAAAATAAATTTTGTGAGAAATACATAGTACTTACAGTATTTCCTTATTCTACATGGGAATGAAAATATGCTACTTTGAATACTGTAACATGTGGACAAAACTCAATAAATATCTTGACATTATTTAAATCATTGGGTTTACTTATATTAAAATACACATTACCAGAATATACATTACGTGTATTTATTTCATAATAGATATTAAATATTTGGTGAAAGCATTCATTAAATTATATTATTTGGCTATGTCTTTAAAATAATCCTCTGTATATTAAAGTATTTTGGTGTATTTACAAAAGAATACAGCATAAAATCTACTCTAAATACTTGTTTTATATTAGGAAATAGATTCTGACAGAAATTCAAAGTACTTAGTGAATTGTCTTTTGCTACTTGTGATTGAATTACTTCTCGTATGAAAACTATAAAATGTAAATATAACTCAAGAATTTTGATCCCTATTTAAATTATTGTGTTTATTTATATTAAAATGTACTTTAGAATGCATTAAATGTATTTGTTTTATTATAGAAAAGTTATATTTTTGTGGAAAATTTTCATCAATTTATCAGAACTCGTGTGCCAAGAGAGTTGAAGATTCTGACGATGTTCAACTTGCAATATATGGATTTATCGTCAAAAATACATCATATATACTAAAATGTTTGGTGTATTTAGAAAAGAATACATTATTAATCTATTCTAAGTATTTGTTTTATTATTGAAACTAGATATTGGGAGCAAAACACAGTACTTTCTCTATCACCTAATGCTACATGTGAATGAATTTGTGCTCCATTAAGTACTATAAAATGTGGAAATAACTCACTAAATCTCTAGTGACTATTTAAATAATTGGGTTTATTTATTATATAAAATGAACATAAAACTCTATTACATGTGTTTATTACATTATGGAAATTAAATATTCGGTGAAAATCTTCATTAGTTTATCAAACCTCATGTGCCAATAGAATTGAGGATTATGATAATGATCAACTTGAAATATTTGGCTGTATCTTCAAAAATATCCCATAGATATTAAAATTTTTTGGTGTATTTAAAAACAGAATATACCATTAAGTCTATTTTAAGTATTTGTCTTACTATTGAAAATAAATTTAGAGAGAATGGAAATTAAATATTAGACACAAGGTACACAGTATTTACTGTATTGCCTTTTGCAACATTTGAATGAAATTTTGCTCATTTGAAGACTATAAAATGTGGACTTAACTCCAAAAATGTCTGAAAAGATATTAAAATTGTTTAAAGTAGTTACAAAAGAATGCACCATTAAATCTATTCTTAGTATTGGTTTTATTATTGAAAATAATTTTTTAGAGAAACACCCAGTAATTATTGTATTTCTATATGCTTCATGTGAATGAAAATATTTTATTTAAAATACAATGAGATGTGTAAATAACTCAAACTCATCTGAGAACTATTGAAATAATTCCTATTATTAAAAAAATATTGTACTTTAGAATGCATTACATGTATATATTTATTTTATTATAGAAATTAAATATTCTGAGAAAATCGTCATTAATTGGTCAGTCCTCATGTGACAAATCATTTAAAGTTTCTTGAATCGATAAATTATAATATTTGGTTGTATTTGTAGTATATCCTTCTAGATATTAAAATCTTTTGATGTATTTGCAAAAGAATATACCATTATATCTATTCTAAGTATCTGGTTTATGATTGAAAATAATTTTTTTTTTTTGAGAAATATCTAATACTTTCCTCCCCATTATAAGACAAATATTGGTATTAATTTTAGTATAAAAAATTTATTTTAGGAGCAAAACAAGTTTTTTTAAAGAGCGCCCATATGTTATGTGTGACTTCTGATTCCCGCTTACATTGACTTAAAAGTCCCCAAAATTAGGAACAACTGAATGTATAGACAAACAAATGGTTTCATTTTAAAATATATCACATTCTAAAAATAATGGTGGTATTCATTTTATTATAAAAAATAATTTTGTAGATAAAAATGAGTTTTTGTATAATGCGCCCAATTGAATCAAAGAAATTCTAAAACGTTTCAGCAAAAAAGGAACTATATACCACACAAAAACCCATTTACGTAATCACATAAATTACTATATTTTGATTCATGTTATATAAATTACTATATTTTTTGTGGTAAAATTGCAAGTTTCCCATGGACAATATATTCACATATGCAAGCCCAACTGACACAAGTGACTTCAGATTCTTATGTACATGGATTTCAAATTCCCCAATATCTTGTGAAAGTCTCAATCAAGGCACAAGCCAATGGTTTTATTTCGTAATAAACCACATTCTAAGACAAACCTAGCTATTTATTTTATTATGATAATATATTTTAGGAGGAAAGTTTGTTTTTGTATACTGCGTAGAAGTGACACATGCGATTTCTCTTTCCCGCGTACATTGATTTCAAAATTTCCTAATATTTAAAGAACTACCAAAGTATACACAAACGAATGGTTTCATTCAGCAATGAATAACATTCTAAGAATAACTGTATTATTCATTTTATTATAAAAATACATTTAAGGAGAAAAGCCAGTTTTTCTTAAAGTGAGCACATATGTAACGTGCAAACACTGATTCCCGCTTACATTGACTTGACAATTCCCCAATATCTTAAGAAATACCTTTTTATAGACAAATTTATGGTTTCATTTAGTAGCAAGTCACATTCTAACACGAACCCCGGTATTCATTTTATTACAAAATTTTATTTTAATAGAAAAGTAATTTTTTTAAAACGCGCCCATACGTTATGTATGAATGACAACCGATTCGAACTTACTTTAACATGAAAATTACCCAATATCTTAAGAAATACCCAATGTATTCACAACCAAATGGTTTCATTTAGTGATAAATTACAGTAAAGGTGATATTTATATTATTATAATAATAATATATTATAAATAATAAAATTTTAGAGAAAAAAGAGTTTTTGTATAATGTGCCTAATTGACTCAAGGGAATTCTAATATGTTTCAGCAAAAAAGGAAATATAACTCACACAAAAACTTATTTACGTATTTCAATAAATTTCTGTAATGAGACTCATCTTATAACACGTAATTTTTTAATGATAAAATGATAAGTTTCCCATGAACATCTGTTCACTTGTAAAACACCTAAAGACAAAAGTGACTTCAGATTCCGATGTAAATTTATTTAAAAATTCCCCAATATCTTAAAAAATTCTCAATCGATGCTTAAGCCAATGGCTTAATTTCATTATAAATCACATTACAAGACTAACCGTGATAATTATTTTAGTATAAATAATATATTCTCTAAGAGAAAAATGAGTTTTTGTGTATACTGCGCCAATATGACACAAGTGACTTCTCTTTCCTAATTATATTGATTTAAAAATTCTCCAGTATCTTTAGAACTACCCAATGTATAGACAAACGAATGGTTTCATTTAGTATTGTTTATAATACTAACACTAACTGTAGTATTCATTTTATTGAGACAAATTATATTTTAGGTGAAAAATCATTCTTTGTTCAGTGCGACCTTATGGTATGTGTGACTCCCGATTCCCTCTTACATTTATTTCAACATTGCCTAACATCTTAACAACTACCCCAGGTATACACAAACGAAAGTTTTCAATAAGTGTTAAACCACATTCCAAGACCAATTCTATTATTTATTTAATTGTAAAAATAATTATTTTAGGAAAAATATCAGTTTCTTTCCAGTGCGCCCTTATGTTGTGTATAACTTCCGAACCCAGCATACAGTAACTTGAAAATTATTCAATATCTTAAAAAATGCACTTGGTATACACAAACAAATGGTTTTATTCAGTAAAACATAACAAAGACTATACGTGCTATTTATTTTATAAAAACAAATTATTTTAGGAGAAAAATGAGTTTTTGTATACTGCCCCCAAGTGACACAAGTAATTTCTCTTTCCTGCTTATTTTGATTTAAAATATCCCACATATCATAGAAGCTATCCAAGGTATAGACAGAGGAATACTTAAATTTAGTATTATATATATACACTACTGGCCATTAAAATTACTACGCCAGGAAGAAATGCAGATAACAAAATGATATTTATTGGACAAATATATTATACTAGAAATAACAAGTGATTAAATTTTCAAAAAAATTGGCTGGATAGATCCTGAGAAATGAATACACAGAACAACCACCTCTGGCAGTAATAAAAGCAGTTATACGCCTGGGCATTGAGTCAAACAGAGATTGGATTGCATGTACAGGTACAGATGCCCATGCAGCTTCAACACGATGCCACAGTTCATCAACCGCAGTGACTGGCGTTTGGTGACGAGCCAGTTGCTTGGCAACCATTGAGCAGACGTTTTCTGTTGGTGAAAGATGTGGAGAACGTGCTGGTTAGGGCAACAGCCGAACATGTTCCGTATCAAGGAAGGTGCGTACAATATCGGCAACATGCGATCGGGCATTATCCTGCTGAAACGTAGGGTTTCGCAGGGCTCGAATAAAGGGTAGAGCCAAGGGTCTTAACACACCAGAAATGTAACGTGCACTGTTCAAAGAACCGTCAATGCAAACAAGAGGTGACCGAGACGTATATCCAATGGCACCCCATACCATCAAGCCCGGTGATGGGCCAGTATGACGATGACGAATGCACGCTGCCAGTGTGCGTTCACCACGATGCCGCCAAACACGGATACGACCATCATGATGCTGTACACAAAACCTGGATTCATCTAAAAAGATGACGTCTCGCCATTCGTGCGCCCAAATTCGTCGTTGATCACACCATTGAAGGCTTCCCTTGACACTCTTGTCTATGACGCAGAGTCAAGGGAAGCCGCAGCCATGGTCTCCGAGCTGAGAGTCCATGCTGCTGCAAACGTCGTCGAACTGTTCGTGCAGACACTTGTTGTCTTCCAAACGACCCCGTTTCTTGACTCACGGTTCGTGACGTGGTTGCACGATCCATTACGACCATGGGGATAATATGCCTGTCTTCTCGGATGCTAGTGATAGATGGCTGTTGAAATCCCGCATGGCGTTCCGTATTACCGTCCTGAACCCATCGATTCCATATTCTTCTAACAGTCATTGGATCTCGACCGACACGAGCAGCAATACTGCGATAAGATAAACCGCAATCCCGGTACGCCACAATTTGACCTTTATCAAAGTCAGAAACGTGATGGTACGCATTTCTCCTTCTTACACGAGGCATCACAACAACTTTTCACCAGGCAACAACGTTCAAATGCAATTTGTGTTTGAGGAACCGGCTGAACAGTTTCCTCATTCAAACACAATGTAGGTGTCGCTACTAGCGCCTGCTTTGTTTGAATGCGCTGAAAAGCTAATCATTTGCATATCACAGCACCTTCTTCTTTTCGTATAAATTTCTCGTCTGTAGCATGTCGCCTTCTTGATGTAGTAATTTTAATGGCCAGTAGTATATATATATATATATATATATATATATATATATATATATATATATATATATATATATATATATATATATATATATATATATATATATATATATATATATATATCTATATATATATGTGTGTGTGTGTGTGTGTGTGTATCTGTATGTATGTGTGTATAAAGCTTCTAATAATATAAATTAAATATAATTAATAAAATGAACTGCTCTTATAAAAAAGGTGATTATGAGATGGTTCTTCAGCACACTAAATAAATTTGAAATATTAATATTAGAAGACCCTGAAACACAATGAAGGTTAAAACCTTTGCATACAATTATAATACAAAGAACATTTAAGTTTGTCAAACATTACAAGGAATAGGTTTATTCATATAGAGAAAAAAATGACAGTGAATCACGCATGCTAAATCTTTTAGCTATCATTTTAAAAAATAGTGTACTTTCATGTCGCACGCAGAAAATTAAAATTTATTTGATGTCTAGCTCTATATTCCTATTTTCATCGCTTTATTAAAACATTTCAGCTTTCTAGCCCGACCATTACATTATTTACTAAAGAAGGAAACAGCGTTCACTTGGGGTCAATTACAGGCTACCTCATTTGTCAACTTAAAGGAAGTGCTTACATAGGACCCTGTACTAAGATTGTACGATGAAAATGCCGCAACAGAACTTCACACGGACGTAACGGTTACGGAATTGAAGCTATCTTAGTCCAAATTCAAGACAGTGAAAAAGTAATCACGGGCTCTCAATAAGTCGGAGAAAAACTGTTCAACCACGGAAAGGGAATGTCTTGCTGTAATATGAGCAATCCACAAATTCAGTTCTTATTTATTCGGCAGACCATTTGTTTCAGTAACTGATCATCATGCATTGTGCTAGTTAGCAGGGTTGAAAGCTCCATCGGGAAAGCTTGCGAGGGCATTAAGCTTGCAAGAATATGACGTCTCCATATTCTATAAAAGCGGAAAACATTAGGGTGCAGACTGTCTCGAGAAATACCATAGATCCTGGCTCCTTGGAGGAGGTCACAATAATTGCTGCATTTACGGATATTGCTGTCGGTCAAAGGATAGATCCGAAATTAGCAGAATTAATTCATAACTTAGAGAAATCTCAGCCCGTCAAGGGCGGATTTAAGCTCATAAATGGTGTCTTTTGTATGAGAAACTACGATCCATCTGAGAAAAAGTGGTTACCTGTAATCCCCAGACACCTGCGACTGGAAGTCCCCCGGTATTTCCACGACGCACCTACTGCGGGTCACATAGGGTTCGCTAAGACCTATGACAGAATCAGAAAGCGATTCTTTTCGAGTTCGAAAGAAAACGATTCAGCCTAGACTGTATCGTACCGTTAAGACACTGTTTCTCATTGTCAAGAATGTCCAAGAAGAAAACTTGTAACTCGGAAACCACTCGATTGCCTTATCCCCATTCCTCCAGCTGTTCCCCGAACCGGAATAGACTTGCTTGGTTCATTTCCTAAATGCCAAACAAGACATTGACCGATATGATGTCAATGTATGTTGATGTGGAATAAAGAGACTGGGATTCAGTCCGGCCGTTGTCATATAATATTGCAAAGCAGGACGTTACGGGATTTAGGCCATTCTTTCTACTCCACGGGTATGAAGCCGAGACGACGATGGACATTTTATTTCCGTACCAAGTCAATGATCAAGCGGACGACTACCTAGAACACTTAGTCACGACGCCCAAGGATTCAAGACAATTAGCTCGCCTACGAACATTAACTTTATAGCAAAAGGATAGTGGACGTTACGACATCACGCATAGAACAGTATCCTATGAACCTGGTGAACTAATATGGATTCTTACATCTGTACGTAAAGTGGGTCTTTCCGAAAAACTCTTGAAGCGTTATTTTGGAGGTTCTCAAACGACTACCTGATGTAACATACGAAGTAGAAGATTTTGATCCTATGTCGAAGCGTAGAAAGGCTAAGGACACCGTTCATGTCCTGCGGATGAAAAGTATTGGGATCCCGACAATCAAGACGTTGAAACTGACTCTACCAATGATCCTCATTGATCAGACACTGAGCCTGCCGAATCAGTGATACCCGAAAAAGAGATACATCGAAATCATCAAAATCAACACATACTGGACCTTTGACTTAGTCTAGAACTAAGGCCAAAACAAACACTTGAAAGTCAGTTGGGCGCTGTCTTCTAAGGAAGGAATAAAATGCGGCATTTCGGATCAAAAACACCCCGGAAGCAACGGCTTAGTGGATTAAGTTAACGGCTACTAACGGGAAGGCATCGGTTCAAACTTGCGCGAGGCTGAAAATGTTTTTTCGTCTCTTTTATGTTTGCATGTTTGCTTTCTTAAATATTTGAGAAATCTGTAAAATAAATTTCTGTATTATTTGAAAACGTTTAGAATGTTCTCTAACCACACATTTAAATACTTGTGTTGGAACTGCGAGAGGCGGTTCTTGACTGTAAGTCTTGTTCTTGTTTGTCCAGACTAATAAGCGCGTTACTGCTTATTATCAAAGACTCCTTTTTACTGTGTTCGAACAGCACTTTGAATAAACATGACCATATTAAGATACAGTATGAAATATCTTACACATTATAAATTTCATTGAAAAAAATATTAAACTTAATAAATAAAAGTGAAAGTTAAAATGAATTTCATTAAGTAGAATATTAAATATTTTCAGTATTTTAATCTATATTACAAATTAGCAGTATTTCGAATGGTAAGAGAGTCTTCCCAATATGAATCAAAGCTGAAAAAAATTAATTGAATAGATAAGGATGAAATATGAAATTGAAGATTAATACATTGATTATTTAACAAACAAGCAAATGAGATGTAGTTTGAATGGAATCATCCTATAATTTCAAAAGTTCAATTATCCAAACTCTATCTGTCCAAATCACGTTCAGAATTTCAGAAAAATAAATCAAACTAAAGAGAAAAAATGAAAAAAAAGGAAAAAGTCCAAGAAAAGGAAAGGTAAAAGAAGGGAGGGAGACATGTGCAGGATGAAAATGGTTTGATTCGAAAACATTCTTTGACTTACAAAACGATGAATTAAAGGATTCAAAAGAACATTCTTTTAAAATTCTTGGCTGTTCAGAAATTAGTGCTGAAGATATAGGAGAATGGATTATGAACCAAACTTTGAATTATAAATTTCTAATGATGATCAACTTATTGAAACTGTTGAGAAAGAAGATGACCCTTAAGGTCCAAGTTGAAGCAGGCACTGGATCGTCAGCTAGCGAAGAATTTTTCCACTCAGAAGTGGATGGAGCATCAGCCTGAGTGTGATCACAAGCGAATTTTCACTGTCAAGGGGATGACGACTTGGCTGCCCAAAAAATGGATGAAGACATGCGAAATAGCTGACTCTGGAGAGATGTTCAGCAAAGAAACACTATACATAATAAATACAGTACTTGTAATCTCCTTAAAATGTAAAAATTTCCTTTTCATTAAATTCTTATTGTCTGAAAAATACAGTTTTTCCTCTGCCTTTTACAATATATACAATCATTAATTAAAATAAACCGTTTACAAAAAATCTAATTAAGTAAATTTTTATGATGTAAACCGTGCCCAGTCATAATTGATTTGAATAATAGGAATACTACTGAGTTGAATTCTAGATTATTTTCATTCATTTATAAAATGGACTTCTGACACACAACATATCTGGAAAGCAAGAGAAAAGCAGAAAAAGAAAGCTTCATAGAGTCAAATATTTTTTAAAAAATAAAAAAAGCACATTTACTTTTTTCAAAAATATGTTGCATTCTAGGAATATTCAAGGAACAAAGATCTGAACATGTAAATATATTTTCCCCTCCCAGTAGTTTAAAGAGATCGAATTTAGAAGAAACATACTTAAGGTTTTATTTTTGGAGTGTGAAGAGTTAAATGCCCTTAAATTAAATCGCGACATAACTTGTTTTCTACTCTCAGTTCACAAATTATGCCTTCAATTAATTACAAACGCTGCAATCAAAAATTAGGAATAAACGATAGCTTTAAAGTTATTGAGGTTCTGATATTTTGATAAAAACATTTCCTTTCATTCCATGCAAATCTTCTCACCAGGATCGAATTTGTTTGAAACCTCTATGTTATTTGAGATTAAAAACAAGATCTCAAATTATTTTCTTGCGAAGTTAAGAAAGATGGTATCGAGAAAAACATTGAAAATATTCCAGATATTTATCTTTTTAAAATAATATTTCAAATTCCATAAATACTAGAATTCCTCAAAATAAAGAAAACAAATGTTATAAACCAAAAATGGAGGTTTGGTACTGTGTGGTTTCACTTCAAATAATTTCTGATCTTCTCAATCATAGATATAGCTCTCTCTAGAGTAGAATTGCAAAAGCAAAATAATGTTAACAGCATAAAAAGTGAAAATAAAAACGCCTCTCTCTCTTTTGGTTAATTAACTACAATTTTATAGTGAATATTAAGACTTAGCTTATTTTCATATTTTGATTTTTATAGGTACGTTTTTATAGTTTATATTTGATGGAAGCATGTACACTTTAAAAATGTTTTGAACACATCAGCACTCCACTTTTTACAACAGCGCGTAAGATCTGAATAAAAAATATATTGTTCACGAGTTGTGAGTCAAGAGATTAAAGTACAGTTAAATTTCAAAAGTTATATTATTTGAATACAATAAAACAAGATTGACCACTGTTTTTTAATGAACAAAATAAACTTTAATAAAGAAAATGTGTGTGTGGCGAAATTAATATTAAAACCCAATGTTTTATTGTGCAAATGGAGTAATTTCTAATTATTGTGTTGAAAATTCATTGTCATTTTTTTTCATTAACATTATATTTCAGATGATTAAATACTGACATTGGATGACATTAATGAATGACAATTAATGATGACATTAATTGGATGACATTGGATGACATTGACATTAATTCCATTCAATATAAAGGGGAAATATTTTCTAATAGGTCACCTTCATATCAAGAAGGTCAAGAAATATACCTGAAGCATCTAATACACAACCAGCCTAGATCTTTATAATTACTGTTTAATCTCCGAAAATAAATCAGATTTTTCATGCAGACTAGAATAATCAATGCTTTAACTATAATTAAAATTATATAATATAATAAACAAAAATAAAATAACTATTATATACTATCAGATTAAATTCATATCATTATTATGCAATGCAATGCACACATAATCTATATAAATAACTTAGATTTCATTAATATGTCATGGGATAAGTCTGCATCTTATTGATAACCGGGCACAGGTGCCGTATAATCCATGCGCTAATTCTGAGATAGGCGATTTTTTGATTTTCTTACTTATTTGGCAACCTTATTTTTGTTACGTCATACATATGGAAACCTATAAGAATTATGAAGATAATTCTATTTGAAGAACCCTAGTATTTACGTCATCGCGCACGTCACGAAACGTCATCTTGGCAACATTTCTTCATCGCCAAAAAAATTCAGAATTTGGAATCATGGATTATACGGCACCTGTGCCGATAACCGAAATATTATAAAATAATTGTTCTGGAAATTTTTGTCTACGCATAGATTTCATGCTTAATAGGAATTTTCCACTTTCATTGGATGAGCATTTCAACACACAAATTTCAGTTTGCTTGTATAAGTCTATAATGCCTTAACATACATATATTTGACACATTTTTTTATTGTCGTCAACAGTCATATTTTTAATTTGTTTTTATTTTCTGGAAACTTGTGGAAAACACTTTTACATAAACTAATAAACTCAAAACCATTCATCCCTTCAGTGGGTCGATAAAGAGAGTACCAAGCATGTTTAGGAACTAAATACTGGGGGTTTTGCATTAATCTCACCACATAATCAGGACATATGCTTCACACCCCAGGCCCTCTTGGTCTAGAGAACAGTGATGGGCACTATAGCCCTTGGCCCAAATAGGCTGTTGTGCAACAGAGTTTTGTTTAATAAGTTCAAAAACACACTTAAAATACTCATGAGCTGGAGAATAAATTTAATTCACTTTTGAAACTGAAAGTGCAAACTACATACTATTATTACGTTGAATGTAGTATAAAAACATAGACAAACTTACCACCATTATACAGCTATATAAATATTACTTACCACCAAACTTGATTACAGAAACACTAAAAGTATTCACTATACATAAATACCTGCTGCCAACGAACTGACTGAGAACACTTACCAAAACACACCACATATATGCAGTACAAAAAATAGAAAATTACCTTTACAAAACATAGTACCATAAACATTACTTACCTTTTATCTTATATTACAGCTACTCTAAAACAACTCACTTTATATACATACCTAACGCTAGCGAACTAATAGAAAACAATTACTTTTATTTTTTTACACGATACTTCTGAAAGTATGGTTTCATCTTAAATTATCAAGGCCTGATATTATTGAAAAATTTAATTAATTAAACAAGAAATTTCTGTTTTCTCTAGAGCCATGAGATACTTTAAGAAATGAGATTTTCTTATGCTATTTACAATGTGAATGCTTATATTCATGCAAAATTAACATAAATAAAATTTTCTTATGCTTTTTAACAAAAATAAAATTGTGAAAAAATTGTTTAAAATTACACCAATACTAAAGTATCCCTAAGTTAATGACAATCAAATTTCAAAGTAAATTAGGGTAAGAAAAATCAATTTTTCTCCCTGCAGATGCACTCAATTAATCATATATTTATGAAAAATCTTTCATTGATAAGATACAGCCTTTTCCAATCTTGAATTAGTAAATTATGGAAAAGATTTCTGGGAAGGAAATTCAAGAGCAACTTGAGGTCCTATAGTAGTTTTCTAACAAGAATTATTCCCATTTTTTACAAATTTTTTTCTTTACATAAACACGAAGTGCCTTATTTTAGTGAGAATATTTTATAAACTAAAACTTTTTCTAATCTTTATTTGATATTTAAATATTTTTATTCTCTCATTGCAAATGCATTACTTTTATTTTATATTTTCTTTAAAATTACAGCAACTCTCCCTATCTCAGTAAAAATTAGCAAATCCATTCTGGATAGATTAATATTCTCAAACAATAAAAATATAACCAAATAAATGAAAAATTTATCTATGCCACCTTCGATACTAACAAATTAAAATAATTCACACAGAATGTCTACTGTAAATGAGAAATATGTAATCGAAAAGCAAATATTTTAAATAACTACAGTAGTTATTCGTGAAAACAACTTGAGTCTATACATTAAAATATATATTAACCAAGGAATTGATTGAAAATTTTATTTTTCGAATGTTATCCGATGAATGGTATGATTTTGAAAGACAAGTCATTTATGAATAAATAATCCTACATCAATAAAAATAGGAGGTCAAGCATGGCATAGAATATTTCTCTGACATAGTTTCAATGAAATCTAAAGCGAAAATATCTCTTAAAGAACTAAGTATGAAAGTAAATTATATATAATATTCTTATTAAAAGTATTAGAATATTTTTAAATGAAAATAACTTTACCTATTTGAGTATCAGATTAGTATAATAAAGAAAAGTTATTTTTATTTAAATAGAAAATTTATTTTAAACACTTGTTCATAAACTGTTATCTTATCACCGAAGACTAATATACTTTTTTTCAAATTCTAGAAAGAGCTAATAACAGAAATAAAAATCTGAAAATTACTCACTCAGTATTTTAATACGCCTACTTCTGTTTTTATTTATTTATTTTTTTCCAAAAATTCTAATTTTAAAGGAATCAGCTATCCTAAATGAAATAGCAATGCAGTAGGTATAGCTTGTTAAAAATGAATGATATTAATGTAAATCCTATTTTTAATGTAAAACTTTTCTTTCATTTGAAGTATTTGACAAAAAGCAGAAACAATGATTGAATCAGTTTCAGCTTTGATTCACCAATGGAAAAATATTCTTTTGAAATTAAAAATGAATGATATTACTGATATTTAATAATATATTTTACACAACACTTTCGCTTTTATTTGTGCTTAATTTTTTCTTCACAGAAATTTATATTGTGTTACACTGTTTTATACTTTAGATTGAGCACCAGGCTAAGGAATTTCGAAAACAATAATTAATATCTTATCTGGAACAAAGGAAATAAATCATACCACAATAAAAAATCATACCCATTAAAAGAATAATTTAATTTTCTTAGTTAATTCTAAAATAATTTGGAATATTTTTTGTTGTACAGAACTATCTGGTATGTAATGAAAGATTGCAAACCCAGTATATCCTTTGAAAATTCAAAATATCCTAGAAATTCTATAAGATTCTCAGAAACACTAAAGACATTCTAGATGACTTCCTCTAGATATAAAATAATATTCAGCAATACTGTGGCGACTTTTACACATAAAAATTTAGCAGATTCTAAACTCTATAAAAGTGATTATTGGCCTAGTACAATTGTTTGTCTCAAAATTTTCCAGATCCACAATACTTCCAATTTAAAATGTTAAGCAAGGTGATTTTTTTCTTACCCCAAACACTCCTATAAGACTATGTGGCTGTTTCTGAAGTTATATCTGTAATCAGACAAATTATGTTTACATTTTTTACCTGTATTAGTTTTATAAAATTTTGCAGACTGTACTACTTATGCAATTATATAATTTTTGAATTTTCTGCTTGCAACATGAAAGCACAGTTCACTATTTTTGAATATATCCTCTAGAGGGTATAACATGTGCATTTAACTTAATTTTTCTAAATGAATAAACCTATCTTTTGAAATGTTTGACGAACTTATGCATTCTTTGTAATATAATTGCATGCCAAGGTTTTAACCTTCATTGTGTTTCAAGTTCTTCTAACATTAATACTTCAAATTAGCATAAGTTTATAAAAGAACCAAATTATTAGAGCCTTTCTTTTTTTAAGAGCAGTCGATTTTATTGACTTAACTTTTAAAGTTTATATCATTAAAAGGCTTTTATAGGATGCAGCATCTCCCTCCTTAAGTCTTGCATAGCAAAACCTTGGCAACGAGTTACTCCTCGGAAGGTAATTTACACAGAGAATATGTAGGAATCAAAATGTGCTTAATTTAATATTATTATTTCTCTAAGATTTCTAAGTATTAACAATTATATCTAATAGCAATAATATAAAATTATAATTTAAATTCACAACCTTAAATTAATATCGTTTTCATTTTCTATCAAAATGTGAATTGACAGCATTAGATAAGAGTTAGAGATAAACAAACAAAAAAGAATGTTTTTAGTTCTAATACCAAGTGGTAATTATAAAGTGTGTTTAAGTTATTGTAAAACACAAATAATTGTAAAATATAAAATGTAATATAATAACTAAATGTGGCACAGAGGCCATATAATCTATGATGCCGAATTCTGAGATTGGCGATTTTTTGGCAAATATTATTATGTATCTGGCAACCCCGTTTTTATTACATCATACAAATGGATACCTATATGAATTATGTAGAAAATTCTATTTTGGTAACCCAATTATTTACGTCATTGCGCACGTCACGATACGTGATATTGGCAACGTTCCTTCATCGCCAAAAAAATTCAGAATTTGGAATCATGGATTATACGGCACCTGTGCCCTAAATATAAAGTAATAATTGTAAATATTCAGCATAGTAAAATTATTTCACAATCATTTTCTATTTGGTGACTACAAAATTGATGACCCTTGACCCGTTAACCAAAGAAATGTAAAGAACTGACAGTGTAGCACAGGCGTCGCTGGAACTCAACAAAGTGAGCATAAAAATTCCACCCTTTTGGCGGATAAACCAGAAATTTGGTTTTTTCAAATTGAAGCTCAATTTAAAAATAAAAAAAAACTAGAATACTATCTGAATAAAGTAAGTTCAATTACCTGGTGTCACAATTAGAATCGAAATATGTAGAAAACATTTGGGAATAGCGATAGTGCAAACAAATTTTTAGATACTAAAAATAGACTTTTAAATAGGTTTAAAGAAAATGAAAACATTCGAATAAAGATATTAATTACTGGCATTGAACTTAGTATTATGAAACCTAGCCAACTTTTGCAAAAATTATGATTTGTTGCTACAATTGATGTTGCATAAAATCTCATTAAAACTTTGTGGCTCAAAAAATTACCAGAAACTATGAAAAGCATATTATTAGTGAGTGAAGATATTTCCAAACTTGCTCTAATGGCATATAAGATTAATGATATGAACCCTCGTCCAGATGTTTTTGATGTACATGAAGCTACAGAAAAAACTGTCCTAGTAAACAAATCAACACATGATAAGCAGTTAGAAAGAATTCAGTATTTGGAACAAGTGGCGATGTTTAGCATTGAAAAAAAAATCTCAGGTCAAGAACAAACTATCGTTCCTCTCATTCATGCTCACGTAACCGATCTATAGCTCGCTATGACGCTAAAGGAAAATATTGTTATTTCCATTATAAATTTGGGAACAAAAGCTAGGCAGAAAATTGCCACGCACCGTGCCGGAGGAAAAAAACAAATAAATGAAAGTCAGGAAGCACAAGTTTATATGAAGTTAGAAAAATAACGAAATATCAAGATATATCCCAAAATGTAAACATTACATAATTTTAAATTTAAATTGTATCTTAAATTTAAAATATATATCAAAAGGTTTTAAATAAATTTAATTATTTTGGAAAATGTACATCTTGCTTGTAAATTTTGTATAATTGCTGAAAAGAATTCAAGAGAAATTAACTCTAACATTCTTAAGACAATTTGATTCATTCAAAAATTGATTTAAACTTTATAAATAGTTTAGTATTTTAGAAAGGAAAAAATTAGTTAAATGAACTTCATTGATATTTCAGATATCTTCCTTTTTTTTTCATTGGAAAAACGAAGTATTTTCAGCTCTGGCATTCAGTAGAGTGATTTAATTAAATATTGTAATCATTTGGCGTGAATTTATAAATTTATTTTATAATTAAGATTCAATTTCAGATCAGAATATTCTCATTTGGTATATTAGTAAGAATAAAAAATTGAGTACATAAACTACTTTATCCTCTTGGCTTATACAACCAATAATACAGTTAGTTAGTTTACAATAACTTCATTTTCATTTAAAAACATTGACCTCCAATCCTTGATTATATACAGATTAAAAATTAAGGACATACATCAAAGCAAAATTTAACTTTCAAACTTTCCAAATATTCTAAATTAAGTAATAAATTTTTAAAGACTTATTAAAAAGTATTTTGGAAATATATTGCATTTTGTATCAATGTCTTGTGTTAATATATGAGCCAAGATGATTCTCAAATGAATTTTTCACTACATCTAAAAATTTAGTGATGGACCAACCTATTTTCTTTAAAATGTAAGCTAAATAGAAGCCGAAAAATTGGTACTGCTTATTCCTGATGAAATTTCAGCTACTTAGTGAATATAGATAAATTAAACATTTTCAACTGTCAGTTCCAAATGTGGTTCACATACATTGAAATAATTTGAAATTTTTATTATTTTTTTTAAACTACGAAATTTAATACTTCAAAAAGAAATTTTTTAAACGAAAAAAATATGTTGTGCTTGCAAGCACAGAGGAATGCAACAAGAGGTTAAACAGAAACTAAAATTTGTTTCTGTTACATAAATTACTTACACCTTTGCCAAATGATCTTAAAAAATCTATTTATCAAAGAGTTAAAAATACTACAATATTAAAACAAGAAGGATTATAATAATGCAGCTGACCCATATGAATGTTTGCTTGAATAAAATATAAATTGCATAAAATTTTAGAACAATATTTTATTTTTTACTTTTCTTACTATTACTTTTAATTAAAGTACTTATCAGGTTGTTTTTACTGCTGATTCATAATATTTTTATTCTTAAATTTGAGGAAGTATCTTCGTTACTTAATATTTGATTAAATAAAAATATTTAGAGCTGAAAGAAAAGAGACAGGCCTGTCTTTAGCAGCTGTAACTCATTTCTTCTTACTATTTTTTCTGGGTGTGGTGGCTGCCGTAATTTGCTCTCGTCTGAAAATGTTAGTAAAGATTTCTTTAAAAAATCATGTATTACAAATATATCCTATATAAGTCAATATCTCACAATCAGTTTAGAAATTCAACTAATCAAAATAGAAACTTACCTTTTGCAAATCTGCCCAAGTTGTCTCTTAAACGGTTGAGAGGTTGTTTCCTAGGACGTCCTCTCTTTCCGCTTAGAGATGTCCAACACTGTTGCCTTTTTGGGGCCTGTGGTATTGCTGAGGGACTGCTGGCTGGGGAAACTGGTGGTAACGATATTTTAGTTTGAAAATAAGGAGGCAAGCCAACTTTCAGAAGTTCCAGCTCACTCCTCTTTTTCTTCCTAAAACACTTTTGTTTCAGGGGCTGAGCAATTTCTTGATGAGGATCATCTGAAAGATAGTGACCATAAAAAATGTACTTAAGAATTTTGTTTTTTTATTTTCTAATATAATTTTAGTATTTAGGAAAGTCTTGCTTTATTTACATAAAATGTTTTTAGTTATTTATTTTCTGTTATGAAACCGAAAGTTTGCACTTATTAAAAACAACTGAAACTGATGTATAATTAATGCATTTTAAAAATTTGCTATGTCATTGAAATCCTTCATTGTAAAATGCATGGTCTTTAAGTAAAAATGAATCACATAACACCATCAGAGTGGTAATTTTGCTGTATTTTTTAAATATTCTAAGCAAAAAGGTATATATATTGTCAGTATCAATCAGTATTTTAAATATCGTTTACACTCATTTATTGTTATAATTTTATGAAAGTCATATAAAAGTGAAATTTTCCCTAACTAATGATATTTTAAACTTTTGAAAATTCAGAAGCATTTTAGAAGCTGAACAAGACAATTCATTCTGCACAATTTTTAACAGCACAGAAATTCTTTACATGCAATCAGCAAAGGAAAAAATCCCACAATGAAATTCTCTCCATAAAAGAATGTTCTTGTAAGCATATGGAAATGAAACTTGGCCTTCACTTCATCCCCAATAGAACTGTAACAATAATCCATCATTATAAAGCTTTTAAGTAAGGTGACAAAGTTTAGACATGTATACAAAATGCATAACATGTCATTTTCCATTTGCATATTAATAAGTAATCCTCTATTCTTGAAAGCAATTAATTTATGTTCTTTTGAGAAAGATGTATTCTATGGATAATGCCTAAGGAAATTTGTTTTGGAATAATTAACATTTTTATCCTTAATATTGAATTAATAATTATTGGAAAAATTTCAATTACCAAGATCAGAATATTGAAAATAATTTTCAATATTTGCCTGAGAGGAATCACCAGCAATTGCTGTAAATAAAATATTCCATGAATATATAAATATTTTTAAATTATAAAAGAGCTAAATTAAAATAAACCATCTTGAATTAAAGGTAATCATATTAATATATTTTAATTGATTTACACTATATTTTGAACTAAATTTGGCAACAATTATTTCAAAATAAGAGACATTTCAAAATACAAAAATTTATGTTCAGAAAAAAATTTAAAGTATCATTCATTTTTGGCTTCTTATTTTGTATTTATAAAAGGCTTAAGCAAATTTTATTTTCTAATTAGAATGCTGATAAGAAGGAAAATCTGATAAACAATCACAAATGAGAAATATGAACCATTATGAATGTTGTTTATTGACCCCCAGCAATAAAAGGCAACCAGCTTTTGCAAGGCATCTTAATCAATAGAAAAATTGAGCCACATTTTTCATGAGAATATTTCGATTTGGAATTTTATTTTTTTATTTGCTTACATCACTTACTTAGTTATGAGTTAGAAACTGCTTTGTATCACGAAATGAAATCTCACATATAAAATAAAATTAAATAATGAATGTATACTTAAGTTTCATCTGGAATTTTTTCCCTTTCTCAATGCACAAGTGGGATTATCAGAAAGGAACAAATATTTATTAGATTTAAAACCAGCATCCCAGACCAAGCTCAGAATCTAATTCTAGAACTTTTGAACAGATGGCTAAGCTTCAATTTGAAAGATTCTAAATACATACTTGGGTATATTCTATTAAGGGAATAGTTGAAATTTGTGCTATTATACTGAAAATGCTAGAAAACTGATATAAATGAGAAAAAATAGACTAATGAATGCAAAGATGGAAGACAATAGATGATTAAAAGTTGTTATACGAATTTTATTTTACAATTACAACGTATCTCAGTTGAAATGACTTTGAATGTTTTGATAGTCTGTTTAGGTCCTCATAATATTTTATTTCTGCCTTAAATAAAAGTTGTATTTCTGCATCAGATCATTCTTCAAATATAAAGTTAACATCTACTATGCACTAAACAGCAACCAATGATCCAGCTGGAGAAAGCATAAAAAAAAAAAAAATAATAAAACTAACAATTTACGTGACTGACTGAAACCCTTAAACTCAAATATTTATTACTTCACTGAACTGCATTGTTTCATAGTTAAAGAAAATGCAATCAAGTTATTCCATCGATAAAATCTATCTTCAGAAAATCTAGGAAAAATAATCTGTACAACAAAACTTACATTTATCAGTTTCACCAGCACTTCTTTTGCTGGGTTTTTCCACTTCTTTCTCTTCATCTTCCAAACCTAAATGTAAAAAAAAAAAAAAAAAAAAAAAAATTAAATTACAGCTATGATTTTATAATCAATATTTAATGATAATTTTTAAACACCAAATATTCTAAATTTACCATCTCAATGAAGGAAATATCCATTGGCATTTTACATGAATAAAATTGATAAATTACATGGTAAGTAAAATTGATGACAACTATATTTGTGCAAAACAGTATTAAGCAAAATTCTTATTACTCGTAGCCACTAAATTTTTGTGCAGAATTCTCATGTTTAAAGGGGGAATTTTGCATGTAAAAGTATTTTTTAAGTTAGTTTCAAACAAATATTTTATTCTCTAGCTTAAACATTGGCTGTTTCATTCCAAAATTATGCAGAGTTTGTCATCAATTTAAATTATTGTGTATTTTTTTTTATACTCTTTGTGAAGATATTTATTCCCCAATGTTGTTAATTTAGCTCATGTAATTCCATTCTTGAACTTTTCAAGAACAAAGGCAAATGGATCCTTCATTTCTTTAATAGCAGTGATTTATGCATGTCATAATACTTGAAGATTTTTTTAAATTTAATGTTATTTAAAAAATTTTTGTAATTATATGCTTAAAATTTTGCATGCTCTATACTTTCTAAGCAATAAATGAGATTTTATTTTTACTTTATTGTAATTTTCTGCAAATTATTTTCGTTTGTGTAAAACAAAATTTGATTGCTGATAAGAACAATATAGACATATTTCATTTGGATTGAAATTGTTTCTAAATTTTCAATCAAATTAGTTTCCTTATCTAAATTTTAATTTGGTGCAAAATGATATAAATAAGATTTCGACTTTTAAATAATATTTTGAGAGAAAATCATAGGATATGTTGTGTATATAAAATAAAAATTAATTTTATTATTTATTGCAATAAATACTTTCTTAGAAATATGTTCTCAAAAAAAAAAAGTCTGGAGCATAAAATGAAAAAAGTAAATTGTAACAAGAGGAAGCTAATCAGAAACTGCAAATAAATATCCCACAAGTACAATAGGATTAGACAGACAAGCAATTGAACCAGGACTATCAACATCTGATTTGAAATTTCATAAGGAAAATTTATCTCAAAATGTAAATTCATCAGAATATGATCAAGAAAACGCCATGATTCTACTAATAGAAAACTTAGATGTTGAAATAGAAAAAATGCCTGGTAATTACATAATATCTCAAAGCAAAGACTATGACTTTGAATCAAAGAATCCATCTACCTGGCCTGATACAACTTCTATAAAAATTAGCGGTTATTTAACTGAAAATAGCTCTCTCTCTCTCTGATAACAAACATTTTCAGACAGATAATTTTCGCAGAAAATTTTCAGAATCGCGCGCGTTCTATTATAGAACATTATCAAATAGAGAAAAAGTACTTAGAAATTATAGTATATTCAAATCCCCGAAAGGCAGTTTTTTGGCGTTCACAGCTAATTAAGAATAGATGTAATGATAGGGCACATTTAACTCACATTTTGAAAACACACATAAGAAGTGCATCTTACTTTAAACATGATTTAAAATGCAGTGAACTCAAAATGTCTTAGCATAATTTATGTAGAATTGACGCAGCTCAACTAAAACTTTATGATGCAGAAAAGCTTTACAGGCGATCGGTTATCAAACAACTTATTTATTTAATTCAATATTTAGCCCAACAATTCCTTGTGTTTAATTATTTGGAACAGTGTAATAGTGATAATGAAAATTTTTTGATGTTGTTTTGAAACCATTGCAAAATTTGATCTAAAATTGCTGAATATCTCTATAAAATTCAAACATCTCGAAAGAATAGTATTGCTTATTACTTAGGGGATGAAATTATGAACTTTATATTAGAAGAAATTAAAAAGCATTTTTTACATACATATGATCAAATCATCAAAATTTTACTTTAGACCCTACACCTGATCTCAGTCATACCGAACACAATTGACTGCTGTAAGAATGAGGATGATTCACTTATAAGAATGAGAAAACCAATAAAGCCCCAATGGACAAATATTTTTTTTAGGATTACAATTTGTTGTCAACATTAATGGACAGGATCCATTTAAATTTGTAAATGGACATTTGAAATCGTTAGAGCTAAAGTTCATCAGATTTACGAGGTGCAGGAGTGTCAATTTAAAAAAAATTCCAAATAAAATACTATTAATCCTTTTATGTAGCTTTGCATATACATTATACTATAAATTGCTAGTTTTTTTTAAGTATTCCAATTTTGCACTGAGATAAATTAATTATATTTGCACAACTATGTTTTAACAATGGAATTGATATTTTTCGCTTATATTCTACTGTTCACCACTAATTCATGGTTAATGTTTATAAGAAGAGATTGTGATGTTAAAGAACTAACAGTGTTGACGAGAGAAACGATATTCCTTTTCTTTAGGCAACATGAAATAGTGATTAATTTTCTCTTCTGGAGATGTTTGGTAATTTTTATTTAAATATGATATTTGTTCTTTTCATTTTTTGACATCAAATAACACGTGATTGTTCCAGCTCACTCTTTCAAAATTTTGATCATTTAATATTGTTCTATCATTAGCAATAGCAACATCCATAATATTGAAAGTATGGATCTTCAATATAAGGTTTAAAAAATGCAGTCATATCAGCTTTCACTAAGAGTTAAAACCATATTTTGAAACACACTATTCAAGTTGCCACTATGCTATGGTGAAAACCACCGATTTAACTTAAGGTGGGATTTAATTCCTATTCCATAATTTAACATTATACATTTTATTAATCATTTTATGCATTCCTTAACTTATGATTTTTCAACAGAAATCACAAAAGGTAAGACTTTAGCTAAAACCCAGACAAGAGTTGGTAATTTCATTCATTTTTACATTTTGAATTTAAGCAAAAAATGAATCAAATAGATCAGCCATAGATAAGTTTTCCATCAAATTTGCAATTGCATCTTGAAAAGCTGTTAGGAGAAATTTGAATAGAATTTTTATCCATGAATATATACTTTTCTATGAGTAAATCTTAATCAGCATTTTGAAAATTTATGTAAATAGCGTTGCTTTTTGAATTTATAATTAAAGTTACCTATAAAACTTTAAACAAGTTTTCCTCTGAAAGTGATGTCCCAAGTATGATATAATAGATATATAAATAATGTATTCAATAACTGGTTATTTAAGCTGTATTTAGCAACAGCTGGTACTTGTTTTTTACATGTGATGGCTTTGAGAATTTGTAATTCATAAAGCTTGTACTTATCTCGAGAATTATCTGTCTTTAATAAACAAGAAACATTACACTGAGAAAGCTAAGTAGCAAGATCTGAGGAACTGTTTGGAGCTTATACATCTGCTGTTTTTACAATTGATTGTGAATTTTTTAAGCGCTGCATTAATATTGTCTGTCATAATGATTATCTGTTGCATGAATAACATCCAATCTCTCTAGTTGCACAATTAAGTAGATGGTCTTTGTCATACGCTACCAGTAGTCTTGAAGAAGAGACAATGATAACTACTGTAGATAAATGAAATTAAATAGAGGTAAGAGAAATACAGAACAAAATCATCTCACTATCCCGAAAATCGGCATCATGACATTTCCACAAAGAGTTATGGTTACTGAAATCACCAAGCAACAAAAATGAAGTGGACAAATGATGAATTTTAAAAATGAACATATTCTTGGTATTAAAAGTTATATGATTGAACTAAAAACTCATCAAGCATGCTCTGTGAATTCTGAAAACTACAGACTGCAATGCAAAACCACAGGAGAGTTTAAAAAGTGATGGATGTGTAAGGTGAAATTATGACTTAAAATGTCATAAAAGATGAGACTTCCAACAATAACAGTCCAGGAAAAAAATTATTTAAATTAAAAAACTCCATTGTTGACAAGTATACCAAGCAGTGGATAGTTTGATGGCCTTAAGCCATAGTTGGGCAATTTAGCATCCATCTCATTAAGTGCGTCCTGGAAGGACTCTTCATGGATAGTGAGCTGTATTTGCATGTCAAAAGGGAAGATATTCGGAAAATAACCAAACACTCCTAAAGCAGCTGTTGTTGTACAACAGTGGTTGAGACAAGACTTTGTGCTCTGAAAAATGCTGCAGCATGATAAAGCCAAAATAACAAATGGTAGCTCCTTAGTTATTGGCCAGATTTCCTATTTAACAGTGCATGTAGAGTATGAAAAGTTCTCTTGGAAAGCATTGGCACTAAAATGCCTTACAATCACAATTTCTTTTCATATTTATGATAAATATTTACATACAATAGCTTATTATGCAACAAATTATTATATTCATTTACTTTAAATAATTGTTTTGCTTTAAATAGTAAAGTTTTGCTTTCTCACTAGATTAATCGATTTCAAAAGAAGGAAAATAATCAAGTTCATTATTAAGTAAAATTCCACTTAATGCATGTTTATTAATCATTTGATAATTACTGAAACATTTCATGAATCATGTATAAATCACAAAAAATAGATCAATATGAGAACGAATGCATGTTTAAATATTTAATTAAAGTAACTTATTATACTAACGATTATACGAATTTGGTTGGTGAAATAAATTATTAAACTGAAGTACATGAAATTTTATAAAGTAGATATTAACAATACAAAAGTTCAATTGATAAAAATATGTTTCTTTAGATGGGAGCATAAAACTTACTGAGAAATACTCTGTAGGGTGAGTGCTTCCTTTTCCTTCCTTCTGGTTTGCCTGGAATTAGAAATAAGTAAAATTGTACTTTACAATCAGGATTAGTTTTAAACAGCGAACAGTATGAAAATAAACTTTGTACATTTGCAGTTCTCAAAAATTGAAGAAAATTAGACCAAACTCATAAAGTATTTTCATAGCAATGTTTCCAATATGAAACAAAAATTATTCATTTAAAGAAGTCCATAACACTAAAGACGAAAATTATAATATAGTGCATATAAAAAATTTCCAAAATTAATTCATTTCTCATTTTTTCTTCGTGTATTAAATAATACATTAATTAGAATATAGCTGCAATGGGAGAATTATTAAACTTTTTCTGAATAATAATTCAGTTTTCATAACTCAGTATAATAACCCAGTTTCTGAATAATAACAAATATTTCTGCAGATGTTGTTAAATCACAGAAGGAATTAAGACATACATCAGAAGTAAAATTAAACAGGATCTAAAATTATACACAACTGGGGTTTTTAAATCAATTTTCCTAAAAATAAAAATTTTTCAAAAGACAAGGACAAGAGTCTGCAACTTCTTACATTTTTAAAAATAAAGAGTTTAATTGAAAATTTTAAAAAAATGGTTTTATACTTAGACCATTATTAAAAAAAAAAAAAAAAAAAAAAAAACTTAGGTAAATGCAGGATTGGTTAATTGTTCAATGATTATTTTATACACACAAAGATTATTTAGATTAGGATCTACAATTTTTAAAAAATGATTTCTAATGCTAATCAGTATCCAAGTTCAAAGTGTGATTTGAACCCTCAAGCTGCTTAACTGAAAGCTGTAACAATTTGATTGTAAGCATGGATAATTCTATTCATGCTGATAATTCTTAGAAGATTTGAAATATGTAATTTACTTAAATTTATTCCTTTAATAAATCATTAAAATAAAATTTAATAGTTTAATAATAGAATTCATTGAGAAGGATGATTTTGAAAAGAAAAATCAGTGGTTACACCAATTCTTGAGGTTAGTAACTTCCAATTGGAAAATATACATAAAATTTTTGGAAAAAAACAGTGCTTTCATTTTTTACTGACATAGCCTTTGTTGAAAACACAAAGCATTTTTCTATTCTTGATCAAAATACCTTTTTTAAGAAAAATCTGGAGTATATAGATCAGATAAAAATAAATTGAAAGAGCTATTAATTTTTACTTTAGATGCTTATTAATCAGTAAGAGCAAATTATTATTTATATAAGAGCAAATTATTACAATGCTTAGGGCAGCATATGAATTAACATTGTTCATAATGCTATGTCAATAGAAAATTCACTGAAACAAGAATGGAAGGACACCCAAATTTGAACAATTTTATATTAGATAACTACAAATATAAAGGTAAGTTCCAAGTGTTGAACACCTCATTTGATTTGATCTTAGGTAATTTATGTGAGGAACTTCAATTTGTAATGAAGGATAACATTTTAAACAAGAATAAATAAATAATTGTAAATCATTAGAAAATAATAAAAGTAATTCATTTTAAAACTTAAAAAAAAAAAAAAAAAAAAAAAAAAAAGATGTGTATGTTTTCGATTGGAAATTACAATTCATTAGTCACTATATCAGTTCCAAATTTGTATATAAATTTTTAGTGACAATTTGTATTATCAAAACAAGAGTTGAAGTAGTTTTTCACAAAAATTAATATAAAACTTTTATTTCCAATTATAGTTTCAATTATGAAGACCTGATGCTAATTTGATTTACCAAGTTACAATAAATTACTTTATAATTTGATATCTGATAAATCTTCGGAGATATTTCCATATTTAATTTTTAAATCATCAATAACTTATTAAATAAAACTCATAAAAACTGGTCATTGTAATTAATTAAGAATTTGATTACTTGATTTAAAATTTTAGAAAAATCTTAACTTCAATTACAAATTTGATATAAAATATTTTTAACTTTGCAAACATAAATGTTAGGATTGTTTGTATTACCAGAACATAAGGCAACATTTATTGCCCTGTTGCCATCATCAGATGCTGGCACACTTTTTTCCTAGAATAAAAAATGTATATAAGAAACCAATAAAACTTGCAAAAACACTAATAAGAGATTTATCATAAATATGGTAAAAAGCATTGATTACAAAAGAAGCTTTAACTTAAGATCCAATTCACCATAACACATTTAACTTCTTGTATTACATGAATGATAGTAATATAGCCAACGTATGAACAAAAATACTTTGGTTTGATTTGACGCTCAATGATCACTTTTTGAATACGACTGTTAACTAAACAAGCGTATATAATCTAAAATGGATTCCCAGCAACTACAGACAAACATCTAAGTAGTACCACTACAAACATTATACTAATGTGGGTTTGGTTTGTTTGTCGCTCAACGGTCATTTTTTGCACACGAGGGCTAATTAGACCGGGATCTACGGCTTAAAGTGGATTCCGAACCCACGAACTATTGAACCGAAGGCAAGAGCGCTAACCATTCGGCTGCCAGCTCGGCTATACTAAGGTGGGATTAAACCCCCGAATTGTTGAACAGTGAGTCAGAGGAATAACTTGTTAGCAAGGAAACACACATTATGCATGGAAAAAGGAAATATTTAAGAAATTTTCAAAAAAAAGTGAACTTGATACTTTAAAATCAACAGTTTAGTAGAAAACTTATAAACTTTCACCAAATTAGAGCATAAATATTTAGATTTGGTTTTCAAAATCAAAATAGACTGAATATAAATAATTTATAAGGAAAATGGAATAACAAAACTATTTTAGATAAACTATATCTACAAAAAAGAATATTTTTAATGAACTATATTTTAAGATATCATATGGCTTTTTTGTTTTAGCTACGTGCCACAAGGAAGGGCATCAACATACATATTTTCAAACAGATTTGTATGAAAAATATCAGAAGATTAACATCCATCTCCAATTGTTATCTTGAGTGTCGAATGCAAATTTTTGAAGACCTTCAGTTTTGAAGAGCAATTACTTCCAATCTACTGTTAACACTTATAGATCCAGTTAAATGTCAAGAATTATAGTAATTGTTTTGAAAATCAATGAAACTCATAAATTCTTTTTTTAATTAATTAACCAAAAAGAAATTTTCAGACAAACAATATATAAAAGTTATTTATTTTTCACAAAACTGATACAATCTATTTTGTTTTATCAAGTTTTTCAGTGGTTCAAATTATTATAAAAAATTACACACAAGTACTGAGATAAAAAAAATATATTTTAACTGTGTTATATCGCTTAATTTTATTTAAAAAAAATTTCTCAATCGGTTGTCATAGCAGTGAAAATTTTCTTCGTTTTTTTAAGGCATTTAGTAAAACTATTTTCTCAAGGTATTGAAATATTTTTTATTATTAAAATATAAGGACTAATTTTTATTAAAATCAAGATTTATATCGATTAAGATTCATTTGATATAAATTCGATTCAGTTTTGAAGTGCTGTTCATGCAAAGGCATAAATTTGTTTCTTTTAATAGATTTATATCATTTTGAAGACGATTTTAATTTTTAAAATTTTACAATGGAAAATGCGAAATATGTACGATTTCTTTATAAATTTCTTGAAGGATTCTTTTCATGTTAAAAGATTTATTTTTATATAAATTGAAGCAATTAAAATAATATTTTCTGTATATTTAAGCATAGAAAAAAAAGAAAAGAAAGTTAAAAAGAGAACGAAAAACATTTACAGATTTTTAGCTTTCACCATTTTAAAAAAAATCCTTCAATGTTGTTATGTGCCAACTATAAGCTGGCATTATGGGGTGCGCTGCTCCACTTTTCCAATTGAACCATATTTAGGTGTGGAGTCCGAAATTCCTCAGTACACACATGCCAAAAGCACCCGTTTATAGGGTTGGCAAATATTCACACAACCCATTCATACAAGGAAAGGACAGGATAAATAGAGAGAGAAAGTGCATACCTTCCCGAACGGGGATACAAACCCAGGACCTCTCTATAGGCAAAGCACGCTGAGGACTAGACACGTTGAACGGGAGAATTTTACAATAAAAGGTGCTAATGTAAGGCCAACAAAATTACGAGTCAAATAAATAATTCCCCAAATAAAAACATTCAAGCATTAAATGAATTACTTTTAAATTAACAATTTTAAGTAATATGTAATTAAATATTTAATTTCCAAAATTCTACAAGCATATGTTAGTAAATATTTATACCATCAAAAATATGAAATAAATATTCAAATCGAAAGAATTCACAGCTGATAGAAAATACAAATTATGGCAATAATATTTTATATGTAAAACTCCAGGTTTTCTTAAGCTTACTTTTTTGTTTCCGATGAAGCGATGTTTTGGAAGAAACGAAATACTAACCGTGGGAACAATAAAAAAGAAAAAAAGTTTCTGTGTTTTCCTAGAATTTGGAGGTAATTAGTTTTCGAACCCCTTCATTTCGATTCCAGGAAGACAATTCCCTACGGGACGCATACTGTAGTGCTATTTTATGAAAAATTTCCACCTTTCTTTGAAGGTCAGTCTGCTGCCGTACACAATATTTTGCACAAAGGACACCGCTAATAGGAAACCCCTTTTCAGCAGGCAATTTCTCAAGAGTGTAACGCGACACTAGACTGAAAGGCTATACTAAAGCCTGAGATAATATTTCATTCATACGAAATTTTCATTTTTGCGAATAATTTCTTATTACGTTATTGTAGTCACACAAAATAAGGTTAAATTATATCAAATTTTTTTATCATAAAAGAAAATTAAAATTAATAACGAAATACTAACGAAATAAAATAAGATATTAAATAAAATTATTTAATCTCTTATATAACATAACATGTAACATAATAAATTTCTACAAAATTCTTTTTTACGTTTTGAATTACTCTGCTCTGTCATTTCCATAAGTTAATAGATCCAAAAACTACCATATAACAGTAACACAAATAATATGGTAAATAACTTTAAACTAAAATGAAAACTTGTCATATGCCTTAAAGTGGAACTGACCAATCTAATATTCTAAGAATTTTATATGAAAAAAAATTAATATATTTTCGTTATTTACACATTTACAAGATTTATAGTACAAAACAATAGTAATACAAACTTTGAGCTAAGTCCGAAGTTTAA
This sequence comes from Latrodectus elegans, assembly GCA_030067965.1. Lineage (NCBI taxonomy): Eukaryota > Metazoa > Arthropoda > Arachnida > Araneae > Theridiidae > Latrodectus > Latrodectus elegans. Next base: position 10,430,812 of record CM057821.1, read on the forward strand.
AAAGGGAAGGATTATAAGAATCAAAACCGATAATCTAACTCATTGTTTCCCAACCTTTTTTTGCGCCATGCCCCACCTACACCTTTCTAAAATTCTCATGCCCCCCTTAGGTAACATATACATTGTTTTTCATATTGAATTGTTCACTTAAGAAACTTAAATGATAGGTTTTAGGAAAAATAGACTAGGAAATTATTAACGAAACACAGTAAGTAAATTTTCAAAACATTTAATAAAAAATTAAAATTTAATATAATTTTATTAAAGATTTTTCTATAATAATATTTTAATTTGGTGAGATCTTTGCATTTGAAGCTTGCTGCACCGGGATTTTATGTTAGGTTCCAATTTAATTTAAAAGTCTCCCACGTTGTGTTATATAAAAACGATATTTTAACCAGCACAAAATCGTTAACATATTCAGATTTAGCTTTACAAACGGTGTTAATAGTAGTTTTCTAATAGTTTTCAAATAGTTTTCTTGCACATTTGATTGAATTTGTGTATTTGATTTCTCTATTTAAAAAATCGTTAAAGATAAAATTAAAATAAATAAGAAAAATTAAATCGCTTCTAAAATTAAAGTAAATAAAAATAAAAAATCTATACTTACTATACAATGCATATATATTTCTAAACAACGTGATTTTTACGACAGTTTTAACGGATACGTATTTAAATTAACTCCAACTGCAAGACTACAGAAGTTGTGACGGGCCATTCATATGCTTTGCTTGGCGAGATTTGAAAGCATCCGGGGGTTCATGCGGATTTCGCCGGGAGGTGACCGCAGGTTAAAACCTGATGATGCCTAAAACCCAGTAGATATTTTGGTCTCTTCAAACGAATTTATAATAATATTTATTGGTCACAATTATGTAAGAATTTGCATTTTTGTTGTAATTTTGACTCCGAAATCTAGCATTGCATTTAAATAGCCCAGAAAAAAAAGGATTAAAATTGTCCATTTTAGAATGCCTCCTTTAACAATCGAATTGCTCCTCTGTGAGGCAAGGGCCCACGCTGGGAAACACTGATCTAACTAATTACACTGGTCAACAGTGGTTTTGGTGCCAAAGATTTTGGAGGTGATTTTATATGAATTCGATTCGCTGAATCCAAATATGCTATTAATTTTTGCCTATCAGCTTGATTTTTTAAGATATCAACATTTTAATGAATCATGCATTACACTATTTTAAAAGAAAAACCATGGTTTAAACAAACAAATTAAACAGGGAATTTTTATTATATTACATAGATATTGCTTATTAAATACAAAAGAAAACAGAAAAAGTCATGATTTAAACAAATTACTCACTGAACATTTCGGAAACTTCTTTTGCATGACATTCTTGAAAGTATTTAGGAACAATTCCGTTTTAAAGTCCAGCAGTAATCTGCCATCATGTGAGTATCCCATCTTCCTTGATAGCGATCCTCCATACATTTTATATCTTGGTGAAATCTTTCACCTTGCTCCTCACTAATGTCTCCTAAATTATCAGGAAACCGTTCTAAGTGGCTATGTAAATAGTGCACCTTAATGCTCATGTTACACCCAAGGGATCTGAAATTATTCATCATTTCATTGACTAATTCAACATAGTTTTCAGCTTTGTGTTTACCCAGAAAATTTTGGACAACTGAAACAAATGAATTCCAGGCTTTTTGTTCAATCTCATTCATTGAATTTATGAAGTCAGGGTCTTTAATCAGCTGTCTTATTTGTGGGCCATCAAATATTCTTGTTTTAATTTTTTCCATACTCAGCTGAGGCATTTTTCCCCTATATATGCAAAGCTTGATCCATTCTTATCAAGAGCCTTTATAAACTGCTTCATTAGACCCAGCTTGATATACAGTGATGGAAAGATGATTTTCTCTCGTGGAACTAAAGGATCGTTGATGATATTCTTTTCCCCAACATCCATGTTTTCTCTCCAAGGCCACTCTTTTCTAACCCAGTGTTGCGTTTTGTCTCTGCTATCCCAGAGGCACAAGAAACAAGGATATTTTGTGTGGCCTCTTTGCTGTCCCAGGAGAAAGTTTACCATTTTTAAGTCTACACAAATCACCAATTGGTGTTCAAGATACTTTATTTTTTCCAAGACCAAAGTTATGGTGTCATATTGCTCTTTCATTTTTGTTGAGTGAGCAATTGGTATTGAGCCATATTTGTTCCCATTTTGTAGAAGAACACATTTCAAACTTCGCTTTGAGCTGTCAATAAATAGGCGCCAATCATCTGGAAAATATTCAGGAAGACCCATTTTTACCAGGAGTTCTCTAACAGCATGACAAAATACAAGATTTTGTTCTTCAGAGAAAAAAGGTAGCAGATCTTTCTCCCTTGTGCGATAGAATGTAATTTTCGTTCCTGGTTCAAGTAAATTTTTTTCCTTCAACCTGGAAGCCAGTAATTCAGAAGCTTCTTTCAACAGATTGAGATCTCTAGTGAGGTCATTTAACTCATCTTGGTTGAAACATTGAGGAATTGATGATATCGTTTCAAAATCACTGTCACCTTCAGTAGTATCAGAATTCTGATGAGAGAGACAATAAGCGTCCTCACAGAGTTCTGGTAGCTGGTGAAAAGTTGGAATTGGCACTTCTTCTGAGTGAAGGATAGGGCGTCTTGCAGAGACTAAATCTGTCCACCTATTACGGTTCTTTCGATTGATTCCAGTAATATTTACTAGGCAGAAATAACAGTCATCAAAGTGAATTTTTGGTTCTCTCCAAACCATTGGTACACCGAATTTCAGGCTCTTTCTTTTCCCGGTAGTTCACTGTCATAAATGCTCTGTACAAGTTTTACAGACAATATGTGGTGCCCAGGTTTTATCCTGATCACCAAGTTTAACACAAAAATATCCAAGATAAGCCCTCTTTACAAAGTCACTAATAGATTTTCTGTTTTCAGTAGCGTGTATTCTCCGCATATGTAGCAAAAATTATCAGGATGATGTACACTGCTTCTTCTACTTGAACTCATTTTATTTCTATTCAATAACACAAATACTTAGATTTACTTTTTAACAACTCGTTACTAAAAAGAAATTTCATATGACGCTAACCTCTATCTATCTGCACCGCCGGAATTCACGAACTCTTCTCAACTCTCAACTGCGGTTGAAGCTTTGAAGGTCACTTCAGATAGTGAACAGACATCTCTATCTATCGGATTTCAATGGAACTAACTGGATAGCACTAATAAGTAGGATTCAATCCCATTTATAAAGAATTTGTCAACTAATCAATTATATATCTCATATTGTTTGTCTTCTTTTTATAATAAATGAATTAAAATAATAATTTTTAAAAATAATAATTAGTTATTTCCTAAATATTATTATTTTAAATTCAATTGGTTACAAAAGAAGACTGACAATAGGGCAAATATACAAGAATCTTTCCCTGTATAAATTTTACAACACTTGTACTTGAAAGTACTAAATAGAAAAAAAGCATTGATAGATAAGTGAATTTATCTAAAAATCTAGAGCTGATACAGAAAAACTGCTTTCATATTTAGATTCAGCAATAAAAATATAGTTAAAATCTGCTCTAAAATCCTAAGCACCAAAAAAAAAAATTTTTTTTGTAGGCCTGTGTTATGAAATGAAAATCAAAAGCATAGTTAAAAAAAACTAAACTATGCAAAATTTTCCATAATAAGGAAATATAAGAGTAAGATTTTCGTTTATGGCAAGCTCCTGTAGCTGTTCCTCATTTATTATCCACAACCTCTTCTCTTTTCCAAATATTTTATTTTATTTATTTATTTATTTTTTGGACATGGCACAGTAATTATAAAACGTAAAATTTATTTCTCCGAACAAAATTGATATGATAATGAAACTAAGATTGAGAAATTTACTGAAAAATTTTGTTTATCTTTGATTTATCATGATAATGATTTGGCACCCCTCTACAAACAACGCTCGGGGCATGGAGGCCTCCTTACTCCCCCCTCATCGCTAGGCATCTGATTATATTCTCACAGTTGTGGACGCATTTACAAAATTTGTCTGACTTTTCCCTATAAAATCTACATCAACTGAGGATGCGATACAAAATCTCAAAAACCTACAATCCATTTCTGGGAATTCATCCAGATTAATAACTGATAAAGGAGCAAACTTCACCTCCCAAATTTTCGAGGACTACTGCGAGAAACAAAAATAAAGCACGTGTTTTCAACGACCGGAATTTCGAGAGGAAACGAACAAGAGGAAAGGATTTATCAAACTTTGATTCCAGTTTTATTTAAATTGTCTATAGAAGATCCTAGCAAATGGTACGAATATGTTGCTGATGTGCAACGGATCCTTAACAGTACTACAAGCAGATATTCATTCTACTAAATATTCATTTTTTTGAACTTCTTGTCGGAATCAAAATAAAAAACCCAGAAGACATGAAAATCTTCGAAATTCTTGAAGAAGAAACTAACCTTTTTATGATGAACAAAGAAGATATGCAAGAAGAGGCAAGGAAAGGAATTCTAAAAATTCACTAAGAGAATAAAATAACTTATAACAAGAAGAGAAAAAAGACTCATGTGTACAACATCAATGATTTAGTGGCTATACAACGCACACAGTATGACAGAGGTTTAAAGTTAAAACCCAGGCTCTCCGGACCTAATCGAATAGCTGGGGAAAAAAATGGAGATCGTTATCAGGTGGAGAAAGTTGGATATCATAAAGTTCCTGGTTATATTCCTACAGAAGCTGCTGACCCTATGAAGCCCTGGACTGTTCCTGCTTAGAACTGTTGTAACGTGATAAAAAGACGAGGATCAGTACAGCGCATGCGTGTCAGATTCTGCCACCCTCCTCCTTTCCGATTATATTGTTTTTGTTTACCTAAGTTAGTAGAGTGCACAGACCAATATTTATAAGACGTACATCTTGCTGAAAATAACGGCACACCTAAATTTTAATTGCCGCTAGACGGCGTGACCTATGCACGATACCACTATCGAGTGGGAAATGCATGGATGTCTATGGGAATAAAAATGTTTTAAAATTAATTAAATGAAACTGAAAATAATGTGAAATAGTTGAATTTACATGATAAATATATTGAATATTAATCTGTCAATGATTATAGTAAAATAAATGATAATTGAAATACAAAATCTGACATTTTATTGCTAGGTGTTATGCAGAATAGAATCAATTTTACTTTCGTTTTTGTGGATAGAGAAATATTTATTTTACAAAATTCATTGTATCTATTTCCAATATTATTTGTGAATAGTTATATTTAATTATTGATGTTTTTCCTTGATTATTTATTTTTATTTTCTCTGATTTTAACCATTTAGATAGTTTATAAAGCTGAAAGATATTTTGCTAGATACTCTATTTTAATGCATTTTACCATTAATTTTAATTTCAGAAATTGAGTTTCAAATTATTTTAGAATAACTAATTAAAATTCAATATATTTTAATAGGAAATCAAATTCTATTCAATTATTTTTAAATATATAAATGTAGTTATAATATTAAAATTAATCTTATTTGAATCAAATATAAGTTTTTTATATTTCAATTTAGTTATTCTAGTGATTTTTATAGAAAATATTTTTAATATAAAATTTAATATATTTACTATATTTTTTTTATTTATTTAATATATTTTACTATGAATTTGCATTTTATTGTAATTCATTTTTTACGCAATTTAAAATTAAATATTTCTCAAATTCCTTATAACCAATATAACTATGTTATGTAATTAAATAATTATATAAATATAACATTTCTTAAAATTACAGGTAGGAACTACTTAAATTTAGTTACAAATCATCAACTACATTAAGCTTTCTTATTTTTCATTGTTTTTCCTGAATGCTATAGTAAAAATCTAAATTTACATTTCTTTAAAAAGAAAGCTATAACATAAAGTGCAAATTAAATTAAATCTTTGCTTCATTTCATATGAATTACAAACAAAATATCCTAGTTCACTGAGTCACTTTTTAAAAATAGTAACTCATAAAAAATAGAATATTTAGTTAAACGGGATATAGGGTTCAATGAATCCAACAATTTCAGTCAAGTTATGAATATTTGTGTCATGGAAATTTCACTCACTTTGTATTGTGTATCTACTTATGCTTGACAACGAGTTGGGTTTTACTAAAAGAAAATAATAAATTTTATTAAATATAAAAAAATACATAATTATACACAAAACGGAGTGATAGCATAAAAAAGGAATAATTTGAAAATTTAGTGAATTTAATCTAAAGTAAAAATAGCAAGATCAAATTAAAAATGATATAAATATGGTAGAAATAAAAATTATAATAAACATTTCCTTAAATAAATCATGCAAATATTTGAAATTGTTTTAAATATTTAGCACTTATAAACGCATAAAAATATAAATACTTCAATTTACAATAGTTATATCAAATTATAAAATAAAATATTCAATATTTTTAATGCATATGTTCCATCTAACATCCTTGTAAAGCTGTAAAAAATTATTAATTATTATGAATACATGGAAAATAATTACATTCTTATTAGTACACATATATAATTATTTCCAAATACAAATATTATAAATATTAATTTTACAAGATGTAAATGTTTATCCAGGCAAATGCCAGTAAAAAAAAAAAATACAATTCCACATCTACATTCACATATAATTTTAAATTATTATATAACATAGGTGCAAAAAGCCTGGATTCAGGTGTCATAAAGGGTAATGACAATGGAAAAAAAGCTGTTGACACTGTAGCAGCCTATGTTACCCAGAATTAATTCTGGTCCTCATTGTTCTGAGGCTGAGTGGACCCCAAGTCGTCAAAGATAAAGTAATAAGTTTCATTAAAAAATTGGAAACTAGTGGTCTACCACTGGGCTTCCGACGATTCACCAATACAAAAAAAAAAAAAAAAAAAAAATTATAATTTTGATAATTTTCTATATTTTTTTGTTTTATTAACTTTAGCTGCATCAATTTTATTCGCTCTGCCACATATAAAATGCATCCTGGTTATCAAAAAAAATTTACGATTGAAGCACTTAAAGAATGTTGATAATTTAAGCAGCCTACTAGTGGTAATTTCTTAGATTCTAAGCACTCAAATATGCCATTTAAAGTAAAGTTGCTTAACTTTTCTGTGCTTAAAACTTGCATTGCAGCATTTTCTAATATATGTATAACAAAACAAGATTTGTGGAGGGTGTTAGAAGACCATTGTTGTTTTTGGCCTCAATTAATGCATTTGTAGAGCATTGTGCATCCCCTATTTCATCAACTAAAGCCTTTCTGCAAGATTCACAAGATGTAAATTTTCTGGCCTTTCTTGCAACTTAACCTACAACCATATCATTTGAATCAAATAAATTGTAGTTGTGATCATTTTGCAGTGCAACTGATGCCTGAAATAAATAGGAACTATTTTCTATCATAGCATCTATCTTTTCATATCATTCTAATTTTTTAGTATTTTCAGTGCTATTGAAATCAAATTCTAATAAAGTCTTTAGAAATTCTGATCCATCAACATTTGAATTTTCAAGAGGCTTTATTAATGAATATGTTCCAATGAGACGGAATACTTGCAAAAAATCCGTTGAATTATGAGGATCATTACAACCACAGGCATGTCTCATAATTCCAAAAAATTTCTGAAAATAAAATGAATAGATCAATAAACTAAAAAACACTTCAAGATTTAAAAAAAAAAAAAAAAAAATAAAAAAATACATATGATATACCAAATTTCCAAAGAATCCTGATTTAATCTCGCTGTCATTAAGTAAGTAAAACCACACTTATCAATTAAAAATTTAGAAACTTCTAAAGTAGCAGCTAAAGTTATTTTTAAGCCATAGTAGGTAGAGCCAGTAATAAAATTAGATTTTGCTTCTTTAGATAATTTCTCCCACTCATCAAGATAATTAATGGAAGACTTGATTTCCTATAAAACATAGTCTTTACAATAAAAAAGAATAAATGTTCAAATTAAAAATTATATATATATATATATATATATATATATATATATATATATATATATATATATATATATACATATATATATATATATATTCATCTTATTATAATTACATTATAACAACATGAATCTAATTTCAAAGCTGTTACAGGTGTCCTAGAATTCATGTTATCAATCAATTGATTCATACGCTTCACAAACTGAACACAACCATCGCAATTTTGTAGATTATGGTTATTTATTTTATACACAGTCATTGAAGCAGCAACAGATGCACTAAAAAACTGCAATGCTGAAAATATGTTTAAAAATAAAGTAAAATACCATTATCATGTTTAATATGAAATTAAAGAAAATACTTGAAAAGCCATTCCAACATTCATTTGCTGATAAAACTTTGGCCGTATATGATCTTCAGTTAATTTCGGACATACTTTTAAACTGAAACTGTTTGGTGAATCTGTCAGAATTACAGCATCCCAAAACTTTAAATCAACTAAGCCATCAGGAGTCTGAAATATTTTTTGTTTAATATTAAAATAATGTTTAAGACAATGAGAGAATTAATAGCTTCATTTGATGCCAGTTTGCATAAGTATAGTTGAAAAAGTAATAAACATAAACACAGAAATATTAACAATATGAATGGAAAAATTGATGCTTTATAAAATATATAGTAAACAAGAAATAATTTTATGGTAAGGACTAATTGAAATGATTAAAGTGAATATAGCAAGGTTAAAATAAGATTAACACCATTTGTATTTATGGCTTGATTAATAATTTACATATTTGTTATAACTATTTTATGTAAATATAATTATATAAAATAATTTTAAATGGCTCAAAAGAAAATAAATAAAAATAGTGCTTAAAAAAGAAGCCAATAAATTATTCCCATACTTCCTATAGAGTCATCTTGTTCTTCCCAATGAAATGCAAGTTTTCATTAGATGTGGAAAATCGGAAACAAACCATAATCTTCTACTTGTGCTCACAGCTTACATTTTCAATCCCAAATTTTCCCCACATTTTTCTCTTCCATGATGCACCATCGCTGACAACAACATCAACAAAAAATCCAGACTCTTCTAACAAAATTATTCCTTCAATAACAATTTGAGGTAAAATTGAACCAACAAATTATATTTTGTCAGAAATGTAATATTTTTTAATGAGTAGAAAGTATTAAAAATAAAAAAATTAGATGCATGCATTAAATAAACTATTGATAATGTGAATAAAAAAAACAAGATAAAAAATATTACCTGATGTTGCACCTTTACTTAAAAAACAAGCAATTGCCTGCACCCATTTCCCCTTAAAAGGTTGAAACATGAGCACCAGGGCATGATCACTTTTTTCAGATGCATGTTTAAATGGTGTATATTTAAACATGCATCTGAATTACCAAGGTCTGTAAAACCATGAATCTCTAAGGTGGATTTATCAAATGTGAGTGTTGGAGACAGCTTCATCAATTAACAGTGATCCTAAATTATAGAATTTAGAAGCAAAAGTTTCAGGTATTTCATTTAATAAACTAAATAATTTTTATCTATGAATTATTGATGAATAATTATCCTGCCTGTCTATCACAGCCATTACTTTTGATTTTTGTTCCAAATATTTGATCCTTTAATTTTTCTTAAATATTGGTATAATGTGCTAAGGTGAAGGTAACTTTAATAATTCGTGTTTCCTTAAATGATTATATGTTTTTGTACTCTTTATTTTCAATAAAACACACTCATAAATCCACTTATGTGAGTACCACATTCCCTTTTCTTTACAATGTGATGTTTTCAAACGTGTTTGAATAGCTTCACGTTGATTCTCAGGAAGATCAGAAACAATCTCAGAAATTTTTCTCTCTTTGATTGTCATGCATTCTTTCTTGGCTCTAGTAAATTTTTGTTGTAACTTATCTACCTATATAAGAAAATATCAGTCAGTTTGGTGGACTATGTACCTAAAAAGTATAGTGAGCTATCACTTATAAATATTGCACTCATTTCTTTATGGAATAATTTCTCGATTTATAAAAAACAACTGTCAAATAATATAAAATTATGATCATAAGAAGCTGTATATGTGAAAAACTTGTCTAAAAGAAAAGAGCAATTTGCAATTTATAGAAAGCTAAATGTTTTAGTAATTTATTATTTATAACTTTTAATTAAACGGTAATAGATTGTTTAGCACTTGAAAATTACCATGAAGTGAAAACAAAATTACATTCATATTCAGAAGATTTTAAAAAATACTAAGGAAAATGTTTTTTTGATAAATTTATTTCTGCTATCCATTTTACCTTCATTTTAAGCCTTGCATTTTGTCGTAAAGCATTATGAAGATATTGTCTCTTCTTCAACAGAAGAAAACTGTTGGAAATATGTCTAGGTCCAATTTTAGGTTGTTGTTGGAAGCAATTTTTATAACGACCCGTTTTCTTTATGTAAAAATTGCTAGGAACATATCCTGAGCAGTTTTTTCCTCTATAAATATAAAATAAGTAATTTTAATACATAACAATGTTTATTTGTATTTAATAAATGGCAAAATTATTTCACTTACATATTCCTAGCATCAGCACAGATAATATACTTCTCTACATTTTTAATCAAATTACATATAGTTTCCATTCCTGTTAGCCTGAAACTGTTTCCAATTGTAGTTAAAATTCCTTTTAAGAAAGCCTAATAAAATTGAAAGCTTCTTAGTAAATAAAATAAGTAACCGGGCAAAACTTTACTTTAAGCAAATAGAATAATATTAAGCATACTTTGACATTAAGCTTTTCATTTATTGCAATCCACCTTTCTAAACATTGATCAATAGTCCAAAACAAAAGAACCACAGAATCCCTTGTGATAGAGAATGACCATTGAGCACGGACAAAGAGATGCTGGTGTAACTGTGTTTTCAAATTTTCAAAGTTAAATTCAGGTGTTGGTAATTAAGATTCCAGTATATCATGGTCTATTTCAAGTAATGATTCTAATATATTTTCTGTAATGGAATCAAAAAATATTTTTTAAATTTTTAAATAAATTAGAAACAAATTCTAAAAAAAAAAAAAAAAAAAAAAAATTCAATCTAAGATCATAAATTCTAACAAAATTTTTATATACATTTCATATCATCATTCTAGTTTATTGGATAAATTATAAATAAAATCAAATGACATTCTATCATCAAATGTATGTAGAAAACTTTCACCTAAAAGCCACAAATCTAAATAGTAACAATTTTTATGAATGCAAATTACAAATTTGCTAAGATGAAACAGTTAATTTGAACGAGATTACTTTCCAAAAAATAACCTACTGAAGTAACCAACTGAGTTTCATTTTGTAAATTTCAATACATTTTAAATAATAATCTATAAAATATTTATAGAACTGAATGAGTTTGATTGGAAATCATTCATTAAGCATTCAATTACTGATAAATTTTTCTTAAATGATAAATTACTTACCATGTACAGAAGTTTGCTCATTTTTTACTGATGTTGGAGAATTGTCACATATTTTCTTTGCTGTATTTCTAACAGCAGACAGTTTTCTTTTTCTTGTGCTTGATGAAAAGTACTCGGGTAAATTTGCGAAGATGCTTGGAATTGCATCTTTCATCAAATTTGGCTTTCCTTTTGGCAATTTCCACACCAAAGCACATACATTCAGAAAACATTAAAAAATTTATATAACACAAATAACTTACAGTTCTATCTGATAACTTTTGTGTATAATAGCTATCTAAGTCTTCTTCTTTAAAGTGCAAGGAACACACAACATCTGAAGAAGACAATTGCTTATTAACCCGAGAAATTGCCCGCCTCCATTTTTCAAGCAAGTTTGGATCCTAAATCAAGAATACATTATAATATGCAGAATAAATTAACAATAAAGTAATAATTATGCGTTTACTTATGATTATATCAGCTTTTTAAATACCAAGTTATAATTGTATTTTCCTGTTTTATTTAAATCAGTGAATCAGTCACTTAAGTGATTTACTTAATTTTAGCTTTTGTATTGATACTAAATACAATTTAATTTCATAAACAAAGAAGGCAATTTAATAAATAAACAAGACAATAGAGAAATATGGGGGTAAAGCTAGATTGATATATAAATATTTCATGAATTACTTACAATGATTTTTAACTTTTTTCACAAAACAATATCCAGAAATATAAAAAAGAAAAACACAATCAACAATCTGAAATGGTTGCATTTTAATTAATGAGCAATTACTTGATTGCAAAAAAGAAGTAAACTAGATAATTCATTATATTTTGCCAACAAAATTTAATCACCGAATGCCAGATCGCAAAATGTAATACAAATACATACATTTTATTTATTTTACAACATAAACTATAACTTATCAATATAAAAATTATTCATTTAAAATAAAAAAGGAGATGAAGTATATTTTGCACGTTGAATTTTCTGACAGTACCTTTGGTGCACTAAAAAGGGTCGGTAGTTTTTTTCCGCATTCTTCTTTCTTTGATTAATATCCTATTTATAGCCGCTTTTACAACCAGGACAAAAGCATGATTTTGGCATTTATTATAATAAAAATACTTATAAATTACAAAAACATAAGTATCAACTGTAAAATACTACCCAACACAATGTTATTAAATTCAATCACATGCACTGGGTATGCTTTTTACGCCACCTAGTGTCAAAAATGTTCAGGTAAGTCTTCGAAGATGGCGTGTCATTTTTTGAAGCCGCAAAGGGGAGAGTTGTTGGTCTTGGTATCTTGGTCGATGGTAGAGTGTATTCTCAGAGAGACAACGCACTGGAGATGCGCTTGTGGAGGCGTCCACCAATGGTATTGTCATGATTATTAAGTTGAAAAGTTGTATTAAGATTTATGTAAATAGTAAAAATTATGTATACTTAAAATTTATCTTCATCAATAAATTAAATTAAATTGAAATTGTCTTCAACTGCCTTGCTACCTCGGTACGCCACAGCTTTAAATGGTGCCATCGGTGCAGATCGAACTGTTCCGAATAATTCTAAAGAATTAATGAGTGATTCGGGGTAAAAGATATTTCCGAGAAGTGATGTTATCCCGACAGCAGAAGAAAAATTGTTAGCAACCTGCTATTGATATTTGTTGAGTTTGATTTCGAGGTTTCGATTCCGACCCTTGGAATCAGAAGATTTAACATCCCGCTATTTTGGAGTGGAAAGAAAAAAGGATGTCCAGTTAAATTCCCGCCCGTGGAATAGAAGAGAAACGGTTAGTTCCAACCCTTGGAAAAAGAAGCATCCAGCTTGAAATATCAATACAATCCATAGCATCCTGCTATTTTGATGTGTTTCCTGTAATGCTTAATTCCATCCAGTGGAATAGAAATATGCCGTTTTGATTCCAGCCCTTGGAACGTAAAGAAAATCGCCTTCTGTTCTTGATTTAATTCCATTCGAAATCTTGCATTGGGAATCTAAGAAATATTGCACTACTTCTGATTTTTCGAATCCATCCTGTCCAAATATACCATTTTGGAATTGTGTGCTTGAAAATTTCTGTTCCTGGAATCAAGAAAAGTATTATAATCAATAAGAAATACCGAATGAGCCAAAAGTTCGTTACAATTTTGAAAATTCATAAAAAAGAAGAAAGTAAGATAAAGAAGTGCGGTTTGCAAGAAAGGGCTCACAAGGTAGTCGGAATTTTTTTTTTTTTTTTTTTGCAGCAAAAAAAGTTTTAGTTAAAAAAGTCACCTATAGATGACGCTGACTGTCCGAAACACAATGAAAGGACAACAGTACGCTCCGTTCATTTATTCTGATAATAACAGTTGCTCAATATGACCTCCAGTACATTGTACGACACAACTAAGGCGACTCGCAACGCCCGTTACAGCTGAATGCAATATGTCGGAATGAATTGCAGAAACCTCACGACAGATGGAATCTTTGAGTTCGGTCAATGTTGAAGGAGATGAACGGTACACACATGATTTCAAATAGCCCCACAACCAGAAGTCGACCGGAGTGAGGTCGGGTGATCATGGAGGCAATGCGAAATTGCAACCTCGACTGATCAGTCTCTCTTCACCAAAGATACTCAAAAGGAATCGTTTTACTGGATTGGCATAATGTGGTGGTGCGCCATCCTGCATAAAGTTTATTACAGATAACACACCTCTTTGATTTAATGCGGGCACGACTTTGTCACGCAAAAGAGTGAGGTAACGCTTAGCGTTACTGTGCACGTTTTCCAGCCCAATCTGGGACACGGTTCTTCAAAGAAGAAAGGTCCGACAATGAAAGATGAGGTGAAGCCAGACTGTCAACTTGGCTGGATGCAGAGATTTCGTCGTGTATTCACGAGAATTAGATGTTGCCCATATACGAGTGTTATGGGTGTTGACATCCCCGTGTAGTGCGAAGTGTGTTTCATCCGACCAGAAAACGTTGAACAACCACTGAGGGTCGTTTTCGATTCTTGCCATAGCCCACTCGGCAAATGATTCCCGCATAACTGTGTCTCCCGGTTGTAACTCCTGCAGTGACTGCAGTTTGTAAGGATAGAGATGCAATATCCCGTGGAGGATACGTCGAATCGATGATTGAGGCACATCCAATATTCTTCCAGCTACGCGAGCACTGCTACTCCCAATGGACGATTCCGCCGCTAAATCATTCATTGTGGTTTCCACCGCAGTAATTCGGCTCTCCGCCAACGAAGGTCTTCCACTGCGTGGCCGATCCTCCAAAGAGCCATTTTCCTCGAACCTCTTGACAAGCTTGACTATTCCAGGACACGGTATGGGGCCTTTCTTCGTCGTCAGTCCTTTCGTCGTGCGAAATTTTCGCAACGCAATAATTGCTGACTCTCCGTTCAAATAGAACAACTTCACCAACAACGCTCGATCGGGTAATGATAACATTCTGAAAGCGAATGAGAAATTGTCGAGTATCACGGCCTTTTATCGCAAGATTAATTTGCATATTTTTGCTGAATCTCTCGATGTTTGCGCCATCTATAGGTGACTTTTTTAACTAAAACTTTTTTTGCTGAAAAAAAAAATCCGACTACCTTGTGAGCCCTTTCTTGCAAGCCGCACTTCTTTATCTCACTTTCTTCTTTTTTTATGAATTTTTAAAATTGTAACGAACTTTTGGCTCACCTGGTATATGGTTATAATTATTTTCTTATTGGGTACCCTATCCAAGTTTATACTTTTGATTTGTGATGCTATAAATGAAAATTTCCTCCTTAAAAAGTATTTTCGGTTTATTGACATTTAAGTTTGAGTAAATATAATAATTGGCATTTATATCATAAACAAATTTGCATACTATTGCTCTTAAATTTTGATACCGAATTTGTTTATTTCTAGAAACTCGTATATTTAAATTATTCTTATTCTTGTATGCAAGTTTCTTAGTCTAGGTCATGTGCTAAGTGTATCATAGACGAACAGTATAGGTTTGTACGAATTTTGTAGAATTAATTTTTGCTAGGAAAAAAAAATTGATTTTTAAGGTATATGATATGTTTTGAAGCCAATTATGTTTCCAAAAGAGAAACGAAATTATTATATTAAGTATTGAAATTTTATCCTAAGTTTGAATATAATATAAAAGAAATATTTTAAGTTAGATATTGTTTCATTGTTTTAAAAATGTTGATATATTTTGTGTGCATACTAATGGTAGGCTACTATGGTTTTCCAACTGAAAACAAAAATTAATTTATTAAATATTATAATTTCATGTAAAATTGAAACAATCAATATTGTTAGTTAAGTATTTCGGTTTTGTTAGAAGCGAGTTAAATTAGGCTTAGATTAACCATTAATTCATTCTTGGGAAAAGGTAAAAAGCAGGACTTGTGTGTGTGTTAGTTTTAGCTTCGGAGCTCCAGGTAAATGTTGACTCAAACGTATCTAGTATATCTATTAAACAAGCTATTATATTAAGAGCCCTAACTATGATGATGATTTTGTGAAAGAATTGTTCCTTTCTATAATCGATGAAAGAAAAAAACAAGAACAAATTGAGAAAGAGAAAATTTAAATAGAAACTGAAGAACGGAGAAGAAAAGCTGAGATAGAAGCTGAATAATGGAGAAAAGAAGCCGAGAGAGAACTTAGGAAAGCTGAAATAGAAGCTGAAGAACGGAGAAGAGAAGCAGAAAGGGAACATGAATTAGAAAAAACTGAGATTAGAAGATCAATTGAAACTTACAAATGGATCCCCCAGTGAAGATGCGCAATATTCTCGTAAAGATCTTCAAGGAATGATCCATAGATATGATGTAAAAGAAGAAATTATTCTATGTTTAATTATTTTTGAACGCCAGGTACGTCCTGCCTTAATACCTAAAGAATCGTGGGTTTCATATTTGTTAGGCTTACTGCCATATGAAATCACTCAAATAATTGCACGTGAGCCAGAACAAGAAGCACAGAACTATAATTATGTTAAGAAAGTTTTATTTAAAAGATTTAAACTGACCCCAGAGAAATTTAGACAATTGTTTGTAAAACAACAAAAGGAAATTATTATCATGAACTTTATAATTATTTTTATGGACGGATTAATGGACTTAAAGTTGATACCTTTGAAAGGATAAGTGATTTAATCCTAACGGATCAGATTAAAAAGAGATCTCCCCAAGAATTTAAAGAATTCGATTTAGATGAATAGGGTAGTATAAACAATCCACTTCATTTGGCAGAGAAATTAGAAGAATTTGAGGACATTAAAAAAACTATCAAACCAATTAATGTGATGAAGAATACTATTCAACATCAAAATCAATGATCATATATAGCCCTCCTCACAGGTTTGTGAAACGTGATAATAATCATAGGAATAAAAATTTTAAGACAGAGAAGAAAGATCTTAAAGAAGGATTTTAAGACAAAAGTTTTGAAAAAAGGAGACTTTTGAAATGTTTTGAATGTAATTGTACTGATCATTTGAGACCACATTGTCCTTTAATTAAAAGGCACCTCCTTAATTCTATAAATAACGTAGGAGAAGAAGTGATAAAGGAATTACTCAAACCATATGCAATTATTGGGAAACTGAATGGAATTAAATGTGAAATTTTGTGAGATACTGGAGCCACAATAGATATTGTTAGTAGGAAGTGTGTGTTACCTGATGATATTACTGGTGAACATGTTTGGGTACAAAATCCTTTGGATTTGAATCCCACTTGTTTAACAATTGTAAAAATTGTGCTGGAGTAGGAATTAGAAAATGTTATTACAAAGGCGCTGCTATTATTACAAATGAATTGGATCGTGGTAGATACCTATTAGGAAACCGAACAGCCTCATTAATAGAAGAAAAGAAGGAAAATAAGAATTTGGTAGATGAGGTAAATAATGTGCAACCCAGAAGTCAGAAACGTATAGAAAAGGAGTTAAAGATGAACTCAAACATAACAATAAAAGATTTGGAAACAAATTCCAACGAAGAGGTTGTGGAAAAGAAAGAATTAACAGTTTTACCAGAAGCTCAGTCTGATGATCCTTTAGTTTCCTTACTTAAAATTTATAAAGAAAAATTCAAAGAATGCCAAAGAACTATTGAGGATCTCAAACCATTGTTTAAACAGGGTGAGAATATCGAGTCTGGAGAAGTCAATAAAACAAATTATGTAATAAAAATTAAACTGTTACTTAAAAGAAAAATAGATAAATTAGGACATGAAAATTTTTTATTAGTTGTTCCTGAGGAGTTCAGAAAAAAACTAAAAATAGTTTGTCGTGAAGGTACATCTGCTCATCTTGGAGTTACTAAAACAAAAGACAGACTAGCTCGAAATTTTTACTGGCCAAATTGTTACAAAGAATTTGTAAGGTCCTGTGATCCTTGTTGAAGAGCCGGAAAAGTTGGAGAGGAAAAGAAAGCTCCTATGAAAGTTGTACCAATAATATCTGAAGTTTTTAGAAAGATAAATATAAATGCTGTAGGTACTTTGCCTGTCACACCTTCAGCAAAAAATATATGCTTACTGCTTCCAAATATCCAGATGCTGTTGCTTTAGAAAATATATCATCCGCATCAGTTGTTGATGCATTACTTCAATTGTTTAGCCGAATGGGCTTTCCTAAAGAGATCCAACATGATCAAGGAACCTCTTCTATGAGCGCTCTAACTACAGAATTTCTTGAGAGATTTGGAATAAAAATAATACATAGTTCGGTGTTACTTCCACAAAGTAATCCTGTAGAACGATCCCACAGAACTATCAAACAAATTCTTAGAGTATTATGTTCAGAATCTTCCCCAGATTGGTAGCCGCATATTCGTGCAGCTTTGTTTGCTTTAAGAACTATAACTCACGAGTCAACCGGATTCTGCCCTGCAGAATTAGTTTTTATGGAAAAAACTTAAGATCACCAATAATCTTACTCTATGAACACTGGTCACAGCCTGAAGAAAAGCAAAATTCTGTTGTTGAATATGTTTTAAATCTTATCAATTGACAAAAACGATGTCAAAATCCAGCTGTGGAAAAAATGGAAGAATGTCAAGAAAAGCGAAAGACTTATTATGATAAAAAACAGTGTTAAACGAGAATTTAAAGAAGGAAGCAAAGTTCTTGCTTTGGCACCTTCTCTTGCAAATAAATTAGCTGTTCAATGGCATGGCCCAGGAACAAATGAATCAAAAATCTCTGATACTAATTATTGTTTCCTTGCCTAATAAGAAAGAGAAATCGCAAATTTATCATGTGAATTTACTAAAGCCCTATTACAGTAGATCCACTGCTATAAATCTTGTTGAGATAGATGAGATGAAAGATCCTCGAGATTTAGAAATTGAATTCCCATTTATTGAAAACAACCCAAATATTTTTAATTGTTATGGATTAATTCAAAAAAATAATTTAGAAGAGAGATTAAGTAAAGGACAGATTCGATTCTTAAGGGACTTGTTATGTAAATATTCTGACATATTTTCGAATGAACCTGGATTAACAAATACTGTAAAACATGATATTGAATTGATTTCCAACAAACCAGTACGTGCTAGACCGTACAGAATGTTACCCCGACAAAAGAAAATTTTAAAAACTGAAATAAATAAAATGTTAGCTAATAAAATTATTGAGGCGGGATTGTCTAATTATACTTCTCGCATGATATTAGTAGAAGTCCCTGGTAGAGAATCAAGGCCTTGTATTGATTACAGGAAATTGAATGAAATTACAAAAACTGAATATTTACCACTCCCTAATATTGAGGAAAGGATTGAAACTGTTTCAAGTGCTAAATTTATTACAATAATCGATTTAGCAAAAGGCTATTGGCAGATTCCCCTTACTAAGAAAGCTCAACAATTGGCGACTTCTGTAACAAATTTTGGTTCTTACAGACCACTTAGAATGCCATTTGGCTTAAAGAATGCACCATATTTTTTCTGTAAAATAATAACCGAATTGTTACAAGGAATGGAATCTTTTGCGATTCCATATTTAGATGACATTGCCATATTTTCGAATTATTGGCAATCCCACCTTATTTATTTAGATGATGTTTTTCGGCGAATTGAAAGAGCAAATTTAAAGATCAAACCTTCTAAATGTGTTTTTGTTGAGAAATATGTCAAATAATTAGATTAAATGGTTGGCCAAGGTAAAAGAACTTCCTCAGAATTAAAAATTGATGCCATAAAAATTTTTCCAGTTCCGACAACTAAAATAGAAATTCGGGCTTTTCTAGGTTTGTCTGGTTATTATAGAAGACATATTCCTAATTATTCCATTATAGCAGCTCCCTTGACAGATAAATTAAAAGGGAAGTCAAGGAAAGAAAAGATAGTGTGGTCGGAGGAATGTAAGACAGCTTTCAAAGAATGAAAAATAAACTGAGTGAAAAACCAAAGTTATACTCTCCTGACTATGAAAAAGAATTTATATTGGAAACTGATGCATCCAATGAAGGAATTGGTGTAGTATTTTCTCAACTGGAGGAAGAGGAAAAAGAACATACTATCTCATACCTTAGTAGGAAATTTATAGAAACAGAGAAAAAAATATTGTATAACAGTGAAAAATGTTCTGCAGTCTTCTGGGCAGTGAAAAAGTTACAATGCTACTTAGATGGATAAAAATTTAGAATTGAAACTTATCATAACCCATTAGTATGGTTAAATTCCAATGCAATGCATGGGTCATTAGCATTGCAGCCCTTTAATTTTGAATTAATCCATCGAAAGGGGGTTTGCATAAGAATGCTGATGTTCTAAGTAGAATTCGTAAATAGAAAATTTTTAGTTATTATTTTCACAAACATTTTCTCTTAATTCATATTGTCTTATTTTGTATCATATTAAATTTCAAAAATAAAAAATACTAATCTTTAAAATACTATACCAAAAATAAAAGTAACATAAATTTTTCATTTTATTTTATAGTTATGTGGTTAAGCTTATTATGATTTGTTATTAGTTATTTGAGTATATATATATATATATATATATATATATATATATATATATATATATATATATATATAATTATAAGACTTTTACTCATGTAGAAGTCCTTCCGGAGAGGGAAAGAGTTGTAACGTGCTAATAAGACGAGGATAAGTACAGCGCATGAGCGTCAGATTCTGCGGCCCTCCTCCTTTCTGATTATATTGTTTTTGTTTACCTTAGATAGTAGAATGTATTCTCAGACAGACAACGCACTAGAGGTGCGCTTGTGGCGGCGTCCGCCAATGATATTGTCATAACTATTAAGTTGAATGTTGCATTTAAAATTTATGTAAATAGTAAAACTTATGTATACTTAAAATTTATCTTCATCAATAAAATAAATTAAATTGAAATTGTCTTCAATTGCCTTGCCACCTCGGTACGCTACCCTGTGTATTTCCTACGTAACATTTCTTTTTGTTTTGTTTTATTTTCATAGGATGTTAATTGAATCTGGTCTATGCTTCTGAGTACGAAAACGTGGGTCAAAACGATTCAAAATTTTAAATAGATGTCGCTAGTGGACAGCGATCATTGCATATGCTTACAGACAACACAGAGTAAGTGTTTTTAGGGAGTAAGAGTACTTACTTTGGTAGTTCGGACGGGAGGAGGTGCTCTACCGATAATTGTTTGATATGATAATGTAACCGGCGCGAGTAGGCACTATAGCAAACTAGCATTGTCCTATTTAAATGTTGCTGTTTGTGTCCAATATTTCTAGAATAAAGTGTGTCCATTTTTTTAAAACTGTGTTTTATTTGTAAACCAATGACACTCTTCTATATATATATCTCTATAAATAAATGTATATATATATATGTGTGTGTATATATATATGTGTGTGTGTATATATATATACATAAGTTATGTATATATATATATATACATACATATATATATATACATAAGTTATATAGATATATATATATGCATACATATATATATATATATATATACATATACATACATATATGTATATATATATATACACACATATATGTATATATATATATTAAATCTTGTAAAATATTTTACTATGGTGAAATTTGTGTTAAATTAAAATACATCTCCTAAATATTGTAGCATTCTGCGTCTCTCCATGTGTAAAAACTTTCTTTTCAAATTATTAAATAAACATTTGATATTTAAGCTAGTCATTTATAAAATACATTGACTGCACTGTTTTATAAAAGGAACATTGGTGAATTTTTTTGATAAAATCTAAGCCCCAGATATATTTTATACATTTTATAATTAATTATAATGTAAATCTCTCGAAACATTAAAATAAAAAGAAGAAAATGTAGTATTACAATTTAGAGTTTGCAAAATTACTAAAACATTTTTTAATCTTGAATAATTTTTTAAAAATAATTTTATAGTGCAAAGAATAGGACTGATACCCAATCATGATTCTCAATTTTACTTAAAATCAAGCAGATAATTAATTCTCAGTTTGTTTAGTTTTCAATGCCACTAACATTTTTAATGAAAAAATAATTAAAGAACACTGACAGTATAAAAACAGTATATAGTTTAAGAACCGACAATCCACTTAAATTTAATAAGCATTAAACAGTTACCTAAAAGATTATTTGTAAATAAAAAATTTAAAAGTTAAGTTATAAAAAAAATTAAAATAAATGTGACTATTATTAAAAATTTAAGATGGGTAACTTTCTTATAAAGTGTGCGGAAGTTTTAAAATTACAAACAGTATGTCTAAGAGCTAACTTCAAATTTAATAGTAGACTCTAATTGAAAATAAAAGTTCAGTATAGTTTATCAAATTTATTAAAATACGTGTTGGAGTCTTATAACTAAGTAATGAATTTTAGTGGACTGTATACTTTAATAAAAACAACATTTATTTAAAACATAACAAAACATTAAAAAAGGGAAGATGGACAGCATCTGTCACCTTCCAAAGTTACAGATACTGTCTTCCAAAATGGAGTAAACAGCTCCCTCATTTGGGTGAGTAGGAGCGTCATCTATATTATAACGGAAACCTTAACAGACTGCCCCGGGTTGAAAAGTTAATTTCAAAACAATATCATGAATTTAATTAACATTATGCAATTAAATTCCGATTTTCCCTTTCATTTGTATCTTAGTTGTTGAGAGTATAACGTAGAGAAAGGGAGATGATAAGTGAACTTGGAAGCTCAAAGCATCTTCATTTATGGTTTCGCTGTTCGTTAATATGGTGTTTCCGGATTAGATTTGTCTTTTCACATATTTGGCAAATCTTCTGATTTTTACATTCCGAAATCTTATGAGATTCGAAACAAAAATGTTTCTTTTTTATTTCGTTATAGCGGTCATTAATAAACATTTCATGAAATTTTTTACCGATGAAAACTAACCGGACGAATGGAATTTGATTTTTATCTCATCAAACTTTTACTTTTATAATAGTTTTCACTTTTAGGCCTTACGTATGAAGATTGATTTACTTGCATATTTTCCAATATTTGACTACGCTTTAACAAAAATTTAATAATTTCTTCCCAATTCGGAAGCTTATTTGAGACTTGAGTTATTCCGTATTGCTTAACCGTTTATTTTATCTAGTTTTTGGGAAATAATATTGATTAGCATTAATTCCGATAATTTATTCAATTCTAAATCTAACAATTTCAGTGCTCTTAAGTGTTTTAAAATATTGTTCGTAAATTTTCTCAATTCTTTTAATGATTTATGAGTTAATTTCTCTAAAGATAAAATTGAATTTATATGTGTGTTGGCTATTAATTTCTTGTTTTCATACCTTTCTTTCAGAGTTTTTAATAAAGAACTAAAAGTGTCATCTGTTGTTTGAATGAATTTTGCTTCACCTTTTAACGATGCTTGTAAATAATAAGTGTCTGCGTTTTATTTAAATCATTATTTTTAAGAATCAAATTAAGAATAAAAAACGGACTTTTAAAAACATTCCAATTTTCATAATTATTAAAAAATATGAGTAAAGGTATTTCAGGGAGTTTAACCTTAGATGCATTTTAACATTCATTTTGTTTCTTATCAAATTCATTTGTACTTTTGAATTGAGAAATAAGGAATTTCAGCTTACCTCAATTTTATCCAGGCTTTCTTGAAGCTCCTCTAAGTTGTTCACGTATTCATCAATATTTACTTCTTCAGGTAAGGCACAGAACTCGTTTCTTATTTCATCAATAGTCTTATTTATAACTTGAACGTTATCCAACTCTTGTAAAAAGTTCTATCTGACTTTCAGTTGTTTCCTGACATTCCCGTGTAAAGAATTCAAACCTTACGATTTTTGTTTCGATGGCTCTTCGCTGCTGATTCAAAAACAGTTATTTGTTACTTTGCCATAGTTTTGTTATCTTGTTTCCACTGATTAGCTCCGATTCGATAATTTTTTTTGCATGCAATCATAACTATTTTGCATATGTAAAAAAAACACTACACTTTCCATAATTTTCAAAATATTGCATTCAATAGAATGATAAATCAATTTCTAGACAGACTTTCCTACCCATAAAATCTCACAAGCCACAGTTAGTTTTTCTGAATGAAGCATCTTACTATGCTTGAGATAAAAATATTTACACAAGATAAAGTATGTACAGAAGATAAAATATGCAAGATAAAATATTTCTAAGGGCATTAGTATAATATCTTGTGTTAAGCAGAGGATGTTTGGTAGAAATAAATATAATGGCTGAAAATTTTCAACGTAAAAAAATTCAGCCCTTTACAGAAATATGAGCATTTTACTTCATCGCTTCTAAGTTACTGAAATAAAATGAATAGCATTTCTAAATGTATGTTTTGTAATAAGATTCTTTCTTTTGCATCAAGAAAGAATTTTTAAAAGAAAATTTTATTGATTTGAAGGCTTTTTTTAAATAGATAAAAAGAGATAAACATCAGCAAACATTTTTGTTCAATCAGAAGGCTGGAAGTTTTATTTCATTCGAATCTGTGACTCCAGCAAAACTTTTGTTGTTGTCTTATGACAGCTAAACTGGCACATCGTGGGGTGTGCTGCTCCACTTTTCCAACTGAACCATATTTTGTTGAAGAATCCAACTTCCTCAGCACACATATGCCATAGGGACCCGTTTAAAGGAAGGATAAAGACAAAATAGGCAGAGAGAGAAAGTAATCCATGCCCGAATCGGTATTCGAACCCAAGATTTCCCTTTTCGCATTCAGGCACTCGGGTCAATAGACATGGGGAGGGACAGCAAAACTTTTGTAAAACACTTGTATCATTTCTTTGCAGCTGTATTCTGCATCACTGTGAACGACTGTATTCTTCATAGCACAAGAAGCTAAAAAAATAAGTAATAATGAATATTTCAGTGATGTTCATTTAAAATTTGGGAAAGAAAAATTAATTGGATAAGAAAGGAATTAACAAACTTTCAAAAATGTACATTAAAAAAAAGCATACCTAATAAATAAAAATTTCTTCTAAGCGAAAATTTAAGCGATGATGAAAAAATATTTATATTTTTACATAGCATTACTTGCATTTTACGTAATTTTACATATCAAGCATATGCTAGTTACACACATTTTAATGAGTTATTAAAGAAAAAGAAATCATAAATGAAATCTTACATACTTAAAAAATATGTATAGAGGTGATCAAAAAAGCAAAACACAATTTATTATATACTATTTCATTTTTCTCAGAAGCAAAAACTAACCTTGAATATAATGTTAGTTTTTATAAATAGCTTAATAATTCAAAAACATTAATTTAATTATAAAATTAAAAATTTAACTACGTGCAGAAATTTTAATTGCGGAATGCAATAAATAAGCAAGAAAAATAACGCATAGTAATTTTCTCGCTTACAGAAATTACAACACTTAAATATATTTGTTTATGTCTCCCATTTAATTTTTTGAACATATCAGAAAATAAAATTTATACAAATGAATATTCTATAATTATATATTTAGGACAAAATAGAATCAATTAACTAATTTTTAGCACTTAACTTGAGGAAAATTATCTTCAATTTCCCGCTATAATTTGCTGGATATACTCAAATGTCCGGTAAATATTCAAAATATAAATATTTTCATATCTTTAGATATATGAATGTTTGATTGGAATTTAACAATTAATGTAAATTAATATGGCAATATAAAATTAAAAAGTAGATATAAATTTAAAATTACTTTTAAAATTTATAACTTCAATTAAAAAAACCCATTTTTCTCTATTGAGATTAACAACAATCTGTACATGCTCATGATATTGTCTCATTATATAATCAAATTTATAAAATATTGAATAATTTAATTGCAATATGGAAATTGAATATGCAATATACAATTGTTATGGAATAATTTAGTTGCAATATTTTAGCAAACAACTCATTGTGTTATGATTTATCTTGAATTTAATAGCTCAAAATTTTAAACATATTTCAGAAATTTTTCAGTCTCCGATTTTGAATTCACCAAAGTATTTTTATTAAAATTAATGATTCAACAGACAATCTTTGACTGTCACTTGCAGAACTCTTTATAAACCCATGAAATCATTAACTCACTCATTAAATAATCAAAAAATCAAATATGAGACAAAAGTTTGAATTGAAAATTTTTTTTTACTGAACAGTTACACCTTTACTCCTTTAACTTAATTTCATTGTTAAATATTTGCTTCCTATAAAGAATATATTCACAAAATAAACATAATTTCTTTTAAATACAAAAAAAAAAAAAAAAAAAAAAAAAAAAAATAATTGGTGTGTTTCTAAGCAAAGAAAAATTTAAAAGCTTTTCAAATTGCAGAGATATGTTGTGTATATCAACAAGAAGTTATTGAATGAATTATCAGTATTATAAAATTACAAAAAGAAACATCACAATTTAAAAACCTATCTTAAATTTTTTTAAAGTAAAATTATTTAAAATTCAACGTTTAAAATCAGAAATAAATTTTAAGTTCAAAATTAAACGATAAATCATTCAAACAAACTAAAATAACTACAATGTCAAAATCGAAAGCTACAGTATCCTAAATAAAAAATTTCTTTGTGTTTAAATTTTTTAATAAACTCAATGAAGAAGAATCCTTAAGTAAAAAAGAAGGTTCAAAATCATTGTTGTATCTATATTTGAGAAGCAATTAAACATCTTATAAATCGAAATTACATTCAGTTTCTTAAATATTCGTTATGATATTCACTAGCTAGTTTCCATTAAGTTAATTTAATTACAGTTACTTTTTGTTATAATTAGATATTTCATTTTGTAATTTATGCCTTCATTTAAATTTCATACCATTTATTTTTAAAAGTGAAGTACGTATGCTAATTCATTTTGAAAGTATTTTTACATATGTATGTGTGTATGCATGTGAAGTGATATGTTTCTTTTCTAATGCCCGGCTACCCTGAGCCCTATTTAGCTCTATGATAGGCGAAGTAAGGGTATCTCATATAGTGGAGCACCCCAGTGGGTGTGCCGTCTTTGCCACGAAAGTGAAGGGATAAAGAAAGACAAACACAAAGAGAAAAATCCATACTCGAACAGGAATCGAATCAGGAACCAACTGCTTCTGATTTCGGGACGCTAACCTCTGCGCCATCAGTCGCCTGGGAAGAGATATGTTTTGCTTTTTGTTAACGTTACAATTCCTACATTTCGTCCAGAAGCATAAGAACTAAACAATAACTTCAAATCTTTATAATTACATGAGGTTTGGAGTGTCCTCTGAAATACATTTTATCTGCGATTGAGATGATACGACAGATGATAAATATTTCATTAATAGAAAAATCAAAAGCTCTTTTACTGAAAATATCTAATTTGTAAGCCTTCATTGGGATTCGCTTATATTTCGATTTCATTTAGCATTAAAAATTGCATATTTAAATTTTGCACAAATATATAGTAACCTCTAAAGTCCCCATGGTTACCTTAAAGCTTTGAATGTTTTCCCTGAAAAAAAATCCATTCACGACTGACAATAAATGCCAAGTATTTCATAAATAAAGAAACGATTTTTATTAAAAAAAATTTTAAATCATTTACAGAGATTTATAAATGAATTAAAATTATTCACCCGCCTTTTTATAATAATTATTGATCCAAAGATTTATTCTTAAAATTTTTATCCCAATTATCATACTATAAATTTGCTGCCGAAAAAGGCGAGGAAAGAGATTGCTTGCTTAATACATTGCATATCTTTCAAGAGTGTACGAAGATGTTTATAGCTGAAAATTAACTTAATTGAAACACGCCAATAAAATATTTCCTAAACAACTTTCTGAAAATGAGAAAACAATGCAAAATTGAAACTTGATTTATTATTTTAAATAACATAATTGGTGAACAAGTTAAACATTTCATGAAAAACTTATTTAAATTTTTAATCAAGCATCATGGTTAGTTTATCAGAAATATGCCCACATACAACTTTACGAAACTTCATGAAAAAAAAGCATTTCCCTCCATAACAAAACAATAGATATAATCGTCTACAAGCAGCTTCTAAGTATGAAGCAGTGTAAATGAGAAGCTTCATGAAATTTGTGAAGCATATAAAACACCAATGCACATGTGTATCAAATGATAAACTGATTTACCTGCATAATAATAAAAACTCTTT
The DNA here is from genome assembly GCA_030067965.1 of Latrodectus elegans. Lineage (NCBI taxonomy): Eukaryota > Metazoa > Arthropoda > Arachnida > Araneae > Theridiidae > Latrodectus > Latrodectus elegans. The sequence continues at coordinate 10,458,910 of CM057821.1, forward strand.
TACAAGACATAGTTACATTAAATCTAACTTTAGAATTCTACCTATAGGTAGGTAATTGTCATCAAAACAATATTTAAAATAAATGTTGCTATTCATTTTCAAATTCTACTTTCTCATATTACAGAAACTTTTTTTTTATAAATTGACTCACAATCATTGTTTGTTAAATAAGTTCACACAGGATAGAAAACATTTTGGAGAGAAATAGGCGAGACATTCCCTCATATTAAAGGGACTGATGCCGAAAATTTTGTTCTTACGAATATGTTCATGTTGCTCAAGTAATAATGATGTAATCCTAAATTTATTTTTTATTCAGACACAGAAGAAATACGTATATTAAAAATTTTTTCTTGTAAATCAATTTCAAAGCATTGCAAACTGCATTCGTTAATGTATGTATGATATAAATAACATATATAAAAGTTAACAGTTGAATATATTTTCATTCTGCACTAAATTATATCATGACAACACCATTTATTTGTAAGTAGAAAATTATTTAATATTAATTTATACAATTTGCTTGAAAGAAAAAGCTACTACGTATGCAATTTTCTGTCTGTTGCATATATATGGAGAGAAACAGCCAGTTTCACAATTTTTCCTTATATAAAACAATGAAAAGTTCTGTTACGCTAAGAAATACTTCTGTTTTTAGCTCAAATTTGCATATTTTATTCGTCAAAATTGAAATGTTAACTCTAAGTACAGCTTGAATGTAAATATTTCTATCTGTAAACAGTAATTTATTATAATTTTATTCGAAAAGACTGGTAAATTTTGTTTTGTTGAGCCTCAATTCATACTTTGATACTGCTTAGTAAACGCCTAAATTTTGAAAATATTTAAATATTCAAGGGTAAAATATCTTTCAAAAGGGCTTTCGCAAATAAGGAGCTGTATTTCACTAGTCGCAAAGGGAAGAAAAAAAAAAAACTCCCATTCACTTTGCGCAACAGAGCTGCATTCAAAAAGATAAAGAGCAACATCTGTTTACTGATGTTCAACAATGACTGGGATCGAACATGATATTCCATATTTTACAGGTGCCTTTTCTGCCACTAAGGTATGGTGAATTCATTTTATGGCACTTTGAAACTAAATTTTTTTTACCTACTTTTGAAATTGATTTAAAACATACAGTAGTATGAGGAAACAAATGCGTTATCCACTGAAACATAATCTTCAATTAAATTTGAATTAAAAAAATTTTAACTCAAATTTTAAAACCCAAAACAGTTTTAAATTAAGGTAATTGAATTTTAAACTTTTTTCCATTTTGATTCTATGCTAATTTGACAAGAGCATAGTAGGCAGCTAATTGCCGGAGGTGGTTGTAAGACATTTTCATATACATAGTGTCTTTTTTTGGAAGACTTTTCACTGGTAAAGGGACTTATAAGTGCGTCACAGTAGAGGAAAAAACTAAAATTCTCATGAATCATCTACAAAACAAGAACATTCTAAGCCATGCACTTGTAGAAAGTCAATGTTCAACATGTATCACGGGTTTCACAAAAGTGGGTGAGAATGATTTCTCGATCTTTTATGCTTGGAAGAGCGATGTCCAACTGAAAGGCCATAGTGATCAGAACAATTTATGATATTTGTAGCTTATCTTATTCCATAATTCTATGTATACACCAAGAGAAATGTGCCCTCCTGACAGCAGAATGATTGGCAATCTGTTTTCAGATGTACAAATTGGAATGTTGTTGTTCCAGCAGCATTCCTGCACCTAACTCTGTGTTGGGCTCTGTCAGTTAGACAAAATTTGCAGGAGGAGTCTTTGTGATTGTGAGGCAGGGATGAAGCGGAAGACATCCAATATTTGGCTTGCCACCTCCAGAAATATCATTTCATTTGGTGGACTTTGCGACTACGACTTATTTAACGTGCTCCAGTTACGATTAGTGAACACGACAAATCTTCGGTTAATCTGGGATTTCAACTCACTTGCATCCAATGGTTAAAATGACGCCTTAACCAATTAGGCCACCCCGTCCTCACAATTTAATTTGTTGCTGCACTAGCATGAATTCCTGTACCTAGCCCTGAGTTGGCTATTAAGCACGAAGTAGTAGTGAGCACGAAGACTCTATCCGGCTATTTCTATATATCTGGGCTCAACCAGATATATAAAAATAGCCGGATAGAGTCTTCGTGCTTTAGAAACATGGATCAACAGAAGACCTTCAATATTTGGCTTGCCAACTCGAGTGGTATCATTTCACTTGGAGGACATTGCGACTACATCCAGTTTTAACGTGTTTCAGTCTCCTTTAGCGAACATGATAGATCTTCTGTTACGCTGGAATTCGAACTCATTATCTTACGATAATGAGAACGACGCCCTAACCAACCAGGCCACCGTGGCCTACAATTTGAATTGACGAGCCAACGTCAAGCGCGGATGTTTTTTAGTGGTTCAATATCCACATAAAGTTCCATTGACGTATATTATACTGTCCCCTACGTGCAGAAAGTGACTTCAAAGTGCCCAACCAATTATAGAAAGTGGTTACTTTTTCGAGGGCAATGAGGTTAGAGTAAATGTAGGGAAGTAACTCATTTTGCTGCATTGAATACATTGAAGTAGGCGTTGAGAATTATGATATTTATATTAAGAATGATGACCAAAAAACTTAAATTTTTTCTCGAAACAAATTTAGAAATTTATATTTATTAACTAAGACTCTCTAATTAACATAATCTATAATTTGTCTCACGGAAATATTTATGCAAATCTGAATAATGCAATTTTATGAGGTATCACTGATATATGCAATCATTATGTTTAAAAATATAAACATGGAATATTTTTGAAATTAAAATATTTTGTATAATAAAGTCATGATTTTTTTTGTCAGTTCTTTCTTTTCCAAGAGCAAATTCCCACACATTTTAAGTAAATTTAAAGCGTTATCTCAAAATATCTTACTTTATTCCTTCCCGCCGTTTGATAAAAAATAAAAGTAAATCAATCATTCTTGGATATATGGATCCCTTCATATATCCAAGAATGATTGATTTGATTGGCTTAGCTGATCCTGAAAAGGATATAAATTATCCTAGAATGACCTAAATATTATGGAATTGTTGCTTCAATGTTGCACGAAACAAAATTTATTGTTTTCCTTTCTGAGTGATCAAATGCGCTTCACACTTTCGGGAATTTAATATAAACATTTCACATTAAATAACAACATGATTACGGACTACTTTTCCAATACATTTAGTTTTATAAATTTTCATAAGACACATATTTAAAAATATTAAAATAAATATGGAGCAATTTATGATACCATTTTTCGTTTACGTAATGTATAGCAAAACCTAATTAAAAATGTTCATACTGCAATAAATTTTAGAAAAAGTTTGAATTTTTAATGGAAATATAAATTACAAATTGATAAAAAACTTAGCATTTAATTGTGTGACTTCAAACTATATTAATATATTTTAAAGAGTTGATATATTATGCAACTAAATACAGGAAAAAACTTTAAAATAACATACGTATTCAAAATTTGCCTTCTCCAAGAAGAATTTAACATGTATTTTCTCTTTTTTGACGTTGTGTTTCGTATCTGCTATACTATATTGTGCAGCGTTTAAAAATTTTGAGTTTTTGCATTGAGTTCCTCAAAATTAAACAAAATCTTTTAAGACAATAAACCTATCTTCTGCAAATGAGGTGGATTTTCAGTAAATCATGTCATGTCATATCGTTTATTTACTAACCTGTAAAAAAATTATTTTGCATAAAACTGCTACGAAAGTAAAGGAAAAAAACATCATTTCCAAATTAATTATATTCTAAACATGTCGCAGAGGCTTTCTTTATTCCTAATGGACACAAAAATTTTTACCACGAGAACTGAAACGAAATAAATATTAATTCATAAATGAACCAATTACGTCATTGCAAACGAATTTTCTTACAGTATTACATCATTAATACCAGAGTTATATAAATCATGCCACTGGTGAATCCTTTGGGACAACAGTCCCCAAATAAGAAATATTTTGTGAACTTTTTACTTCTGAAATGGTTGTTCTCCTGTGTCAATTCTCTCTGATGAAAGCTAGTTTTCAAAGTTTTTGCAGAAGTTTTAAGGAGGAAGATTGAAAAAATATCGGAAATGAAAAGAAAATGCGATTTTAAGTAGTATTTTGATGACAAAAGCGGGTTTATAGCTTGATTAATGTGTTGTCTACATTGCAACTTAGATGAATCGTTGCTTGTGATTGCTTCTTAAGGGCATGCGTGTATTAGAATTCTGTGAGTACTTAATTACATGGACATTGCATTTTATGTTTCATAGGAATGATTTTGTCTTCAAAGTATTTAACGAATAATGATAAATTAGATTTTTGCTTCCTGATTAAAAAAAAAAAAATTAGTGATATACAGACTTTTTTTTTATGATCTTATAAGGGAAATTTGTTTACAGTGAGATCTAATTATGATATAAAAAGTTAATGGCAAATTACTATTCCATATTATCATCAAGAATGATATTATTCTGTATAGTGATTTAATACCGATATTTTAAAACGAATTTACTAAAATTTTAATGAGTGAAAGAATATGAAAATGATTCTGAGATTTTAATAAAGCTTATACTTTCAAAAGAATCTTACTTTTTTCTGGCCAAAACAATATATTTGACACTGAATTAAGCGGTTGTTAATTTCGAATAAATTTACTCCCGAGGAAAACTCTGAAACACAAATTTACAAAATCAAAAATGTTAGTTAGGGACATTAATTTCGCTTCAAAAAATATCTTTGATTGCACATCGTACATGAAAAAAAATTTTTAAGGAATAAATGTAATTTTAATGAGATTTAAAATAATATTTAGCCTTTTCTTCATTCAATTCAAAAGCATTTTATAACAAAAACAGAATATACACGTTTTGAAACATTTTAATCTTACAAATTTGAACTTTTCTAGATCGAGCACACTTTCTATATCTATAGTTTTTAAATTTAAAATATGATGAAATACAAATATTAAAAAATACTTTGCTTAAAGAACCAGGTTTTTGGTTGCAAACATATTAATTCATATTGATTCAACAATTTGTTTATATTGTACCGAGCTTTGGGGTTCGTGTAGATTGAGAGTTAAATAAAGCAACCACTCAATAAACACAAGACTTTTATTCGTAAAACTTCCACTAGAAATACCAGCTGCATCAATCACAATTATACAGCTACAATTCGTCAGATACAATAAGTAACAGCTTCTAATCACAGGTCTCAAATACCTCAGGCAGAGAACAGCTTCTCTAAACTAGCAGTCACGACTAATCGTCTTCACTCACTGACTGTCTTCACAAAACACTTCTAACTATGTCGGGCTGCGGTATTTACACCTGACTTGGCGGGGAAATCTACTAATTTCGCCAAGGTTCTGGATGCTTCTAGGCTATCTCGCTAAATATTGTTCCTAGAGCTTAGGTGATGGATGTTTTTAAAAGTATCTATTTCGCGCCAAGTCACCAAAAATCTCACCAAATCACCATAAATGTCGCCAAGTTTTCTCGCCAAAACATCGCAGAGTCACCAAATTATTAGAAAAAACGCTTTTAACGTATAACACGTCTAAATAAAGCAATTTTTGCCCAAAATGTAAGTATTTCCAATCTGTCTGAGATATTTTAAGACATATACAATAATTACTTATAAATTTTAAACATTGCCCCCCTCTCAAGGACTGCACGTCCCGGGCAGTACAATCCCCTGATAGGAGGACAAATTTAATGTAAAAGAATTTACGTTTTAAGAGGATACAGAGCACATTACATACACAAACAATTAAAAATACAAATACAAAAAAATGGAAAATATTAAAATTATCTATACTATTTACAAAAAGACTATGGTATACTAATTTTTACTTTACACTACCATAAGGAGCTAATCTATCATAATGTACTACCTTTGGTTTTGAAGAAGATGATTTCCTTATACGAACCATGACGTCATTCAGTCTTTTTAGGACTGTGTAGGGACCTTCCCAGTTGGCTTGCAACTTTGGAGAAAGTCCTTTACGTTGAATCGGGTTCCACCACCAAACTTAATCACATTCCTGAAAATCATGTCCTGTCGCTCTTGTGTCATACCTTGTGTTCATTCTTTCGGTCGTCAGGTTGATTCGGTCTCGAGCAAAGTTATGGACATCTTCAAGACGTGCCTGAAGGTCTCGAAGGTATTCCTCTGGCGATGAAGATGCATCCGATGGGCTACCAAACTGAAGATCACAAGGGAGACGAAGTTCGCGACCAAAGAGCATTTGTGATGGAGTGTATCCGGTAGTCTCATGGACAGCACTGCGATATGCAAGCAGAAACAACGGTAGTCAAATCCCAATCTTGCTGATTTCTGGAAACCATAAGTGAGAGATTATTTAAGATGGTTCGGTTAAACTTCTCTACCATGCCGTCTGATTGCGGGTGTAATGGCGTGGTCTGCGTCTTGTCTATTCCGAAAATTTGACACATTCCTTTAAACACAGCAGAGGTGAAATTTGTCCCTTGATCTGAATGAATTTGTAAGAGTGCGCCGCATCTGGAAACCCATTGCTGCACTAGAACCTCGGCTACTGTAGTCGCTTCTTGATCAGGGATTGAAAATGCTTCAGGCCACTAAGTAAAGTAGTCCATGACAACTAGGATGTATTTGTTACCATTTGAAGATCGTGGTAAAGGACCCAAAATGTCCAATGCTATCCGCTTAAAAGGTGCACCTACATTATACCGCTGCAACCTCCTCGGCTATGTTTCTTTGGTCCCTTACGTGCCGCACAGTCATCACAAGATTGGCACAATTTCTTTACATCTTATCTAGTTTTGCTGCAATAGAAGCGTTCTCGAACTTTCTGTAGAATCTTCATTACTGCGAAGTGGCCTCCAGTTGAGTTACTGTGCAATTCTTTCAAAACATCTGATATTCTTGATTTTGGAAGAACAAGCTGCCATTTGAAATTACGTCCATCATCGGACTCCCATTTCCTGTATTACACGCCACTTCTAATATGGAATGAGTCCCAAAGAGCCCGATATTGTTTAGTAGCTGGACTGTAGGTGGAGATGTCCTGTCAACTTGGTCTCATACTAGAAGATTCTTTTAATTCAAAAATTGAATTTATATCTGGGTCTTCTTTTGGGCTTCTCTAAGTCCTTCATCACTCCATGGGTCTGGATTCGATCGCGGTGAAACAGTAACTTGGCGTACCGAAAGATTTACTAATTGAAAGTTCTTCTCTATTCTAGAACAATATCGGCAGCTTCCGTTACACGGTCTCCTTGATAAAGCATCAGCATTTCCATAAAGAGGGCCTTTGCGATGACGTATTTCAAAGTCAAACTCTTGGATTCGTTGAATCCATCTGACTACCTGTCCTTCTGGATTTTTAAAATTTAAAAGCCGTGTTAAGGATGCGTGATCTGTCCGAAGCAAGAACTTTTTTCCATAGAGGTAATGGTGGAAATTTTCTATGGCTTTAACGATTGTTAGCCATTCCTTCCTGGTTGTACAATAATTTCACTCCGATTTCGACAAACATTTACTCCAATAAGCAATGGCATATTCTTTATCAACAATTTCCTGCGACAAAACAGCTCCGATATTTTCGTTGCTGGCATCTGTGTCTAAAATTAATAATTTTCCGGGCTGGGGATATGGAGGAACTGGCGAAGATGTCAACGCCTCCTTCAGTTGTTTAAAAGCTTTCTCATTTTCATCTGTCCATAGAAATCTCTGTTTAACCTCTGTCAACTTGTGATAGGGTCTTGCAATACTTGAAAAAAACTTAACGAATTTCCTGTAATATGTGCATAGTCCAAGAAAACTTTTTAATTGGTGTACATCTTCTGGACGACTCCAGTCCTTAACTGCAAAGATCTTTTCAAGATCTGTTCTTACACCTTCAGCAGAGATAATGTGTCCCAGATAGCTTACTTCACGTCGAAATAAATTACACTTGCAAGGATTCAGCTTCAGGTTGGCCATTTTTAATTTTTCCAGCACCTTTCGGGTGTTTCTTAGATGGTCTTAGAATGTGCGTCCTACAATAATGATATCATCCAAATATACCAAACAGGCTTCGTAGGAAAGTCCTCGTAATACTGTCTCCATCAGGCGTTCAAACGTTGCAGGTGCATTGCAAAGCCCAAATGGCATAACCTTGAACTGCCAAAGACTTTGTCCTGTGGTGAACGCAGTCTGTTCCCGATCCTCAGGATGTATCTCTACTTGCCAGTAACCACTCTTGAGATCCAAAGTCGAAAACCATTGATTTCCGGATAAAGCATCAAGTGTATTGTCAATCCTAGAAGAGGGTAACTATCTTTTTTAGTGATGTTGTTTAATCGATGATAGTCAACGCATAATCGGGGTAGAACCATCTATCTTCAAAACCAAAACAAAAGGTGAAGCCCAAGGACTCTCTGATGGCTCAATAATGTCATTCTGCTGCATTTCCATCAGAAGACATCACGAATAAGTCACGAAATGTTCAAATTGATGACATTTTCATGAGAAATCGGTTTTTTCCGTAATAATGACGTTTTAAATAAAAATTTTCTGACTTCCAAGAAATAGAATTTCTCAACAAATTTGTAAGTTGACCGAAAACAATCTCACATTTGTTTAGTAGTAATACAACGCTCTTTAATTTGAAATGCTCCGTGATCAGTTCCCACATCTACTGCATAGCGATCTGTAAATGGGTACTTCTCTCTTCAGTATGCGTGTCTTTCGAGTTGCTTGGGAGACTTCACCTATTTCTTGATTTCAACACAAATATATGACTCGTTGCCTATAAAAGTTCTCCTCGAAAGACAATATACGTCATCGATGTTAAAAAAAGCTTTTAAGAAATGTTTTCTTTTTAAACAGCTTTAAACTGGAAAAAAGAAATTCTTCTGAAAATGCTCTAATTTAAAAATTATTCTCTTGTTTCGACTGAAGCTTATTTAAGTCTCAGATGCTTTAAAAGTCCTTCATTTTTGGGTTCACGGTGTCGAATCAAGGACTTTTGCTTCTGAAGAGAGGTGATCCACTACTAGTCCACGGTGAGCTTTAACAAAAGAGCTTCTGACATCATACAGACTACAGCCTAGCTGACGAAGGCTATTGTGAAGCATCTATAATAAATTCCACGGCAATAGAACGAAAGAACTTCGACACACGTAGTGAAATGCTTTAAACATTTAATAACAACGTAACAAACCTCCGAGCAGGTCTAATTCTGTTCGGAGATTTAAGTTCCCGATTTGATCCCTACCACTGCTGAAAACGGAGGCTAAACTGCCTTACAATAGCCTCTGGATGTTAGACTGTCCATTGCGCAGTTACAAAGCTCTTTCCTTTTCTCATAATGATAAATATCACATGAATATTTGCTCCCTGGTTCGATCCAACTCTTCAAAAACGGGACAGGATTCTACGCTTTTGTAATCCACATGCATGTCTATTGGGATGGCTACTAGAAAGTTTACCTCGTTTTCCCCTTCTTCCTGATACATGAACACATTTCACGATTAATGAAACATCAGGTGCTGGATGGTCGTTAAGATACTCCAGGTTGCAGGGTAATCTACAACGCAGGGTCAAAAGTTCTTTAATTTGAGCTCACCATGGCCTAATGGTATGGTGCAGCTCTTTCGAAAAAAAAAGGTTTCAAATTCAATCCCAGTCTCTATTAATTAACGGGAAATGGGTCGGTTAATTTTTTTTTTGCATTCAGTGAAATCAAGGTGCGTGCTTGGGACTTTTCCGGTTTATCTCACTTGCAAGACATAAATACGACCCACTATCTATAAAAATCCACTCTGGAAGGCAATTACGTGATACACGTTAAGTTGTTATTAAATCTTTAAAGCATTTCACTACGTGTGTCGAAGTTCTTTCGTTCTATTGCCGTGGAATTTAGTCTAGATGCTTCACAATAGCCTTCGTCAGTCACGCTGTAATCTGTACGATGTCAGAAGCTCTTTTGTTAAGGCTCACCGTGGACTAGTGGTTGATCACCTCTCTTCAGAGCAAAAAGTCCTTGGTTCGATCTCAGCCTTTTCTAAATAACGGTAGATGCTTTACAGCTGCTGAGCTTTTCCTTTGTTTATCCTTCCAGGTGAGTGCTTGGGAATTTTACGATTTTTTTCTTTGCGATTCGTGTATACGATAGTAAAATGTCCTCTCGTGAGGAAGTTACACAGTGGACGTTACGGCAGTCTCAAGCCGTTAGACAGTTCTCAACGTCTAACGGCTTACATTGTTGCTTGAATTAATGTAAAGGGCATACAATAATATATGAAAAATATATAATTACGCGTGAAAGGAGTTTCATAGTTTAAAAAATACCCTATTGTATGGGATATGCAGAAAGAGTGATTATTTTTTAAATGTAAATATTATTTTTATTTTATTTGTATTCTAAAAATAATATTTAAACAAAAATAATATTAAATCAAAATATCGACTCATAAAAGATGAGAAATTAACTCGAATAAAATATTAAATATCTTTCAATCGCTCTTTCAAGTCTAATAAATCGCATAAAACATAAACATAAGAATATTACAAAGAAATAAAAATTCATAAGTATGTTGCTCCGATAAAATTGTGCTTGGGGAACATCAAGTGCATAACAAAATTCAAAATTTAGTTTTATAAATGGACGAATGTTATTTGTCTCTTTCTGATCCTTTTTTGCATTCGAAGGTTAATCAAGATCTATAGATGTAGTTTAAAGTTGATTCTAAACCATTGCAGATATAGACGAACGAGGCATAAATTAAACCTTCGAATCGTTAAACAGAAGGCTCAGGCGTTAACCAGTCCACCGTCCTCTCAGTATTAAAGAAGGAAGAGTGATCGAAATAAATGATACAGGGAAAGTATTCTTTTCTTCTTTCCATTCATCGACATATTAGTTATTTATTTATTTATTTTTTGAAAAGCACTGATATTGATTTCAGTAATTGGTTCTACGAAATTTTCCCTCTCGATATTCTATTAGAATTCTTGCAATTTATAATTAAATATATACTTTTTTAAATCTTCCATAATGCCTCTTTTTCACAAATCAGTGGCAGTATGAATTTTTTCTTATGTTTTTTGCCTCCCATTTTCGTCGACTTCTACAAAATGGGATTTTTTTCAATTGTTTTCACTGATTGCAGTTTTCAAATCTTTTAATTAGGAATTATACTTAAATGAATAAAAATCGAAGTTTTTGTATTATTATGAATGTAAATATAAATTCTTCAAGGAAAGGAAACAGGTTTAATTAATTGAAAAATTAATTTTTTCAGTCTGATATTTTTTCTCAATTTTTCATAAGTATATTAAAAACTTTAATGATTAATTTTTCGTACATTACTTTAAAAGTAAAATGCAATCCTGCCCAAAAGATATTCAAAAACTAACTCAAAATATAGTAAGAAAAATTCACCATTTTAAAATAATTTTCCTTTAGTTGCCGTAAATAACTTACCAGACAAATGACTGTATAAAATATTAGAAAATATCTTCTCCCATTTCTTTTAGGTACAAACATATTACAGATAGTAAACCAGATTTATTGATTATGATTAAAAATTTCCCAAAATTCTTAATTTGAAAGATACACAAGCAGATGACTTTAACACACACCTTTCGTTGGTGGACTTCAATGCAACCAGTTTTTAGCTTGCGTCGGTTAACGCAGCTGAGCCAACGAAGTAGCTGAAACTTTTAATCTTCATCTCATTTTGATGTATTAATATTTAAGATCCCATGGCTGGAGTCTTAACACTCCTCATTTTTCTAAAATGTGTTCGAAAAGACATAAAAATTTGACTTCTTTTAAGCGGGGGGTTGATTAGGAGACTTTATTAACTAGAAATGTCTGGAGCCAAACTAAATCTTTTAGAGGAGACTTTTATAAACATTTTGATGCACTAATATATAAGATCCCATTCTTGGAGTCATAACACTCCTCAATTTTCTAAAATACAATCAAAAAGACACAAAATTCACTTTTATATTGGGGGTGTTTATTACATCTTAGGTATCAAGAAATGTCTGGCACCAAACTGAATTTAAGATCCTATGGTTGGAGTCGGTGCACTTGCAATTTTGTAAAATCCGATAAAAAAAATTTCAATTATTAAAAAAGGAAGGGTTCTGATTAGTACATTTTAGAACACTAGAGATGTCTAGAAACAAATTGAATCACATAGAGAAGACTGTTGCGGACATTTTGATGTATTAATATTTAAGTTCCCATGGTTGGAGTTATAACACTCCTCATTTTTCTAAAATTTGATCGAAAAGAAAAAAATTTGATTTCTTTTAAGGAGGGGGGGGTGTTGATTAAGAAGTTTTAGTAACTAGAAATGTCTGGAGCAAAACTGAATCTTTTAGAGGAGACTTTTTTAAACATTTTGATGTACTAATATATAAGATCCCATGGTTGGAGTCATAACACTCCTAAATAATTTAAAATACAATCAAAAAGACACAAAATTAATTTTTATAGGGGATTGATTAGGACATTTTAGGTGTCAAGAAATTTCTGGCACAAAACTGTATCTTGCCGAGGAGACTGTTGCTAACATTAAGATGAATTAATATTTAAGATCCTATGGTTGGAGTCGTTGCAATTCAAATTTTCCAAAATCCGAAAAAAAGACCAAAAAAATTTCAATTATTAAAAAAGGAAAGGGGTCTGATTAGTACATTTTAGAACACTACAGATGTCTAGAAACAAATTGAATCACATAGAGGACACTGTTACAAAAATCTTTATTTATTAATATTTAAGATTCCATCATTAGAGTCGTATCACTCTTCAATTATCTAAAATCCAACCAAAATGCCCGAAAAATTAGAATTCTTAAAAAAGGGGCGTTGCGTTATTAGGTCAATTTAGGTGATTAGAAATGTCTGGAGCAAACTAAATATTGTAGAGTATACTGTTGCAAACATTTTGATGTATTAATATTTAAGATCCCACGGTTGGAGCCTTAACACTCCTCAATTTTTTAAAATGCAATCGAAAAGACAAAAAATTGATTTTTAGATGGGGGTGATTAGGACATTTTAGCTGTCAAGAAAAGTCAGGAACCAAACTGAATCTTTTAGAGGAGACTGTTGCAAACAATTTGATGTATTAACATTTAACATCCCATGGTTTAAGTTGTAGCACTCCTCAATTTTCTAAAATCCAACCAAAAATACACAAAAATTCAAATTCTTAAAAAAGGGGCGGTGTCTGATTAGAACATTTTAGAAAACTAGAGGTGTCTGAAACCAAACTGAATTTTGTAGAGAAGAATGTTGAGATGATTTTGATGTCTTAATATTGAAGATCCCATGGTTGGGTTCGTATCACTCCTCAATTATCTAAAATCCAAAAAAAAAAAACTGAAAAATTTGAATTCTTAGAAAAAAGGGGGTGGGGCTTGATTAGTTTTTTTTAGGTAACTAGAAATGTCTGGGGCAAGCTAAATACTGTAGAGAAGACTATTGCAAACATTTTGATGCATTAATATTTAAGATCCCATGGTTGGAGTCGTATCATTCCTCAATTTTCTAAAATCCAACCAAAAAGACTGATAAACTTGAATTCTTTAAAAGGGGAGGGATGATTACGACATTTTAGGATACTAGCGATGTATTGAACCAAATAAAATTTGTAGATGAGAATCTTGCAAACAATTTGTTTTATTAACTTTTAAAATCCCATGGTTTATGTTGTAGCACTCCTCATTTATCTAAAATCTTACCAAAAAGACACAAAAATTTATATTCCTAAAAAGGGGGTGGCTGACTAGGACATTTTAGGTGACTAGAGGTGTCTGGAACCAAAGTGAATCTTTTAGAGGAGAATGTTGCGATGATTTTAATGTATTAATATTTAAGATCCCATGTTTGGAGCCTTAACACTCCTCAATTATTTAAAATACAATCAAAAAGACACCAAAATGATTTTTATAAGAGGGGAACATTAAGACATTTTAGGTGCCAAGAAATGTCAGTCACAAAACTGAATCTTGTAGAGGAGACTGTTGCGCAAATTTTGATGCATTAATATTTAAGATCCTATGGTTGGAGTCGGTGCAATGTCTCATTTTTCTAAAATTCGACCAAAAGAACACAAAAATTTGAATGGTTAACAAGAGAGAGGGGCTGATTAGGGCATTTTAAAAGACTAGAGCTGTCTGGAACCAGAATGAATCTTGTAGATGAAAATAGTGCCATCATTTTGATGTATTAATATATAAGATCCCATTATTTGAGTCGTAACACACCTCAATTTTATAAATCCCACTAAAAAGACACACAAATTTGAATTCTTAAAAAAGGGTGTTGGCGTGAGTAAATCATTTTAGGCGCTAGAAATGTCTGTAGCCAAACTAAATATTGTACAGCATACTGTTGCAAACATTTTGATAGATTAATATTTCAGATAACATGCTTGGAGTCTTAACACTCCTCCTTTTTCTAAAATTTGAACGAAAAGACATAAAAATTTTACTTCTTTTAAGGGGGGGTTGATTAAGAGACTTTAGTAACAAGAAATATCTGGAGCCAAACTGAAACTTTTAGAGGAGACTTTTATGACCATTTTGATGTACTAATATATAAGATCCCATGGTTGGAGTCATAACACTCCTCAATTTCCTAAAATACAATCAAAAAGACACAAAATTCACTTTTATAGTGGGGGTTGTTTAGGATATTTTAGGTGACAAGAAATGTCTGGAACCAAACTGAATTCTGAAGAAGAGACTATTGCAAACACTTTGATTAATTAATATTAAAGATCCCATTGTTGAAATCATAATACTCCTCAATTATTTAAAATACAACAAAAAGACAAAAAATTAATTTTTATAGGGGGCTGATGAGGACATTTTAGGTGTCAAGAAGTGCCTGGCACCAAATTGAATCTTTTAGTGGAGACTGTTGCAAACATAAGGATGCATTAATATTTAAGATATTATGGTTGGAGTTGGTGCACTTCCAATTTTCTAAAATTCGACCAAAAAGACACAAAAATATGAATTCTTAAAAAATATGGATTGGGGCGTGATTAGGTCATTTTAGGTGGCTTGAAATGTTTGGAGCAAAACCGAATCTTTTAGACGAGTGTGAAGAACATTCTGTATTAATATTTAAGATCCTTTGGTAGGAGTTGTAGCTCTTCTCGATTTTCTAAAATACAACCAAAAAGACACAAAAATTAGAATTCTTAAAAAACGGTGGGGCGTGATTAGGTTATTTTAGGTAACTAGAAATATCCGGAGCCAAATTAAATCATGTAGAGAAGAGTGTTGCGAAAATATTTATGTATTAATTCTGAAGATCCCATGGTTGGAGTCATAATACTACTTAATTTTATACAATTTAATCAAAATGATACAAAATTGAATTTTATAGTGTGGCTGATTAAGACATTTTAGGCGTCAAGAAGTGTCTTGCACCAAATATGTTGCAGAGGAGACTGTTGTGAACATTTTGATGTATTAATATTTAAGATCCTACGGTTGACGTCGGTGCAATCTTCAATTTTTTAAAATACGATTAAAGAAACACACAAATTTGAATTCCCTAAAAGAGGGGGTTGATTAGGACATTTTAGAAGACTAGAGGTGTCTGCAACCAAACTGAATCTTGTAGAGAAGAATGCTGGGATGATTTTGATGAATTAATGTTAAAGATCCCATTGTTCGGGTCGTATCACTAATCAATAATGTAAAAACCAAAAAAAAGGCTGAAATATTTGAATTCTTAAAAAAAAGGGGGGAGCGAGAATAGTTCATTTTAGGTGTCAAGAAATGTCTGGCACCAAACTGAATCTTGTAAAGAAGACAGTTGCAAGCATTTTGATGTATTAACATTTAACATCCCATGGTTTAAGTTGTAGCACTCCTCAATTATTTAAAATCCGATTAAAGAACACAAAAATTTGAATTCTTTAAAAGGGGGAGGAGGCTGATAAAAAATTTTAGAACACTAGAGATGTCTTGAACCAAATTGAATCTCATAGAGGACACTGCTGCGAACATTTTGATGTATTAATATTTAAGTTCACATGGTTGGAGTTATTATTTACATAAAAAAGACATTAAAATTTGATTTAAAAGACACAAAAATTTGACTTCTTTTATGGTGGGGGGTTGATTAAGAAGTTTTAGTAACTAGAAATGTGTCTAGAGTCAAACTGAATCTTTTAGAGGAGACATTTATGAACATTTTGATCTACTAATATATAAGATCCCATGGTTAGAGTCATAACACTCCTTAATTATTTAAAATGCAATCAAAAAGACACAAAATTATATTTTAGAGGGGAGCTGATTAGGACATTTTAGGTGTCAAGAAATTTCTGGCACAAAACAGTATCTTGCTGAGGAGATTTTTGCGAACATAATTATGTTTTAATATTTAATATCCTAAGGTTGGAGTAGGTGCCATTCCAATTTTCTAAAATCCGAAAAAATGACACAAAAATTTTAATTATTAAAAAAAGGAGGGGGGCTGATTAGTACATTTTAGAACACTAGTGATGTCTGAAGTCAAATTGAATCACATAGAGGACACTTTCACAAAAATCTTTATATATTAATATTTAAGATTCCATCGTTAGAGTCGTATCACTCTTCAATTATCTAAAATCCAAACAAAAACCCCGAAAAATTAGAATTCTTAAAAAAGTGTGGGGCGTGATAAAGTCATTTTATGTAGATAGAAATGTCTGGAGCCAAACTGAATACTGTAGAGAAGGCTGATGCAAACATTTTGATGCAATAATATTTAAGATCCCATGGTTAGAGTCATAACACTCCTCAATTACTTAAAATACAATCAAAAAGGCACAAAATTGATTTTTATAGGGGGGCTGATTAGGACATTTTAGTTTATAAAAAATCTATTTTATGAGAAAAAAGGGATATCGTTTGGCGCACCCATATGGTACGTGTGACTTCAGATTCCCACGAATATTGACTTAAAAATTCCCTCATATCTTAAAAAATTCCTAATATGTATATTAAAAAATGACACACTTTAGTAGTAAATCACATTTCTAGATTTACTATAGAATTGGCTTTATTATAAAAAATATATTTTACGTGAAAAATGAGATTTTGTAAAGTGCGCCGAAGTAACACATATACACTAATTTCAAAATTTAATATATCTGCATAAATTTCCCGTTTATGGACAAACAAATGGTTTCATTTTGTAGTAAATCACATGCTAAGACTAACTGTCTTTATTATAAAAAATATACTTTATGAGAAAAAAGGGATATCGTGTGGTGCGCCCATATGGTATGTGTGACTTCAGATTCCCACCAAGATTGACATCAAAATTAACTCATATCATAAAAAATTCCTAATATGTATATAAAAAAATGATACACTTTAGTAGTAAATCACATTTCTAGACTTACTGTGGAATTGGCTTTATTATAAAAAATATATTTTACGTAAAAAATGAGATTTTGTAAACTGCGCCCAAGGAACAAATATACGCTAATTTAAAATTTACTCAAAATCTGCCTAAACTTCCGGTTTATGGAAAAACAAATGGTTTCATTTTGTAGTAAATCGCATTCTAAGACTAAGTGTGGTATTCATTTTATTATAAAAACATATTTTATGAAAAAAAAGGGATATCGTGTGGTGCACCCATATGGTAAATGTGACTTCAGATTCCCACCAAGATTGACTTCAAAATTCCCTCATATCTTAAAAAATTCCTAATATGTTTACTAATAAATGATACAATTTAGTAGTAAATCACATTTCTAGACTTACTGTGGATTTGGTTTCTTTATAAAAAATATATTTTACGAGAAAATTGAGTTTTTGTAAAGTGCGCCCATGTAACACATATACTCTAATTTCAAAATTTACTAAAAATCTGAATAAATTTCTCGTATATACACAAACAAAAGGTTTCATTTAGTAGTAAATAACATTCTAAGACTAACTGTGGTATTCATTTTATTATAAAAAATATATTTTATGAGAAAAAAGGGATATTGTATGGGTCGCCCATATGGTACGTGTGACTACAGATTCCCACCACGATTGACTTCAAAATTCCCTTATATATTACAAAATACCTAATATGTATATAAAAAAATGATACAATTTAGTAGTAAATCACATTTCTAGACTTACTGTGGATTTGGTTTCATTATAAAAAATATATTTTACGAGAAAATTGAGTTTTTGTAAAGTGCGCCCATGTAACACATATACGCTAATTTCAAAATTTACTCAAAATCTGAATAAATTTCCCGTATATACACAAACAAAAGGTTTCATTTAGTAGTAAATCACATTCTAAGACTAACTGTAGTATTCATTTTATTATAAAAAATATATTTTATGAGAAAAAAGGGATATTGTATGGATCGCCCATATGGTACGTGTGACTACAGATTCCCACCACGATTGACATCAAAATTCCCTTATATCTTACAAAATACCTAATATGTATATAAAAAAATGATACAATTTAGTAGTAAATTACATATTTAGACTTACAGTGGAACTGGTTTTATAATAAAAAATATATTTTAGGAGAAAAATTAGTTTTCGTAAAGTGCACTCAAGTAACACATATGATCACCATTTCCGGATTTACGCTAATTTTAAAATTTACTATCAAATCACGTCCCTTCCCCCGTTTTTCAGAATTGGTTGGATTGGAATTTTTGGTTGGATTTTAGATATTTGTGGAGTGATACGACCCCAATCATGGGAACTTTAAAATTAATACATCAAAATGTTCGCATCAGAGCCTTCTTTAAAATTCAATTTGGTTCATGACAACTCTAGCTTTCTAAAATGTCCTACTAAGCCCCATTTCTTTTTTAAGAATTCAAATTTTTGTGTCTTTTTGGTCGGATTTTAGAAAATTGTGAAGAGCTACAACTCCAACCATAGGATCTTAAATATTAATACATCAAAATGTTCGCAACAGTCTCCTCTACAAGATTCAGTTTGGCTCGTGACATTTCTAGCCACCTAAAATGACCTAATCACGCCCCCCCTTTTTTAAGAATTCAAATTTTTCTGTCTTTTTGGTTTGATTTAAATATTTGAGGAGTGATATGACCCCAACCATGGGATCTTTAATATTAATACATCAAAAAGTTTGCATCAGTGTCCTCTACCAGATTCAATTATGTTCCAGACATCTCTAGGCATCTGAAATATCCTAATCAGCCCCATTTCTTTTTTAAGAATTCAAATTTTGGTGTCTTTTTGGTCGGGTTTAAAAAATTAGGAAGATCTACAACTCCAACCATAGGATCTTAAATATTAATACATCAAAATGTTTGCCACAGTTTCCTCTACAAGATTCAGTTTTTCTCCAGACATTTCTAATCACCTAAAATGGCCCAATCACACCCCCCCCATTTTTTAAGAATTCAAATTTTTGTGTATTTTTGGTCGGATTTTAGAAAATTGGAAGTGCACCAACTCCAACCACAGGATCTTAAATATTTCTACTTCATTATGTTCGCAACAGTCTCCTCTGCAAGATTTAGTTTGGTGCCAGACATTTCTTGACATAGAAAATGTCCTAATCAGCCCCCTTTAAAAATTAATTTGGTGTCTTTTTGATTGTATATTAAATAATTGAGGAATGTTATGACTTCTACCATGGGATCTTTAATATTAATACATCAAATTGGTTGCAACATTATCCTCTACAATATTTAGTTATCTCAAGACATTTTTGGTCATCTAAAATGACCTAATTTAGCCACCCCCTTTTTTTAAGAATTCAAATTTTTGTGTATATTTGGTTGGATTTTAGATAGTTGAAGAGTGATCCGACTCTAACCATGGGATCTTAAATATTAATACATCAAAATGTTCGCAACAGTGTCCTCTATGAGATTGATTTTGGTTCTGGACATCTCTAGGGTTCTAAAATGTCCTAATCAGCACCCCTTTTAAAAAGTTCAAATTTTTCCGTATTTTTGGTTGTATTCTAGAAAATTGAAAAGTAAAACGTCTCTAACCATGGGATCTTAAATATTATTACATATAAATGTTCGCAACAGTGTTCTCTATGAGATTCATTTTGGTTCTAGATATCTCTAGTGTTTTAAAATGTCCTAATCAGCCTTCCCCTTTTTTTAAGAATTCAAATTTCTGTGTTTTTTTTAATCGTATTTAAAAAAGATGAGGAGTGCACCAACTTCAACCTTAGGATCTTAAATATTAATACATCAAAATGTCTGGAGCATACTAAATATTGCAGAGGATACTGTTGCAACTATTTTGATGTATTAATATTTAAGATCCCATGGTTGGAGTCTGAACACTCCTAATTTTTCTAAAATGTTTTCGAAAAGACATAAAAATTTGATTTCTTTTAAGGAGGGGGGGTTGATTAGGAGTCAATTTAACTAGAAATGTCTGGAGCCAAACTTAATCTTTTAGAGGAGACTTTGATGAACATTTTGATGTACTAATATATAAGATCCCATGGTTGGAGTCATAAAACTTCTCAATTTTCTAAAATACAATCAAAAAGACATAAAATTCAATTTCATAATGGGGGGGGGGTGTTCAGGACTTTTTAGGTGTCAAGAAATGACTGGCAACAAACTGAATCTTTCAGAGGAGACTGCTGGAAAAATAATGAAGAAGTATTAATATTTAAGATCCTATGGTTGGAGTTGTAGCTCTTGTCAATTTTCTAAAATCCGACCAAAGAGACACAAAAATTTGAATTCTTAAAAAAGAAACGGGGCTGACTAGGATATTTTAGAACGCTAGAGATGTCTGCATCCAAACGGAATTTTAAAAAAGACACTGATGCAAACATTTTGATGTATTAATGTTAAAGTTCCCATGGTTGGTGTCATATCACTCCTAAAATATCTAAAATCCAAACTAAAAGACTGAAAAATTTGAATTCTGAAAAAAGGGGGAAGGGACGGGATTTGATCATTTTAAGTGACTAGAAATGTCTGGAGCCAAAATATATCTTATAGAGAAGACTGTTGCAAAAGTTTTTGGCATTAATATTGAAGATCAAATGGTTGGAGTCATAATACTCCTCAATTTTTTAAAATATAATCAAAATGACACAAAATTGATTTTTATAGGGTGGCTGATTAGGACATTTTAGGTGTCAAGAAATGTCTGGCATAAACTGAATCTTCCAGAGGAGACTGTTGCGAATATTTTGATGTATTAATATTTAAGTTCCTAATGTTGTAGTCGTTGCAATCCTCAATTTTTAAAATACGATTAAAAAGACACAAAAATTTGCATTCCCTAAAAGGGGGAAATATTAGAAAATTTTAGAACACTAGAGATATCTGGGACCAAACTGAATCCCATAGAGGACACAATAGCGAACATTTTGATGTATTAATATTTAAGATCCCATGGTTAGAGTCGTATCACTCTTCAATTATCTGAAATAAAAAAAAATATTTTGAATTCTTAAAAAAGGGGGCTGGCGTGATTACGTCATTTCAGGTAAATGGAAATGTCAGGAGCAAACTAAATATTGTAGAGGATACTTTTGCAAACATTTTGATGTATTAATATTTAAGATCCTATGGTTGGAGTCGGTGCACTTCCAATTTTCTGAAATCCGACCTAAAAGACACAAAAAATTTAATTCTTAATAAAGGGGGGCGTGATTAGGACATATACGGTGGCTAGAAATGTCTGGAGCCAAACTGAATCTTGTAGAAGAGACTATGGCGAACATTTTGATGTATTAACATTTAAGATCTTAAGGTTGGCGTCGGTGCACTCCTCATTTTTTTAAAATACGATTAAGACACAGAAATTTGAATTCATAAAAAAGGGGGGGCGGCTGATTAGGACATTTTAGAACACTACAGATGTCTAGAATTATATTGAATCTAATAGAGGATACTGTTGCGAACATTTTGATGTATTAATATTTAAGATCCCATGGTTAGATCGTATCAATCTTCACTTATCTAAAATTCAACCAAAAAGACTCAAAAATTTCAATTCCTAAAAAAGGGGGGTGGAGAGACAAGGTCATTTTAGGTGACCAGAAATGTCTGGAGCAAACTAAGTATTGTAGAGGATAGTGTTACAACAACTTTGATGTATTAATATTTAAGATCCCATGGTTTGAGTCTTAACAATCCTCATTTTTCTAAAATTTGTTCGAAAAGACATAAAAATTTGACTTCTAATAAGGAGGGGGAGGGGGTTATTACGAGACTTTAGGATGGAAATGTCTTGAGCCAAACTGAGTCTTTTAGAGGAGACATTTATGAACATTTTGATGTACTAATATATAAGATCCCATGGTTGGAGTCATAACACTCCTCAATTTTCCAAAATACAATCAAAAAAACACAAAATTCACTTTTATAATGGGGAGTGTTTAGGATATTTTAGGTGTCAAGAAATGTATGGCACCAAACTGAATTCTGAAAAAGAGACTATTGTAAACATTTTGATGTATTAATATTAAAGATCCCATAATTGAAATCATAACACTCCTCAATTATTTAAAATACTATCAAAAAGACAAAAATTTAATTTTTATAGGGGGCTGATTAGGACATTTTAGGTGTCAAGAAATGTCTGGCACCAAACTTAATCTTGCAGAGGAGACGGTTGTGAACGTAATGAAGTAATAATATTTAAGATCCTATGGTTGGAGTCGGTGCACTTCCAATTTTCTAAAATCTGATCAAAAACACACAAAAATTTAAATTCTTAAAAAATGGGGTAAATGGGCGTGATTAGGCCATTTTAGGTGATTAGAAATGTCTGGAGCAAATATAAATCTTGTACAGGAAACTGTGGCGAACATTTTGATGTATTAATATTTAAGATCCTATGGTTGGAGTTGTAGCTCTTCTCAATTTTCTAAAATCCGACCAAAAAGAAACAAAAATTTGAATTCTTAAAAAAGAAACGGGGCTGAGTAGGACATTTTAGAACTCTAGAGATGTCGAGAACCAAATTGAATTTTAAAGAAGATACTGATGCGAACATTTTGATGTATTAATTTTAAAGTTCCCATGATTGGGGTCGTATCACTCCTCAAATATCTGAAATCCAACCAAAAAGACTGAAAAATTAGAATTCTTAAAAAAGGGGGAAGGGACGTGATTTGTTCATTTTAAGTGACTAGAAATTTCTGGAGCCAAATAAAATCTTGGAGACAAGACAGTTGCGAAAATGCTTATGTATTAATATTGAAGATCCCATGTTTGAAGTCATAATACTCCTTAATTTTTAGAACATAATCAAAATGACTCAAAATTGATTTTTATAGTGTGGCTGATTAGGACCTTTTAGGTGTCAAGAAATGTCCGTCACCAAACTGAATCTTGCAAAGGAGACTGTAGCGAACATGATGATGTATTAATATTTAAGATCCTATGGTTGGAGTTGGTGCACTTCCAATTTTCTAAAATCCGACCCAAAAGACAAAAAAATTGGAATTTTAAAAAAAAAAGGGGGGGGGAATTAGAAAATTTTAGAACACGAGAGATGACTCGAATCAAATTTAATCTCATAGAAGACACTTTTGCGAAAATGTTTATGTATTAATATTTAAGATCCCATGATTAGAGTCTTATCACTATTCAATTATTTAAAATCCAAACAAAAAGACACAAAAATTTGAATTCTTAAAAAAGAAAGGGGGTTGATAAGGACATTTTACTAGCCTACAGATGTCTGGAACAAAATTGAATCTGGTAGAGGACACTGATGCGAACATTTTGATGAATTAAAATTAAAGATCCTATGGTTGGGGTCGTATCACTCCTCAAATATCTTAAATCAAACTAAAAAGGCTGAAATTTTGAAATCTTAAAAAAAGGGGGGGGGGGCGTGATTAATTCATTTTAGGTGGCTAGAAATGTCTGGAGCGAAACTGAATCTTGTAGAAAAGAAGTGGCGAACATTCTGATATATTAATATTTAGGATATCTTAGTTAGAGTCGTATCACTTTTCAATTATCTAAAATCCAACCAAATAGTCCGAAAAATTAGAATTCTTAAAAAAGGGTAAGGCGTGATTAGATCATATTAGGTGACTAGAAATTTTTGGAACAAAACTAAATATTGTAAAGAAGACAGTTGCAAGCATTTTGATGTATTAATATTTGAGATCCCATGGTTGGAGTCATAGCACTCCTCAATTATTTAAAATACAAACAAAAACACACAAAATTGATTTTTAAAGGGGGGCTGATTAGGATAATTTAGTTGTCAAGAAATGTCTGGCACCAAATTAAATGTTTAAGAGGATACTGTTGCAAATATAATGATACATTAATATTTAAGATCCTATGGTTGGAGTCTGTGCACTTCGAAGTTTCTAAAATCCGACCAAAAAGACACAAAAAATTTAATTTTTCAAAAAGGGTGGGTTTTCATTAGGTCATTTTACGTGGCTAGAAATGTCTGGAGCCAAAATGAATCTTGTAGAGGAGACTATGGTGAAAGTTTTGATGTATTAATAATTAAGATCCTATTTTCGGAGTTGGTGCACTCCTCTTTTTTTTAAATACGATTAAAAAGACACAGAAATTTCAATTCTTAAAAAAAGGGGGAGGCTGATTAGGACATTTTAAAACGCTAGAGATGTCTAGAACCAAAATGAATCTCATAGAGGACACTGTTGCGAAGATTTTGATGTAATAATATTTAAGATGCCATGGTTAGAGACGTTTTACTTTTCAATTTTCGAAAATACAACCAAAAAGACGGAAAAATTTGAACTCTTTAAAAGGGGGATGGTTAGGACATTTTAGGAGACTAGAAATGTCTGGCACCAAACTGAATCTCATAGAGGACACATTTGCGAACATTTTGTTGTATTAAAATTTAAGATCCCATGGTTAGAGTTATATCACTCTTCAATTATCTGAAATCCTACCAAAAAGACACAAAAATTTGAATTCTTAAAAAAGGGTGGTGGCTGGATTAAATCATTTTAGGTGACCAGAAATGTCTGGAGCAAACTAAATGTTGTAGAAGATACTGTTGCAAACATTTTGATGTATTAATATTTAAGATCCCATGGTTGGAATCTTAATACTCATTTTTCTAAAATTTGTTCGAAAAGACATAAAAATTTGACTTCTTTAAAGGGGGGGTTGATTAGGAGACTTTAGTAACTAGAAATGTCTGGAGCCAAACAGAATCTTTTACAGGAGACTATTATGAACATTTTGATGCACTAATATATAAGATCCCATGGTTGGAGTCATAACACTCCTCAAATTTCTAAAATACAATCGAAAAGACACAATATTCACTTTTATATTGGGGTGTTAATTACATTTTAGGTATCAAGAAATGTCTGGCACCAAACTGAATCTTGCAGAGGAGAATGTTGCGAAAATAATGAAGAAGAATTAATATTTAAGATCCTATGGTTGGAATCGGTGCACTTCGTATTTTCTAAAATCCGACCAAAAAGACAAAAAAATTGCAATTTTTAAAAAAAGTGGGGGGGGGGGAGGTTTGAAAATTTTAGAGTACTAGAGATGTCTACAACCAAATTGAATGTCATAGAAGACACTGTTGCGAAAATCTTTATGTATTAATATTAAAGATCCCCTGGTTAGAGTTGTATCTTTTTTTTCAATTATCTAATATCCAACCAAAAGACACAAAAATTTGAATTCTTAAAAAAGAATGGGGGCTGATTAGGACATTTTACAAGCCTAGACATATCTGGAACAAATTTGAATCTGGTAGAGGACACTGATGCGAACATTTTGATGTATTAAAATTAACGATCCTATGGTTGGGGTCGTATCACTCCTCAAATATCTAAAATCAAACCAAAAAGAATGAAATTTTGAAATCTTAATAAAGGGGGGGTCGTGATTAGGTCATTTTAGGTGGCTAGAAATGTCTGGAGCCAAACTGAATCTTGTAGAGGAGATTGTGACGAACATTTTGATATATTAATATTTAAGATACCATGGTTAGAGTCGTATCACTTTTCAATTCTCTAAAATGCAACCTTAAAGACGTAAAAATTTGAATTCTTTAAAGTGAGGGGGGGGGTGATTAGGACATTTTAGGAGACCAGAGATATCTGGGACCAAACTGAATCTCATAGAGCACACTGTTGCGAACATTTTGATGTATAAATATTTAAGTTCACATGGTTGGAGTTATTATTTACATAAAAAAAGACATTAAAATTTGACTTAAAAGACAAAAATTTGACTTCTTTTATGGGGGGGGGGTGATTAAGATGTTTTAGTAACTAGAAATGTGTCTAGAGTCAAACTGAATCTTTTAGAGGAGACTTTTATGAACATTTTGATCTACAAATATATAAGATCCCGTGGTTGGAGTCATAACACTCCTAAATTATTTAAAATACAATCAAAAAGACACAAAATTAAATTTTATAGGGGAGCTGATTAGGACATTTTAGGTGTCATGAAATTCTGGCACAAACTGTATCTTGCTGAGGAGACTGTTGCGAACATAATGATGTATTAATATTTAAGATCCTAAGGTTGGAGTCAGTGCAATTCTAATTTTCTAAAATCCGAAAAAAAGACACAAAAATTTTAAATATTAAAAAAGGAGGGGAGCTGATTAGTACATTTTAGAACACTAGAGATGTCTGGAATCAAATTGAATCACATAGAGAACACAGCTACAAAAATCTTTATGTATTAATATTTAAGATTCCATCGTTAGAGTCGTATCACTCTTCAATTATCTAAAATCCAAACAAAAAACCCCGAAAAATTAGAATTCTTAAAAAAGTGTGGGGCGTGATAAAGTCATTTTATGTACATGGAAATGTTTGGAAATAAACTAAATACTGTAGAGAAGGCTGTTGCAAACATTTTGATGCATAAATACTTAAGAACCCATGGTTGGAGTCAAAACACTCCACAATTATTTAAAATACAATCAAAAAGACACAAAATTGATTTTTATAGGGGGGGTTGATTAGGACATTTTAGTTTAAAAAAAATTTATTTTATGAGAAAAAAGGGATATCGTGTGGTGCGTCCATATGGTACGTGTGAATTTAAATTCCCACGAAGATTGACTTCAAAATTCACTTTAGTGGTAAATCATATTTCTAGACTTACTGCGGAATTGGCTTTATTATAAAAAATGTATTTTACGTGAAAAATGAGTTTTTGTAAAGTGCGCCCAAGTAACGCGTATACGCAAATTTCAAAATATGTACAAAAAACCTGTATAAATTTCCAATTTATAAACAAACAAATGGTTTCACTTAGTAGTAAATCACATTCTAAGATTAACATTGGTATTCATTTTATTATAAAAAATATATTTTATGAGAAAAGAGGGATATTGTATGGTGCGCCCATATGGTACGTGTGAATTCAGATTCCCACCCAGATTGACTTCAAAATTCCCTCATATCTTAAAAAAGGCCCTTATGTATTCAAATAAGTGATACAATTTAGTAGTAAATCACATTTCTAGACTTACTGTGGAATTAGCTTTATTACAGAAAATATATTTTATGAGAAAACTCTACAAGATTCAGTTTGTTTCGAGAAATTTCTCGGCATCTATAATGTCCCAATACCCCCCACTACTTTAAAGTAATAAACATTCGTTTTTTATCTGATTTTAGGAAATTGAAGAGTGTTATGATTCCAATTATGATATATTAAATATTAATGCATCAAAATTATTGCATTAGTCTTCTCTATAATATTCAATTCGGTTCCAAACATTTTTAGCCACCTAAATATCCTAATCACGCCCTTCCATCTTTTAAATATTCATTTTTGTTTTCTTTTTGATCGAGTTTTAGAAAAATGAGATTTGTTTTGATTCTAACCATGGAATATTAAATATTATTACATTCAAATGTTCGCAAGAGTCTCATCTACAAAATTCCATTTTTTCAATACATCTCTAGTATCCTAAAATTCTATTTGGTTTTCACATTTCTTGACACAAAAAATGTCCTAATCAATCCCCCAATAAAAAGTCAATTTTGTGTCATTTTGATTTTATTTTAAAAAAAATTGAGGAGTGTTACTTCTCCAACCATGGTATCTTAAATATTAATACATTGAAATGTTCGGAACAGCCTCCTCTACAAGATTCAGTTATGCTCCAGACATTTCTAGTGTCCTAAATTATTCCAATCTCGTCCCCCGCCCTTTTAAAAATTCCTTTTTGTGTTCTTTTTGATCGAAT
This sequence comes from Latrodectus elegans, assembly GCA_030067965.1. Classification (NCBI taxonomy): domain Eukaryota; kingdom Metazoa; phylum Arthropoda; class Arachnida; order Araneae; family Theridiidae; genus Latrodectus; species Latrodectus elegans. The sequence goes on from CM057821.1 coordinate 10,487,145, forward strand.
TTTAGAAAAATTAGGAGAGTTATGATCCTAATTATGGGATTTTAAATATTAATACATCAAAATATTTGCAACAGTATCCTCTGTAAGATTCAGTTTGCCTTCAGATATTTCTAGTCGCCTAAAATGTCCGAATCATGCCTCCCGCCCTTTTCAAAATTCATTTTTTTGTTCTTTTTGATCGAATTTTAGAAAAATTAGAAGTGTTATAATTCTAACCATGGGATCTTAAATATTAATACATCAAAATTTTCGCAACGGTCTCCTCTATAATATTCTCTTTGGTTCCAGACATCTCTAGCCATCTAAAATATCGCAATATCCCCCCCCCTCTACTTTAAAGTATTAAACATACGTTTTTTTTTATCTGATTTAAGGAAATTAAGGATCGTTATGATTCCAACAATGATATATTAAATATTAATACAGGAAAATAATTGCATTAGTGTTCTCTATAAGATTCAGTTTGTTTTCAAACATTTTTAGCCACACAAATATTATAATCAAGCCCCTACCGCTTTCAAATATTCATTTTTTTTCTTTTTGATTGAATTTTAGAAAAATGAGGTTTTTTTTCAATCTAACCATGGGATATTATATATTAATACATTGAAATGTTCGCAAGACTCTCATCTACAAAGTTCTGTCTGGCTGAATACATATCTAGAATCGTAAAATGTCCTAATCACTCCTCCTTTAAAAAAATTCCAAATTTTCAGTCTTTTTGGTTCAATTTTAGAAAATTGAATAGTGTGATGACTCCAACCATTGGTTATTAAATATTAATGCATCAAAATGTTTGCAATAGTCTCCTCTACAAGATTCAGTTTGGTAATAGACATTTCTTGACAACTATAATGCCTTAATAACCCCCCTTTCCTATAAAAATTCAAGTTTTTGTCTGTTTGATAGTATTTAAAAAATTGAGGAGTGTGATGACTCCAACCATGGTATCTTAAATTTATTTACATCAAAATATTCGCAGCAGCCTTTCTACTAGATTCAGTTTGACTTCAGACATTTCTAGCCGCCTACAATGTCCCAATCACACCTCCCGACCTTTTCAAAATTCATTTTTTTATTCTTTTTGATCGAATTTTAGAAAATTGAGGAGTGTGATGACTCCAACCAGGGTTTATTAAATATTAATGCATCAAAATATTCGCATGCGTCTCCTCTACAAGATTCAGTTTGGTTCCAGACATTTCTAGTCACTTAAAATGTCCTAATTACACCCTACCTTTAAAAAAGTCAAATTTTTATGTGTTTTTGGTCAAATTTTATAAATATGACGAGTACATTGATTCCATCCATGGGATCTTAAATATTAATACATCAAAATGTTTGCATCGGTCTCCCTACAAGTATCAGTTTGGCTCCAAAAATTTCTAGTCTTCTAAATCATTCCAATCTCATCCCCCGCATTTTTAAAAATACATTTTTGTGTTCTTTTCGATCGAATTTTAGAAAAATTAGAAGTGTTATTATTCTAACCATGAGATCTTAAATATTAATACATCAAAAGTTTCGCAACGGTCTCCTCTATAATATTCACTTTGGTTCCAGACATCTCTAGTCGCCTAAAATGTCCTAATCAGCCTCCCCCTTTTAAAGAATTCAAATGTTTTTAACTTCTTGTTCGAAGTTTTCAAAATAGAGGAGTGCTACGACTCAGCCATGGGATCTTATATATTAATACACCAAAGTATTTGCAATAGTCTCCTCTACAAGATTGTGTTTGGTTCCAGACACTTCTAGTTACTTAAAATGTCCTAATTACATCTGCTTTAAAAAAATCAATTTTTGATGTGTTTTTGGTCGAATGTTATAAATATGAGGAATACAACAACCCCAACCATGGTATCTTAAATATTAATACATCAAAATTTTCGCAACGATCTCCTCTATAATATTCACTTTGGTTCCAGACATCTCTCGTGGCCTAAAATGTTCCAATCACCCTCCCCTTGTTGAAGAATTCAAATAATTTTAACTTTTTGGTTGAAGTTTTGAAAATAGAGGAGTGCTACAACTGCAGCCATGGGATCTCATATATTAATACACCGAAATGTTTGCAATAGTCTGCTCTACAAGATTCAGTTTGTCTTTAGACTTTTCAAGCAACCTAAACTATCCCAATCGTGCACCCCGCCCTTTTATTTTCGTGTTCTTATTGATCGAATTTTAGAAAAATTAAGAGTTTTATGATTCTAACCATGTGATATTAAATATTAATGCATCAAAATATTCTAAAGAATCTCATCTATAACATTCAATTTTGTTCAATACATCTCCAGTATCATAAAATGTCCTAATCAGTCCCCCTTTTAAAAAATTCAAAATTTTCAGTCTTTTTGGTTGGATTTTAGAAAATTGAGGAGTGTGATGACTCCAACCATGGCTTATTAAATATAAATACATCAAAATGTTCGCAACTGTCTTCTCTACAAAATTCAGTTTGTTTAAAGCATTTGTAACTATCTAAAATGTCCCAATATCCCACCCTACTTTAAAAAATTAAACATTCGTTTTTTATCTGATTTTAGGAAATTGAGGAGTATTATGATTCCAACAATGATATATTAAATATTAATACTTCAAAATAATTGCATTAATCTTCTCTATAAGATTCAGATTGGTTCCAAACCTTTTTAGCCACATAAATATTATAATCACGCCCCTACCTATTTTCAATATTCATTTTTTTCTTTTTGATTGAGTTTTAGAAAAATGAGGTTTGTTTTGATTCTAACCATGGGATATTAAATATTAATACATCAAAATGTTCGCAAGAGTCTTTTCTACGAGATTTAATTTGGTTCAATGCATCTCTAGTATCCTAAAATGTACCAACCTTTTCCCTTTTCAAAAATTCAAAATTTTCAATATGTTTGATTGGATTTTAGAAAATTGAGGAGTGTGATGGATCCAAATATGGGTTATTAAATATTAATGCATCAAAATGTTCGCAAGAGTCTCCTCTAAAAGATTCATTTTGGTAATAGACATTTTTTGGCAATTAGAATGTCTTAATAATTCCCCCTTCCCCATAAAAAGTCAAGTTTGTGTCTGTTTGATTGTATTTAAAATAATTGAGGAATGTGATGTCTCCAACGATGGTTTATTAAATATTAATGCTTCAGAATATTCGCATGAATCTTCCCTACAAGATTCAGTTTGGTTCTAGGCATTTCTAGTCACTTAAAATGTCGTTATTACCCCCCTTTATTAAAATCAAATTTTTATGTGTTTTTGGTCGAATTTTATAAATATGAGGAGTACAACAATCTAACCATGGGATCTTAAATATTAATACATCAAAATATTTGCAACGGTCTCCCTACAAGAATCAGTTTGGCTCCAGAAATTTCTAGTCTTCTAAATTATTCCAATCTCATCCCCCGCACTTTTAAAAATTCAATTTTGTGTTCTTTTCGATCGAATTTTAGAAAAATTAGAGGTGTTATGATTCTTACCATGGGATCTTAAATATTAATACATCAAAATTTTCGCAACGGTCTAATCCATAATATTCACTTTGGTTCCAGACATCTCTCGTCGCCTAAAATGTCTTAATCATCCTCCCCCTTCTGAAGAATTCAAATGTTTTTAATTTTTTGTTCAAAGTTTTGAAAATAGAGAAGTGCTACGACTCCAGCTATGGGATATCATAAATTAATACACCAAAATGTTTGCAATAGTCTCCGCTAAAAGATTCAGTTTGGCTCCAGACTTTTCTAGCGACGTAAACTATCCCAATCACGCCCATAGCCTTTTTATTTTTGTGTTCTTTTTGATCGAATTTTAGAAAAATTAAGAGTTTTATGATTTTAACCATGTGATATTAAATATTAATACATCAAAATGTTTGCAAGTGTCTCATTTACAAGACTCAATTTGGTTCAATACATCTCTAGTATCATAAAATGTCATAATCACTGTCATGAAAAGTCAAGTTTGTGTCTGTTTGATTGTATTTAAAAGAATTGAGGAGTGTGATGACTCCAACTATGGAATCTTAAACATTTTTACATCAAAATATTCGCAGCAGCCTTTTCTACAAGATTGAGTTTGACTTCACACATTTCTAGCCGCCTAAAATTTCCCAATCACGCCTCCCACCCTTTTCAAAATTCATTTTTTTGTTCTTTTTGATCGAATTTTAGAAAAATTAGGAGTGTTATCATTCTAACCATAAGTTATTAAATATTAATGTATCATAATATTCGCAACAGTCTCCTCTAGAAGATTCAGTTTAGCTCCAGACATGTCTAGTCGCCTAAAATGTCCTAATCACCCTCCCCTTTTTGAAGAATTCAAATATTTTTAACATTTTGTTCGAAGATTTGAAAATAGAGGAGTGCTACGACTCCAGCCATGGGATCTCATATATTAATACACCAACATGTTTGCATTATTCTCCTCTACAAGATTCTGTTTGGCTCCAGACTTTTCAAGCAACCTAAAATATCCCAATCGTGCACCCCACCCTTTTATTTTCGTGTTCTTATTGATCGAATTTTAGAAAAATTAAGAGTTTTATGATTCTAACCATGTGATATTAAATATTAATGCATCAAAATATTCTCAAGAATCTCATCTATAACATTCAATTTTGTTCAATACATCTCCAGTATCATAAAATGTCCTAATCAGTCCCCCTTTTAAAAAATTCAAAATTTTCAGTCTTTTTGGTTGGATTTTAGAAAATTGAGGAGTGTGATGACTCCAACCATGGCTTATTAAATATAAATACATCAAAATGTTCGCAACTGTCTTCTCTACAAAATTCAGTTTGTTTAAAGCATTTGTAACCATCTAAAATGTCCCAATATCCCACCCTACTTTAAAAAATTAAACATTCGTTTTTTATCTGATTTTAGGAAATTGAGGAGTATTATGATTCCAACAATGATATATTAAATATTAATACATCAAAATAATTGCATTAATCTTCTCTATAAGATTCAGATTGGTTCCAAACATTTTTAGCCACATAAATATTATAATCACGCCCCTCCCTCTTTTAAATATTCATTACTATTCTTTTTGATTGAGTTTTAGAAAAATGAGGTTTGTTTTGATTCTAACCATGGGATATTAAATATTAATACATCAAAATGTTCGCAAGAGTCTTTTCTACGAGATTTAATTTGGTTCAATGCATCTCTAGTATCCTAAAATGTACCAACCTTTTCCCTTTTCAAAAATTCAAAATTTTCAATATGTTTGGTTGGATTTTAGAAAATTGAGGAGTGTGATGGATCCAAATATGGGTTATTAAATATTAATGCATCAAAATGTTCGCAAGAGTCTCCTCTAAAAGATTCACTTTGGTAATAGACATTTTTTGGCAATTAGAATGTCTTAATAATTCCCCCTTCCCCATAAAAAGTCAAGTTTGTGTCTGTTTGATTGTATTTAAAATAATTGAGGAATGTGATGTCTCCAACCATGGTATCTTAAATATTTTTACATCAAAATATTCGCAGTAGCCTTTCTACAAGATTCAGTTTGACTTCAGATATTTCTAGCCGCCTACAATGTCCCAATCACATCTCCCACCCTTTTCAAAATTCATTTTTTTATTCTTTTTGATCGAATTTTAGAAAATTGAGGAGTGTGATGTCTCCAACGATGGTTTATTAAATATTAATGCTTCAGAATATTCGCATGAATCTTCCCTACAAGATTCAGTTTGGTTCCAGACATTTCTAGTCACTTAAAATGTCCTAATTACCACCCCCTTTAAAAAAGTCACATTTTTATGTGTTTTTGGTCGAATTTTATAAATATGAGGAGTACAACGAAGCGAACCATGGGATCTTAAATATTAATACATCAAAATATTTGCAACGGTCTCCCTACAAGAATCAGTTTGGCTCCAGAAATTTCTAGTCTTCTAAATTATTCCAATCTCATCCCCCGCACTTTTAAAATTCAATTTTGTGTTCTTTTCGATCGAATTTTAGAAAAATTAGAGGTGTTATGATTCTTACCATGGGATCTTAAATATTAATACATCAAAATTTTCGCAACGGTCTAATCCATAATATTCACTTTGGTTCCAGACATCTCTCGTCGCCTAAAATGTCTTAATCATCCTCCCCCTTCTGAAGAATTCAAATGTTTTTAATTTTTTGTTCAAAGTTTTGAAAATAGAGAAGTGCTACGACTCCAGCTATGGGATATCATAAATTAATACACCAAAATGTTTGCAATAGTCTCCGCTAAAAGATTCAGTTTGGCTCCAGACTTTTCTAGCGACGTAAACTATCCCAATCACGCCCATAGCCTTTTTATTTTTGTGTTCTTTTTGATCGAATTTTAGAAAAATTAAGAGTTTTATGATTTTAACCATGTGATATTAAATATTAATACATCAAAATGTTTGCAAGTGTCTCATTTACAAGACTCAATTTGGTTCAATACATCTCTAGTATCATAAAATGTCATAATCACTGTCATGAAAAGTCAAGTTTGTGTCTGTTTGATTGTATTTAAAAGAATTGAGGAGTGTGATGACTCCAACTATGGAATCTTAAACATTTTTACATCAAAATATTCGCAGCAGCCTTTTCTACAAGATTGAGTTTGACTTCACACATTTCTAGCCGCCTAAAATTTCCCAATCACGCCTCCCACCCTTTTCAAAATTCATTTTTTTGTTCTTTTTGATCGAATTTTAGAAAAATTAGGAGTGTTATCATTCTAACCATAAGTTATTAAATATTAATGTATCATAATATTCGCAACAGTCTCCTCTAGAAGATTCAGTTTAGCTCCAGACATCTCTCGTAGCCTAAAATGTCCTAATCACCCTCCCCTTTTTAAAGAATTCAAAGGTTTTTAACATTTTGTTCGAAGATTTGAAAATAGAGGAGTGCTACGACTCCAGCCATGGGATCTCATATATTAATACACCAAAATGTTTGCAGTATTCTCCTCTACAAGATTCTGTTTGGCTCCAGACATTACAAGCAACCTAAACTATCCCAATCGTGCACCCCACCCTTTTATTTTCGTGTTCTTATTGATCGAATTTTAGAAAAATTAAGAGTTTTATGATTCTAACCATGTGATATTAAATATTAATGCATCAAAATATTCTCAAGAATCTCATCTATAACATTCAATTTTGTTCAATACATCTCCAGTATCATAAAATGTCCTAATCAGTCCCCCTTTTAAAAAATTCAAAATTTTCAGTCTTTTTGGTTGGATTTTAGAAAATTGAGGAGTGTGATGACTCCAACCATGGCTTATTAAATATAAATACATCAAAATGTTCGCAACTGTCTTCTCTACAAAATTCAGTTTGTTTAAAGCATTTGTAACCATCTAAAATGTCCCAATATCCCACCCTACTTTAAAAAATTAAACATTCGTTTTTTATCTGATTTTAGGAAATTGAGGAGTATTATGATTCCAACAATGATATATTAAATATTAATACATCAAAATAATTGCATTAATCTTCTCTATAAGATTCAGATTGGTTCCAAACCTTTTTAGCCACATAAATATTATAATCACGCCCCTACCTCTTTTAAATATTCATTTTTTTTCTTTTTGATTGAGTTTTAGAAAAATGAGGTTTGTTTTGATTCTAACCATGGGATATTAAATATTAATACATCAAAATGTTCGCAAGAGTCTTTTCTACGAGATTTAATTTGGTTCAATGCATCTCTAGTATCCTAAAATGTACCAACCTTTTCCCTTTTCAAAAATTCAAAATTTTCAATATGTTTGGTTGGATTTTAGAAAATTGAGGAGTGTGATGGATCCAAATATGGGTTATTAAATATTAATGCATCAAAATGTTCGCAAGAGTCTCCTCTAAAAGATTCACTTTGGTAATAGACATTTTTTGGCAATTAGAATGTCTTAATAATTCCCCCTTCCCCATAAAAAGTCAAGTATGTGTCTGTTTGATTGTATTTAAAATAATTGAGGAATGTGATGTCTCCAACCATGGTATCTTAAATATTTTTACATCAAAATATTCGCAGTAGCCTTTCTACAAGATTCAGTTTGACTTCAGACATTTCTAGCCGCCTACAATGTCCCAATCACATCTCCCGCCCTTTTCAAAATTCATTTTTTTATTCTTTTTGATCGAATTTTAGAAAATTGAGGAGTGTGATGTCTCCAACGATGGTTTATTAAATATTAATGCTTCAGAATATTCGCATGAATCTTCCCTACAAGATTCAGTTTGGTTCCAGACATTTCTAGTCACTTAAAATGTCCTAATTACCACCCCCTTTAAAAAAGTCACATTTTTATGTGTTTTTGGTCGAATTTTATAAATATGAGGAGTACAACGAAGCGAACCATGGGATCTTAAATATTAATACATCAAAAAATTTGCAACGGTCTCTATACAAGAATCAGTTTGGCTCCAGAAATTTCTAGTCTTCTAAATTATTCCAATCTCATCCCCCGCACTTTTAAAAATTCAATTTTGTGTTCTTTTCGATCGAATTTTAGAAAAATTAGAGGTGTTATGATTCTTACCATGGGATCTTAAATATTAATACATCAAAATTTTCGCAACGGTCTCCTCCATAATATTCACCTCGTCGCCTAAAATGTCTTAATCATCCTCCCCCTTCTGAAGAATTCAAATGATTTTAATTTTTTGTTCAAAGTTTTGAAAATAGAGAAGTGCTACGACTCCAGCTATGGGATATCATAAATTAATACACCAAATTGTTTGCAATAGTCTCCGCTAAAAGATTCAGTTTGGCTCCAGACTTTTCTAGCGACGTAAACTATCCCAATCACGCCCATAGCCTTTTTATTTTTGTGTTCTTTTTGATCGAATTTTAGAAAAATTAAGAGTTTTATGATTTTAACCATGTGATATTAAATATTAATACATCAAAATGTTTGCAAGTGTCTCATTTACAAGACCCAATTTGGTTCAATACATCTCTAGTATCATAAAATGTCATAATCACTGTCATGAAAAGTCAAGTTTGTGTCTGTTTGATTGTATTTAAAAGAATTGAGGAGAGTGATGACTCCAACTATGGAATCTTAAACATTTTTACATCAAAATATTCGCAGCAGCCTTTTCTACAAGATTGAGTTTGACTTCACACATTTCTAGCCGCCTAAAATTTCCCAATCACGCCTCCCACCCTTTTCAAAATTCATTTTTTTGTTCTTTTTGATCGAATTTTAGAAAAATTAGGAGTGTTATCATTCTAACCATAAGTTATTAAATATTAATGTATCATAATATTCGCAACAGTCTCCTCTAGAAGATTCAGTTTAGCTCCAGACATGTCTAGTCGCCTAAAATGTCCTAATCACCCTCCCCTTTTTGAAGAATTCAAATGTTTTTAACATTTTGTTCGAAGATTTGAAAATAGAGGAGTGCTACGACTCCAGCCATGGGATTTCATATATTAATACACCAACATGTGTGCATTATTCTCCTCTACAAGATTCTGTTTGGCTCCAGACTTTTCAAGCAACCTAAAATATCCCAATCATGCACCCCGCCCTTTTATTTTTGTGTTCTTTTTGATAGAATTTTTAGAAAAATAAAGAGATCTAGGATTCTAACCATGTGTTATTAAATATTAATACATCAAAATGTTCGCAAGTGTCTCAGCTAGAAGATTCAATTTGGTTCAATATATCTCTAATATCCTAAAATGTCCTAATCACTCCCCCTTTTAAAAATTTCAAAATTTTCAGTCTTTTTGGTTGGATTTTAGAAAAATTAGGAGTGTGATGATTCTAACCATGGGATATTAAATAATAATACATCAGAGTATTCGCAACTGTCTCCTCTATAAGAATTAGTTTGACTTCAGACATTTCTAGTCGTCTAAAATGTCCCTATCACGCCTCTAGCCCTTTTCAAAATTCATTTTTTGTGGTTCTGGATCGAGTTTTAAAAAAATTAGGAGAGTCATGATTCTAACCAAGGGTTATTAAATATAATTGTATCAAAATATTCGCAAGAGTCTAATCTACAAGATTCAGTTTGGTTCCAGACATTTCTAGTCACTTAAAATGTCCTAATTCTCCCCCCCCCTTTAAAGAAGTCAAATTTTTATGTGTTTTTGGTCGAATTTTATAAATATGAGGAGAACAACGAATCCAACCATTGGATTTTAAATATTAATACATCAAAATGTTTGCAACAGTCTCCTCTATAAGATTCAGTTTGGTTTTAGACATTTCTAGGTATCTAAAATGTCCCAATATACCCCCCCTACATTAAAGTATTAAACATTCGTTTTTTATCTAATTTTAGGAAATTGAGGAGTATTATGAATCCAACAATGATATATTAAATATTAATTTATCAAATTAATTTCAATAGTCTCCTCTATAAGATTCTGTTTGGTTCCAAATATTTCTAGCCACGTAAATATCCTAATCACGCCCCTCCCTCTTTTAAATATTCATTTTTGTTTTCATTTTGATCGAATTTTAGATAAATGAAGAATGTTATGATTTTTATCATGGGATATTAAATATTATTACATTAAACTGTTCGCAAGAGTCTCATCTTCAAAATTCCATTTGGTACAATATATGTCTAGTAACCTAAAATGTCCTAATCTCTACCCCTTTTAAATTATTCGAAATTATCAGTCTTTTTGGTTGGATTTTATAAAATTGAGGTGGTTGATCACTCCAACCATGGGTTGTTAAATATTAATGCATCAAAATGTTTGCAAAAGTCTCCTCTACAAGTTTCAGTTTGGTAATAGACATTTCTTGACAACTAGAATGCCTTAATAACCCCTTCTTACCTATAAAAAGTCAAGTATGTGTCTGTTTGATTGTATTTAAAAAAATTGAGAAGTATGATGAATCCAACCATGTATCTTAAATATTTTTACATCAAAATATTCGCAGCAGCCTTTTCGAAAAGATTAAATTTGACTTCAGACACTTCTAGCCGCCGAAAATGTCCCAATCATGCCTCCCGCCGTTTTCAAAATTCATTTTTTTTTTTAAATCGAATTTTAGAAAAATTAGGTGTGTTATGATTTTAGCCATGGGTTATTAAATATTAATGTATCAAAATGTTCGCAAGAGCCTTCTCTATACGATTCAGTTTGTTTGCAGACATTTCTAGTCACTTTAAATGTCCTAATTACCCCCCTTAAAGAAGTCAAATTTTTATGTGTTTTTGGTCGAATTATAAAAATATGAGGAATACAACGAACCCAACCATGGGATCTTAAATATTAATACATCAAAATATTATAATCAGTCTCCTCTACAAGATTCTGTTTGGCTCCAGACATTTCTAGGCTATTAAATTATTCCAATCTCGTCCCCCGCCCTTTTAAAAATTCATTTTTGTGTTCTTTTTGATCAAATTTTAGAAAAATTAGGAGTTTTATGAATCTAAACATGGGATACTAAATATTAATACATCCAATTATTCGCAACAGTCTCCTCTAAAAGATTCAGTTTGACTTCAGACATTTCTAGCCGCCTAAAATATCCCAATCAAGCAACCCGCCCTTTTCAAAATTCATTATTTTGTTCTTTTTGATCGAATTTTAGAAAAATTAGGAGTGTTATGATTCCAACCATGGATTATTAAATATTAAATGTATCAAACTTTTCGGATAAAAAACGGACTTTTAAAAACATTCCAATTTTCATAATTACCAAAATATATGAGTAAAGGTATTTCAGGGAGTTTAACCTTAGATGCATTTTAACATTCATTTTGTTCCTTATCAAATTCATTTGTACTTTTGAATTACAAAATAAGGAATTTCAGCCTTACCTCAATTTTATCCAGGCTTTCTTGAAGCTCTTTCAAGTTGTTCACGTATTCATCAATATTTACTTCTTCAGGTAAGGCACAGAACTCGTTTCTTATTTCATCAATAGTCTTATTTATAACTTTAACGTTATCCAACTCTTGTAAAAAGTTCTATCTGACTTTCAGTTGTTTCCTGACATTCCCGTGTAAAGAATTCAAACCTTACGATTTTTGTTTCGATGGCTCTTCGCTGCTGATTCAAAAACAGTTATTTGTTACTTTGCCATAGTTTTGTTATCTTGTTTCCACTGATTAGCTCCGATTCGATAATTTTTTTTACATTCAATCATAACTATTTTGCATATGTAAAAAAAAATACTGCACTTTCCATAATTTTCAAAATATTGCATTCAATTGAATGATAAATCAATTTCTAGACAGACTTTCCTACCCATAAAATCTCACAAGTCACAGTTAGTTTTTCTGAATGAAGCATCTTACTATGCTTGAGATAAAAATATTTACACAAGATAAAGTATGTACAGAAGATAAAATATGCAAGATAAAATATTTCTAAGGGCATTAGTATAATATCTTGTGTTAAGCAGAGGATGTTTGGTAGAAATAAATAGAATGGCTGAAAATTTTCAACGTAAATAAATTCAGCCCTTTACAGAAATATGAGCATTTTACTTCATCGCTTCTAAGTTACTGAAATAAAATGAATAGCATTTCTAAATGTATGTTTTGTAATAAGATTCTTTCTTTTGCATCAAGAAAGAATTTTTAAAAGAAAATTTTATTGATTTGAAGGCTTTTTTTAAATAGATAAAAAGAGATAAACATCAGCAAACATTTTTGTTCAATCAGATGGCTGGAAGTTTTATTTCATTCGAATCTGTGACTCCAGCAAAACTTTTGTTGTTGTCTTATGACAGCTAAACTGGCACATCGTGAGGTGTGCTGCTCCACTTTTCCAACTGAACCATATTTTGTTGAAGAATCCAACTTCCTCAGCACACATATGCCATAGGGACCCGTTTAAAGGAAGGATAAAGACAAAATAGAAAGAGAGAGAAAGTAATCCATGCCCGAATCGGTATTCGAACCCAAGAATTCCCTTTTCGCATTCAGGCACTCGGGTCACTAGACATGGGGAGGGACAGCAAAACTTTTGTAAAACACTTGTATCATTTCTTTGCAGCTGTATTCTGCATCACTGTGAACGACTGTATTCTTCATAGCACAAGAAGCTAAAAAAATAAGTAATAATGAATATTTCATTGATGTTCTTTTAAAATTTGGGAAAGAAATATTAATTGGATAAGAAAGGAATTAACAAACTTTCAAAAATGTACATTAAAAAAAACATACCTAATAAATAAAAATTTCTTCTAAGCGAAAATTTAAGCAATGATGAAAAAATATTTTTATTTTTACATAGCATTACTTGCATTTTACGTAATTTTACATATCAAGCATATGCTAGTTACACACATTTCAATGAGTTATTAAAGAAAAAGAAATCATAAAAGAAATCTTATATACTTAAAAAGTTTGTATAGAGGTGATCAAAAAAGCAAAACACTTACAATTTATTATATACTATTTCATTTTCCTCAGAAGCAAAAACTAACCTTGAACATAATGTTAGTTTTTATAAATAGCTTAATAATTCAAAAACATTAATTTAATTATAATATTAAAAATTTAACTACGGGCAGAAATTTTAATTGCGGAATGCAATAAATAAGCAAAAAAAATAACTCATAGTAATTTTCTCGCTTACAGAAATTACAACACTTAAATATATTTGTTTATGTCTCCCATTTAATTTTTTGAACATAACCAGAAAATAAAATTTATACAAATGAATATTCTATAATTATATATTTAGGACAAAATAGAATCAATTAACTAATTTTTAGCACTTAACTTGAGGAAAATTATCTTCAATTTCCCGCTATAATTTGCTGGATATACTCAAATGTCCGGTAAATATTCAAAATATAAATAATTTCATATCTTTAGATATGAATGTTTAATTGGAATTTAACAATTAATGTAAAATAATATGGCAATATAAATTTAAAAAGTAGATATAAATTTAAAATTACTTTTAAAATTTATAACTTCAATTAAAAAAACCTATTTTTCTCTATTGAGATTAACAACAATCTCTACATGCTCATGATATTGTCTCATTATGTAATCAAATTTATAAAACATGAAATAATTTAATTGCAATATGGAAATTGAATTTGCAATATATAATTGTTATGGAATAATTGAGTTGCAATATTTTAGCAAACAACTCATTGTGTTATGATTTATCTTGAATTTAATAGCTCAAAATTTTAAACATATTTCAGAAATTTTTCAGTCTCCGATTTTGAATTCACCAAAGTATTTTTATTAAAATTAATGATTCAACAGACAATCTTTGACTGTCATTTGCAGAACTCTTTATAAACCTATGAAATCATTAACTCACTCATTAAATAATCAAAAATCAAATATGAGACAAAAGTTTGAATTGAAAATCTTTTGTTACTGAACAGTTACACCTTTACACCTTTAACTTAATTTCATTGTTAAATATTTGCTTCATATAAAGAATATATTCACAAAATGAACTAAATTTCTTTTAGATACAAAAAAAAAAAAAAAATAAAATATTTAAAAGTAAAATTAATTAAAATTCAACGTTTAAAATCAGAAATAAATTTTTAATTCAAAATTAAACGATAAATCATTCAAACAAACTAAAATAACTACAATGTCAAAATCGAAAGCTACAGTATCCTAAATAAAAATTTTCTTTGTGTTTAAATTTTTTAATAAACTCGATGAAGAAGAATCCTTAAGTAAAAATGAAGGTTCAAAATCATTGTTGTATCTATATTTGAGAAGCAATTAAACATCTTATAAATCGAAATTACATTCAGTTTCTTAAATATTCGTTATGATATTCACTAGCTAGTTTCCATTAAGTTAATCTAATTACATTTACTTTTTGTTATAATTAGATATTTCATTTTATTATTTATGCCTTCATTTAAATTTCATACCATTAATTTTAAAAGTGAAGTACGTATGCTAATTCATTTTGAAAGTATTTTTACATATGTATGTGTGTATGCATGTGAAGTGATATGTTTCTTTTCTAATGCCCGGCTACCCTGAGCTCTATTTAGCTCTTTGATAGGCGAAGTAAGGGTATCTCATATAGTGGAGCACCCCAGTGGGTGTGCCGTCTTTGCCACGAAAGTGAAGGGATAAAGAAAGACAAACACAAAGAGAAAAATCCATACTCGAACAGGAATCGAATCAGGAACCAACTGCTTCTGATTTCGGGACGCTAACCTCTGCGCCATCAGTCGCCTGGGAAGAGATATGTTTTGCTTTTTGTTAACGTTACAATTCCTACATTTCGTCCAGAAGCATAAGAACTAAACAATAACTTCAAATCTTTATAATTACATGAGGTTTGGAGTGTCCTCTGAAATACATTTTATCTGCGATTGAGATGATACGACAGATGATAAATATTTCATTAATAGAAAAAAATCAAAAGCTCTTTTACTGAAAATATCTAATTTGTAAGCCTTCATTGGGATTCGCTTATATTTCGATTTCATTTAGCATTAAAAATTGCATATTTAAATTTTGCACAAATATATAGTAACCTCTAAAGTCCCCATGGTTACCTTAAAGCTTTGAATGTTTTCCCTGAAAAAAAATCCATTCACGACTGACAATAAATGCCAAGTATTTCATAAATAAAGAAACGATTTTTATTAAAAAAAATTTTAAATCATTTACAGAGATTTATAAATGAATTAAAATTATTCACCCGCCTTTTTATAATAACTATTGATCCAAAGATTTATTCTTAAAATTTTTATCCCAATTATCATACTATAAATTTGCTGCCGAAAAAGGCGAGGAAAGAGATTGCTTGCTTAATACATTACATATCTTTCAAGAGTGTACGAAGATGTTTATAGCTGAAAATTAACTTAATTGAAACACGCCAATAAAATATTTCCTAAACAACTTTCTGAAAATGAGAAAACAATGCAAAATTGAAATTTGATTTATTATTTTAAATAACATAATTGGTGAACAAGTTAAACATTTCATGAAAAACTTATTTAAATTTTTAATCAAGCATCATGGTTAGTTTATCAGAAATATGCCCACATACAACTTTACGAAACTTCATGAAAATAAAGCATTTCCCTCCATAACAAAACAATAGATATAATCGTCTACAAGCAGCTTCTAAGTATGAAGCAGTGTAAATGAGAAGCTTCATGAAATTTGTGAAGCATATAAAACACCAATGCACATGTGTATCAAATGATAAACTAATTTACCTGCATAATAATAAAAACTCTTTTACAAGACATAGTTACATTAAATCTAACTTTAGAATTCTACCTATAGGTAGGTAATTGTCATCAAAACAATATTTAAAATAAATGTTGCTATTCATTTTCAAATTCTTCTTTCTCATATTACAGAAACTTTTTTTTTTTATAAATTGACTCACAATCATTGTTCGTTAAATAAGTTCACACAGGATAGAAAACATTTTGGAGAGAAATAGGCGAGACATTCCCTCATATTAAAGGGACTGATGCCGCAAATTTTGTTCTTACGAATATGTTCATGTTGCTCAAGTAATAATGACGTAATGCTAAATTTATTTTTTATTCAGACACAGAAGAAATACGTATATTAGAAATTTTTTCTTGTAAATCAATTTCAAAGCATTGCAAACTGCATTCGTTAATGTATGTATGATATAAATAACATATATAAAAGTTAACAGTTGAATATATTTTCATTCTGCACTAAATTATATCATGACAACACCATTTATTTGTAAGTAGAAAATTATTTAATATTAATTTACACAATTTGCTTGAAAGAAAAAGCTACTACGTATGCAATTCTCTGTCTGTTGCATATATATGGAGAGAAGCAGCCAGTTTCACAACTTTTCCTTATATAAAACAATGAAAAGTTCTGTTACGCTAAGAAATACTTCTGTTTTTAGCTCAAATTTGCATATTTTATTCGTCAAAATTGAAATGTTAACTCTAAGTACAGCATGAATGTAAATATTTCTGTCTGTAAACAGTAATTTATTATAATTTTATTCCAAAAGACCGGTAAATTTTGTTTTGTTGAGCCTCAATTCATACTTTGATACTGCTTAGTAAACGCCTAAATTTTGAAAATATTTAAATTATCAAGGGTAAAATATCCTTCAAAAGGGCTTTCGCAAACAAGGAGCTGTATTTCACTAGTCGCAAAGGGAAGAAAAAAAATTTCCCATTCACTTTGCGCAACAGAGCGGCATTCAAAAAGATAAACATCAACATTTGTTTACTGATGTTCAACAATGACTGGGATCGAACCTGATATTCCATATTTTACAGGTGCCTGTTCTGCCACTAAGGTATGGTGAATTCATTTTATGGCACTTTGAAACTAAATTTTTTTTACCTACTTTTGAAATTGATTTAAAACATCCACAGCAGTAAGAGGAAACAAATGCGTTATCCACTGAAACATAATCTTCAATTAAATTTGAATTAAAAAATTTTTAACTCAAATTTTAAAACCCAAAACAGTTTTAAATTAAGGTAATTGAATTTTAAACTTTTTTCCATTTCGATTCTATGCTAATTTGACAAGAGCATTGTAGGCAGCTAATTGCCGGAGGTAGTTGTAAGACATTTTCATATACATAGTGTCTTTTTTTGGAAGACTTTTCACTGGTAAAGGGACTTATAAGTGCGTCACAGTAGAGGAAAAAACTAAAATTCTCATGAATCATCTACAAAACAAGAACATTCTAAGCCATGCACTTGTAGAAAGTCAATGTTCAACATGTATCACGGGTTTCACAAAAGTGGGTGAGAATGATTTCTCGATCTTTTATGCTTGGAAGAGCGATGTCCAACTGAAAGGCCATAGTGATCAGAACAATTTATGATATTTGTAGCTTATCTTATTCCATAATTCTATGTATACACCAAGAGAAATGTGCCCTCCTGACAGCAGAATGATTGGCAATCTGTTTTCAGATGTATAAATTGGAATGTTGTTGTTCCAGCAGCATTCCTGCACCTAACTCTGTATTGGGCTCTGTCAGTTAGACAAAATTTGCAGGAGGAGCCTTTGTGATTGTGAGGCAGGGATGAAGCGGAAGACATCCAATATTTGGCTTGCCACCTCCAGAAATATCATTTCATTTGGAGGACTTTGCGACTACGACTTATTTAACGTGCTCCAGTTACGATTAGTGAACACGACAAATCTTCGGTTAATCTGGGATTTCAACTCACTTGCATCCAATGGTTAAAATGACACCTTAACCAATTAGGCCACCCCGTCCTCACAATTTAATTTGTTGCTGCACTAGCATGAATTCCTGTACCTAGCCCTGAGTTGGCTATTAAGCACGAAGTAGTAGTGAGCACGAAGACTCTATCCGGCTATTTCTATATATCTGGGCTCAACCAGATATATAAAAATAGCCGGATAGAGTCTTCGTGCTTTAGAAACATGGATCAACAGAAGACCTTCAATATTTGGCTTGCCAACTCGAGTGGTATCATTTCACTTGGAGGACATTGCGACTACATCCAGTTTTAACGTGTTTCAGTCTCCTTTAGCGAACATGATAGATCTTCTGTTACGCTGGAATTCGAACTCATTATCTTACGATAATGAGAACGACGCCCTAACCAACCAGGCCACTGTGGCCTACAATTTGAATTGACGAGCCAACGTCAAGCGCGGATGTTTTTTAGTGGTTCAATATCCACATAAAGTTCCATTGACGTATATTATACTGTCCCCTACGTGCAGACAGTGACTCAAAGTGCCCAACGAATTATAGAAAGTATTTACTTTTTCGAGGGCAATGAGGTTAGAGTAAATGTAGGGAAGTAACTCATTTTGCTGCATTGAATACATTGAAGTAGGCGTTGAGAATTATGATATTTATATTAAGAATGATGACCAAAAAACTTAAATTTTTTCTCGAAACAAATTTAGAAATTTATATTTATTAACTAAGACTCTCTAATTAACATAATCTATAATTTGTCTCACGGAAATATTTATGCAAATCTGAAAAATGCAATTTTATGAGGTATCACTGATATATGCAATCATTATGTTTAAAAATATAAACATGGAATATTTTTGAAAATAAAATATGTTTTATAATAAAGTCATGATTTTTTTATCAGTTCTTTCTTTTCCAAGTCAAATTCCCACACATTTTAAGTAAATTTAAAGCGTTATCTCAAAATATCTTACTTTATTCCTTCCCGCCGTTTGATAAAAAATAAAAGTAAATCAATCATTTTTGGATATATGGATCCCTTCATATATCCAAGAATGATTGATTTGATTGGCTTAGCTGGTCCTGAAAAGGATATAAATTATCCTAGAATGACCTAAATATTATGGAAATGTTGCTTCAATGTTGCACGAAACAAAATTTATTGTTTTCCTTTCTGAGTGATCAAATGCGCTTCACTTTCGGGAATTTAATATAAACATTTCACATTAAATAATAACATGATTACGGACTACTTTTCCAATACATTTAGTTTTATAAATTTTCATAAGACACATATTTAAAAATATTAAAATAAATATGGAGCAATTTATGATACCATTTTTCGTTTACGTAATGTATAGCAAAACCTAATTAAAAATGTTCATACTGCAATAAATTTTAGAAAAAGTTTGAATTTTTAATGGAAATATAAATTACAAATTGATAAAAAACTTAGCATTTAATTGTGTGACTTCAAACTATCATAATATATTTTAAAGAGTTGATATATTATGCAATTAAATACAGGAAAAAACTTTAAAATAACATACGTATTCAAAATTTGCCTTCTCCAAAAAGAATTTAACATGTATTTTCTCTTTTTTGACGTTGTGTTTCGTATCTGCTATACTATATTGTGCAGCGTTTAAAAATTTTGAGTTTTTGCATTGAGTTCCTCAAAATTAAACAAAATCTTTTAAGACAATAAACCTATCTTCTGCAAATGAGGTGGATTTTCAGTAAATCATGTCATGTCATATCGTTTATTTACTAACCTGTAAAAAAATTATTTTGCATAAAACTGCTACGAAAGTAAAGGAAAAAAACATCATTTCCAAATTAATTATATTCTAAACATGTCGCAGAGGCTTTCTTTATTCCTAATGGACACAAATATTTTTACCAAGAGAACTGAAACGAAATAAATATTAATTCCTAAATGAACCAATTACGTCATTGCAAACGAATTTTCTTACAGTATTACATCATTAATACCAGAGTTATATAAATCATGCCACTGGTGAATCCTTTGGGACAACAGTCCCCAAATCAGGAAATATTTTGTGAACTTTTTACTTCTGAAATGGTTGTTCTCCTGTGTCAATTCTCTCTGATGAAAGCTAGTTTTCAAAGTTTTTGCAGAAGTTTTAAGGAGGAAGATTGAAAAAAGATCGGAAATGAAAAGAAAATGCGAATTTAAGTAGTATTTTGATGACAAAGGCGTGTTTATAGCTTGATTAATGTGTTGTCTACATTGCAACTTAGATGAATCGTTGCTTGTGATTGCTTCTTAAGGGCATGCGTGTATTAGAATTCTGTGAGTACTTAATTACATGGACATTGCATTTTATGTTTCATAGGAATGATTTTGTCTTCAAAGTATTTAACGAATAATGATAAATTAGATTTTTGCTTCCTGATTATAAAAAAATTTAGTGATATACAGACTTTTTTTTTTTATGATCTTAAGGGAAATTTGTTTACAGTGAGATCTAATTATGATATAAAAAGTTAATGACAAATTAATATTCCATCTTATCATCAAGAATGATATTATTCTGTATAGTGATTTAATACCGATATTTTAAAACGAATTTACTAAAATTTTAATGAGTGAAAGAATATGAAAATGATTCTGAGATTTTAATAAAGCTTATACTTTCAAAAGAATCTTACTTTTTTCTGGCCAAAACAATATATTTGACACTGAATTAAGCGGTTGTTAATTTCGAATAAATTTACTCCCGAGGAAAACTCTGAAACACAAATTTACAAAATCAAAAATGTTAGTTAGGGACATTAATTTCGCTTCAAAAAATATCTTTGATTGCACATCGTACATGAAAAAAAATTTTTTAAGGAATAAATATAATTTTAATGAGATTTAAAATAATATTTAGCCTTTTCTTCATTTAATTCAAAAGCATTTTATAACAAAAACAGAATATACACGTTTTGAAACATTTTAATCTTACAAATTTGAACTCTTCTAGATCGAGCACACTTTCTATCTCGATAGTTTTTAAATTTAAAATGTGATGAAATACAAATATTGAAAAATACTTTGCTGAAAAAACCAGATTTTTTTGTTGCAAACATATTAATTCATATTGATTCAACAATTTGTTCATATTGTACCGAGCTTTGGGGTTCGTGTAGATTGAGAGTTAAATAAAGCAACCACTCAATAAACACAAGACTTTTATTCGTAAAACTTCCACTAGAAATACCAGCTGCATCAATCACAATTATACAGCTACAATTCGTCAGATACAATAAGTAACAGCTTCTAATCACAGGTCTCAAATACCTCAGGCAGAGAACAGCTTCTCTAAACTAGCAGTCACGACTAATCGTCTTCACTCACTGACTGTCTTCACAAAACACTCCTAACTATGTCGGGCTGCGGTATTTATACCTGACTTGGCGGGGAAATCTACTAATTTCGCCAAGGTTCTGGATGCTTCTAGGCTATCTCGCTAAATATTGTACCTAGAGCTTAGGTGATGAATGTTTCCAAAAGTATCTATTTCGCGCCAAGTCACCAAAAATCTCACAAAATCACCATAAATGTCGCTAAGTTTTCTCGCCAAAACATCGCAGAGTCACCAAATTATTAGAAAAAACGCTTTTAACGTCTAAATAAAGCAATTTTTGCCAAAATGTAAGTATTTCCAATCTGTCTGAGATATTTTAAGACATATACAATAATTACTTATAAATTTTAAACATTGCCCCCCTCTCAAGGACTGCACGTCCCGGGCAGTACAATCCCCTGATAGGAGGACAAATTTAATGTAAAAGAATTTACGTTTTAAGAGGATACAGAGCACATTACATACACAAACAATTAAAAATACAAATACAAAAAAATGGAAAATATTAAAATTATCTATACTATTTACAAAAAGACTATGGTATACTAATTTTTACTTTACACTACCATAAGGAGCTAATCTATCATAATGTACTACCTTTGGTTTTGAAGAAGATGATTTCCTTATACGAACCATGACGTCATTCAGTCTTTTTAGGACTGTGTAGGGACCTTCCCAGTTGGCTTGCAACTTTGGAGAAAGTCCTTTACGTTGAATCGGGTTCCACCACCAAACTTAATCACATTCCTGAAAATCATGTCCTGTCGCTCTTGTGTCATACCTTGTGTTCATTCTTTCGGTCGTCAGGTTGATTCGGTCTCGAGCAAAGTTATGGACATCTTCAAGACGTGCCTGAAGGTCTCGAAGGTATTCCTCTGGCGATGAAGATGCATCCGATGGGCTACCAAACTGAAGATCACAAGGGAGACGAAGTTCGCGACCAAAGAGCATTTGTGATGGAGTGTATCCGGTAGTCTCATGGACAGCACTGCGATATGCAAGCAGAAACAACGGTAGTCAAATCCCAATCTTGCTGATTTCTGGAAACCATAAGTGAGAGATTATTTAAGATGGTTCGGTTAAACTTCTCTACCATGCCGTCTGATTGCGGGTGTAATGGCGTGGTCTGCGTCTTGTCTATTCCGAAAATTTGACACATTCCTTTAAACACAGCAGAGGTGAAATTTGTCCCTTGATCTGAATGAATTTGTAAGAGTGCGCCGCATCTGGAAACCCATTGCTGCACTAGAACCTCGGCTACTGTAGTCGCTTCTTGATCAGGGATTGAAAATGCTTCAGGCCACTAAGTAAAGTAGTCCATGACAACTAGGATGTATTTGTTACCATTTGAAGATCGTGGTAAAGGACCCAAAATGTCCAATGCTATCCGCTTAAAAGGTGCACCTACATTATACCGCTGCAACCTCCCTCGGCTATGTTTCTTTGGTCCCTTACGTGCCGCACAGTCATCACAAGATTGGCACAATTTCTTTACATCTTATCTAGTTTTGCTGCAATAGAAGCGTTCTCGAACTTTCTGTAGAATCTTCATTACTGCGAAGTGGCCTCCAGTTGAGTTACTGTGCAATTCTTTCAAAACATCTGATATTCTTGATTTTGGAAGAACAAGCTGCCATTTGAAATTACGTCCATCATCGGACTCCCATTTCCTGTATTACACGCCACTTCTAATATGGAATGAGTCCCAAAGAGCCCGATATTGTTTAGTAGCTGGACTGTAGGTGGAGATGTCCTGTCAACTTGGTCTCATACTAGAAGATTCTTTTAATTCAAAAATTGAATTTATATCTGGGTCTTCTTTTTGGGCTTCTCTAAGTCCTTCATCACTCCATGGGTCTGGATTCGATCGCGGTGAAACAGTAACTTGGCGTACCGAAAGATTTACTAATTGAAAGTTCTTCTCTATTCTAGAACAATATCGGCAGCTTCCGTTACACGGTCTCCTTGATAAAGCATCAGCATTTCCATAAAGAGGGCCTTTGCGATGACGTATTTCAAAGTCAAACTCTTGGATTCGTTGAATCCATCTGACTACCTGTCCTTCTGGATTTTTAAAATTTAAAAGCCGTGTTAAGGATGCGTGATCTGTCCGAAGCAAGAACTTTTTTCCATAGAGGTAATGGTGGAAATTTTCTATGGCTTTAACGATTGTTAGCCATTCCTTCCTGGTTGTACAATAATTTCACTCCGATTTCGACAAACATTTACTCCAATAAGCAATGGCATATTCTTTATCAACAATTTCCTGCGACAAAACAGCTCCGATATTTTCGTTGCTGGCATCTGTGTCTAAAATTAATAATTTTCCGGGCTGGGGATATGGAGGAACTGGCGAAGATGTCAACGCCTCCTTCAGTTGTTTAAAAGCTTTCTCATTTTCATCTGTCCATAGAAATCTCTGTTTAACCTCTGTCAACTTGTGATAGGGTCTTGCAATACTTGAAAAAAACTTAACGAATTTCCTGTAATATGTGCATAGTCCAAGAAAACTTTTAATTGGTGTACATCTTCTGGACGACTCCAGTCCTTAACTGCAAAGATCTTTTCAAGATCTGTTCTTACACCTTCAGCAGAGATAATGTGTCCCAGATAGCTTACTTCACGTCGAAATAAATTACACTTGCAAGGATTCAGCTTCAGGTTGGCCATTTTTAATTTTTCCAGCACCTTTCGGGTGTTTCTTAGATGGTCTTAGAATGTGCGTCCTACAATAATGATATCATCCAAATATACCAAACAGGCTTCGTAGGAAAGTCCTCGTAATACTGTCTCCATCAGGCGTTCAAACGTTGCAGGTGCATTGCAAAGCCCAAATGGCATAACCTTGAACTGCCAAAGACTTTGTCCTGTGGTGAACGCAGTCTGTTCCCGATCCTCAGGATGTATCTCTACTTGCCAGTAACCACTCTTGAGATCCAAAGTCGAAAACCATTGATTTCCGGATAAAGCATCAAGTGTATTGTCAATCCTAGAAGAGGGTAACTATCTTTTTTAGTGATGTTGTTTAATCGATGATAGTCAACGCATAATCGGGGTAGAACCATCTATCTTCAAAACCAAAACAAAAGGTGAAGCCCAAGGACTCTCTGATGGCTCAATAATGTCATTCTGCTGCATTTCCATCAGAAGACATCACGAATAAGTCACGAAATGTTCAAATTGATGACATTTTCATGAGAAATCGGTTTTTCCGTAATAATGACGTTTTAAATAAAAATTTTCTGACTTCCAAGAAATAGAATTTCTCAACAAATTTGTAAGTTGACCGAAAACAATCTCACATTTGTTTAGTAGTAATACAACGCTCTTTAATTTGAAATGCTCCGTGATCAGTTCCCACATCTACTGCATAGCGATCTGTAAATGGGTACTTCTCTCTTCAGTATGCGTGTCTTTCGAGTTGCTTGGGAGACTTCACCTATTTCTTGATTTCAACACAAATATATGACTCGTTGCCTATAAAAGTTCTCCTCGAAAGACAATATACGTCATCGATGTTAAAAAAAGCTTTTAAGAAATGTTTTCTTTTTAAACAGCTTTAAACTGGAAAAAAGAAATTCTTCTGAAAATGCTCTAATTTAAAAATTATTCTCTTGTTTCGACTGAAGCTTATTTAAGGCTCAGATGCTTTAAAAGTCCTTCATTTTTGGGTTCATGGTGTCGAATCAAGGACTTTTGCTTCTGAATAGAGGTGATTCACTACTAGTCCACGGTGAGCTTTAACAAAAGAGCTTCTGACATCATACAGACTACAGCCTAGCTGACGAAGGCTATTGTGAAGCATCTATAATAAATTCCACGGCAATAGAACGAAAGAACTTCGACACACGTAGTGAAATGCTTTAAACATTTAATAACAACTTAACGTAACAAACCTCCGAGCAGGTCTAATTCTGTTCGGAGATTTAAGTTCCCGATTTGATCCCTACCACTGCTGAAAACGGAGGCTAAACTGCCTTACAATAACCTCTGGATGTTAGAGTGTCCATTGCGCAGTTACAAAGCTCTTTCCTTTTCTCATAATGATAAATTTCACATGAATATTTGCTCCCTGGTTCGATCCAACTCTTCAAAAACGGGACAGGATTCTACGCTTCTGTAATCCACATGCATGTCTATTGGGATGGCTACTAGAAAGTTTACTTCGTTTTTCCCTTCTTCCTGATACATGAACACATTTCACGATTAATGAAACATCAGGTGCTGGATGGGCGTTAAGATACTCCAGGTTGCAGGGTAATCTACAACGCAGGGTCAAAAGTTCTTTAATTTGAGCTCACCATGGCCTAATGGTATGGTGCAGCTCTTTCGAAAAAAAAGGTTTCAAATTCAATCCCAGTCTCTATTAATTAACTGGAAATGGGTCGGTTAATTTTTTTTGCATTCAGTGAAATCAAGGTGCGTGCTTGGGACTTTTCCGGTTTATCTCACTTGCAAGACATAAATACGACCCACTATCTATAAAAATCCACTCTGGAAGGCAATTACGTGATACACGTTAAGTTGTTATTAAATCTTTAAAGCATTTCACTACGTGTGTCGAAGTTCTTTCTTCTATTGCCGTGGAATTTAGTCTAGATTCTTCACAATAGCCTTCGTCAGTCACGCTGTAATCTGTACGATGTCAGAAGCTCTTTTATTAAGGCTTACCGTGGACTAGTGGTTGATCACCTCTCTTCAGAGCAAAAAGTCCTTGGTTCGATCTCAGCCTTTTCTAAATAACGGTAGATGCTTTACAGCTGCTGAGCTTTACCTTTGTTTATCCTTCCAGGTGAGTGCATGGGAATTTTACGATTTTTTTACTTTGCGATTCGTGTATACGATAGTAAAATGTCCTCTCGTGAGGAAGTTACACAGTGGACGTTACGGTAGTCTCTAGCCGTTAGACAGTTCTCCACGTCTAACGGCTTGCATTGTTGCATGAATTAATGTAAAGGGCATACAATGATATATGAAAAATATATAATTACGCGTGAAAGGAGTTTCATAGTTTAAAACATACCCGATTGTATGGGATATGCAGAATAAGTGATTATTTTTTAAACGTAAATATTATTTTTATTTTATTTGTATTCTAAAAATAAAATTTAAACAAAAATAATATTAAATCAAAATATCGACTCATAAAAGATGAGAAATTAACTCGAATAAAATATTAAATATCTTTCAATCGCTCTTTCAAGTCTAATAAATCGCATAAAACATAAACATAAGAATATTACAAAGAAATAAAAATTCATAAGTATGTTGCTCCGATAAAATTGTGCTTGGGGAACATCAAGTGCATAACAAAATTCAAAATTTAGTTTTATAAATGGACGAATGTTATTTGTCTCTTTCTGATCCTTTTTTGCATTCGAAGTTTAATCAAGATCTATAGATGTAGTTTAAAGTTGATTCTAAACCATTGCAGATATAGACGAACGAGGCATAAATTAAACCTTCGAATCGTTAAACAGAAGGCTCAGGCGTTAACCAGTCCACCGTCCTCTCAGTATTAAAGAAGAAAGAGTGATCGAAATAAATGATACAGGGAAAGTATTCTTTTCTTCTTTCCATTCATCGACATATTATTTATTTATTTATTTTTTGAAAAGCACTAATATTGATTTCAGTAATTGGTTCTACGAAATTTTCCCTCTCGATATTCTATTAGAATTCTTGCAATTTATAATTAAATATATACTTTTTTAAATCTTCCATAATGCCTCTTTTTCACAAATCAGTGGCAGTATGAATTTTTTCTTATGTTTTTTGCCTCCCATTTTCGTCGACTTCTACAAAATGGGATTTTTTTCAATTGTTTTAACTGATTGCAGTTTTCAAATCTTTTAATTAGGAATTATATTTAAATGAATAAAAATCGAAGTTTTTGTATTATTATGAATGTAAATATAAATTCTTCAAGGAAAGGAAACAGGTTTAATTAATTGAAAAATTAATTTTTTCAGTCTGATATTTTTTCTCAATTTTTCATAAGTATATTAAAAACTTTAATGATTAATTTTTCGTACATTACTTTAAAAGTAAAATGCAATCCTGCCCAAAAGATATTCAAAAACTAACTCAAAATATAGTAAGAAAAATTCACCATTTTAAAATAATTTTCCTTTAGTTGCCGTAAATAACTTACCAGACAAATGACTGTATAAAATATTATAAAATATCTTCTCCCATTTCTTTTAGGTACAAACATATTACAGATAGTAAACCATATTTATTGATTATGATTAAAAATTTCCCAAAATTCTTAATTTGAAAGATACACAAGCAGATGACTTTAACACACACCTTTCGTTGGTGGACTTCAATGCAACCAGTTTTTAGCTTGCGTCGGTTAACGCAGCTGAGCCAACGAAGTAGCTGAAACTTTTAATCTTCATCTCATTTTGATGTATTAATATTTAAGATCCCATGGCTGGAGTCTTAACACTCCTCATTTTTCTAAAATTTGTTCGAAAAGACATAAAAATTTGACTTCTTTTAAGCGGGGGGTTGATTAGGAGACTTTATTAACTAGAAATGTCTGGAGCCAAACTAAATCTTTTAGAGGAGACTTTTATAAGCATGTTGATGCACTAATATATAAGATCCCATTCTTGGAGTCATAACACTCCTCAATTTTCTAAAATACAATCAAAAAGACACAAAATTCACTTTTATATTGGGGGTGTTTATTACATCTTAGGTATCAAGAAATGTCTGGCACCAAACTGAATTTAAGATCCTATGGTTGGAGTCAGTGCACTTGCAATTTTGTAAAATCCGATAAAAAAAAATTTCAATTATTAAAAAAGGAAGGGTTCTGATTAGTACATTTTAGAACACTAGAGATGTCTAGAAACAAATTGAATCACATAGAGAAGACTGTTGCGGACATTTTGATGTATTAATATTTAAGTTCCCATGGTTGGAGTTATAACACTCCTCATTTTTCTAAAATTTGACCGAAAAGAAAAAAATTTGATTTCTTTTAAGGAGGGGGGGGTGTTGATTAAGAAGTTTTAGTAACTAGAAATGTCTGGAGCAAAACTGAATCTTTTAGAGGAGACATTTTTAAACATTTTGATGTACTAATATATAAGATCCCATGGTTGGAGTCATAACACTCCTAAATAATTTAAAATACAATCAAAAGACACAAAAATTTAATTTTATAAAAAAGGGGGCTGATTAGGACATTTTAGGTGTCAAGAAATTTCTGGCACAAAACTGTATCTTGCTGAGGAGACTGTTGCTAACATTATGATGAATTAATATTTAAGATCCTATGGTTGGAGTCGGTGCAATTCAAATTTTCCAAAATCCGAAAAAGAGACCAAAAAAATTTCAATTATTAAAAAAGGAAGGGGGTCTGATTAGTACATTTTAGAACACTACAGATGTCTAGAAACAAATTGAATCTTGTAGAGGATACTGATGCGAAATATTTTATGTATTAAAATTAAAGATCGCATGGATGTGGTCATAACACTCCTCAATTTTTTAAAATACAATCAAAAAGACACAAAATTGATTTTTAAGGGGGGTCGATTAAGACATTTTAGGTGAGAAGAAATGTCTGGCACCAAACTGAATCTTGCAGAGGAGACTGTTGCGCACATTTTGAAGTATTAATATTTAAGATAGTTGGTTGGGGTTGTAACACTCCTGATTTTTCTAATATTTGACCGAAAAGATTAAAAAATTTCACTTTTTAAAGGGGGGTTGATTATGAGACTTAAGTTTTTAGAAATGTGTGGAACCAAACTGAATCTTTTAGAGGAGACTTTTATGAACATTTTGATGTAGTAATATTTAAGATCCCATGGTTGGAGTCATTACACTCCGCAATTTTCTAAAATACAATCAAAAACACACAAAATTCACTTTTATAGCTGGAGGTGATTAGGACAATTTAGGTTTTAAGAAATGTCTGGAAACCAACTGATTTCTGAAGAGGAGACTATTGCAAACATTTTGATGTATTAATATTTAAGATCCCATTGTTAAAATGATAACACTCCTCAATTTCCTAAAATACGATAAAAAACAAAAGTTTAATAATTTTTAGAGGGGGTGGGGGGTTATTAGGACAATTTAGATGCATATAATGTCTTGAATCAAATTGAATCTTATAGAGATGATTTTTCGATCATTTTCATGCATTAATATTTAAGATCTTATGGTTGGAGTTGGAATTCTTCTCAATTCTTTAAAATCCGACCGAAAAGACAAAAAATTTGAATTCTTAAAAAAGGAAAGGGGACTCATTAGGACATTTTAAAACACTATAGATGTCTGGAACCAAATTGAATCTTGTAGAGGATACTGATGAATACACTTTGATGTATAGAAATTACAGATCGCATGGTTGGGATCGTAACACTCCTCAAATATCTAAATTCCAACCAAAACGACCAAAAAATTTGAATTCTTAAAAAATGGGGGGACGTGACTAGGTCATTTTAGGTGACAAGAAATGTCTGGAGCCAAATTAAATCTTGTTGAGGACACTGTTGCGAACAATTTTATGTATTAATATTAAAGATCCCATGGTTGGGGTCAAAACTCTCCTCAATTTTTTGAAATACAATCAAAAAGACACAAAATTGATTTTTAAGAGGGGTTGATTAGGAAATTTTAGGTGAGAAGAAAAATCTGGCACCAAACTTAATCTTTCAGAGGAGACTGTTGCGCACATTTTGACGTATAAATATTTAAGATACCATGGTTGGAGTCGCAACACTCTTCATTTAACTAAAATTTGACCGAAAAGATTTAAAAATTTGACTTTTTAAAGGAGGGGGGTTTATTATGAGACTTTAGTTACTAGAAATGTGTGGAACCAAACTGAATCTTTTAGAGGAGACTTTTATGAACATTTTGATGTATTAATATTTAAGAACCCATGGTTGGAGTCATAACATTCCTCAATTTTGTAAAATACAAACAAAAACACACAAAATTCACTTTTAAAGGTGGGGTGATTAGGATATTTTAGGTGTCAAGAAATGTCTGGAAGCCAACTGTGTTCTGAAGAGGAGACTATTGCAAACATTTTAATGTATTAATATATATTTAAGATCCCATGAAAGAAATCATAACACTCCACAATTTCCTAAAAAACGATAAAAAAACATATGTTTAATACTTTATTGAGGGGTGGTGGTTATGAGGACATTTTAAAGGGCTAGAAATGTCAATTCAAACTAAATCTTGTAGACGCGACGTTTTCGTACATTTTCATGCATTAATGTTTAAAATCCTATGGTTGGAGTAGTAGCTCTTCTGAATTTTCTAAAATCCGTTCAAAAAGACACAAAAATTTGAATTCTTAAAAAAGAAAGGGTGCTGATTAGGACATTTTAGAACACTAGAGATGACAGGAACCATATTAAATCTCTTAGAGGACATTGATGCGAACATTTTGATGTATTAATTTTAAAGAACCCATGGTTAAATTCGTAACATTCCCCAAATATTAAAAATCCAAACAAAAAACCGAAAAATTTGAATTTTTACAAAAGAGGGAACTTTATTAGGTCATTTTAGGTGACTAGAAATGTCAGGCACCAAATTGAAACTTGTAGAGAAGACTGTTGCGCACATTTTGATGTATTAATATTTAAGATAGTTGGTTGGAGTCGCAACTCTCTTAATTTTTCTAAAATTTGACCGAAAAAATTTAAAAATTTGTCTTTTTAAAGTTGGTGGGGGGGGTGTTGATTATGAGACTTTAGTTACTAGAAATGTGTGGAACCAAACTGAATCTTTTAGAGGAGACTTTTATGAACATTTTGATGTAGTAATATTTAAGATCCCATGGTTGGAGTCATAACACTCCTCAATTTTCTAAAATACAAACAAAAACACACAAAATTCACTTTTATAGCTGGGAGTGATTAGGACAGTTTAGGTGTCAAGAAATGTCTGGAAACAGACTGATTTCTGAGGGAGACTATTGCAAACATTTAGATGTATTAATATATTTAAAATCCCATGGTTGAAATCATAACACTCCTCAATTACCTAAAATACGATAAAAAAACATAAGTTTAATAATTTATAGAGGGGGTAGGGGGTTATTAGGACAATTTAGATGCTTAGAAATGTCTTGAATCAAATTGAATCTTATAGCGGCGAATTTTCGATCATTTTCATGTATTAATATTTAAGATCCTATGGTTGGAGTGTTAGCTCTTCTCAATTTTCTAAGATCTGAACAAAAAACACAAAAATTTGAAATCTTAAAAAAGAAAGGGGGCTGATTAGGACATTTTAGACGACAAGAGATGTCTGGAACCAAATTGAATGTGGAAGAGGACACTGATGCGAACATTTTGATGTATTAATATTAAAGATCGCATTGTTGGTGTCGTAACACTCCTCAAATATCTAAAATCCAAACAAAAAGACCGAAAAATTTGAATTTTTAAAAAATGGGGGGAGGTGATTAGGTCATTTTAGGTGACTAGAAATGTCTGGAGCCAAATTAAATGTTAGACGAGACTGTTGCGAACTTTTTTATGTATTAATATTGAAGATACCATGCTTTGAGTCATAAAACTCCTCAGTGTTTTAAAATACAATCAAAAAGACACAAAATTGATTTTTAAGGGAAGTTGATTAGAACATTTTAGGTGAGAAGAAATGTCTGGCACCAAACTAAATCTTGCAGAGGAGACTGTTGCGAACACAATGATGTATTAATATTTAAGATCCTATTATTGAAGTCGGTGCACTTCCGATTTTTTTAAAATCCGACGAAAAAGACATAATAATTTGAATTTTTAAAAAATGTTCGGGGCTGATTTGTACATTTTAGAACACTTGAGATGTCTGGAATCGAATTGAATCTCATAGAGGACACTGTTGCAAAATTCATTATGTATTATTATTTAAGATCCCATGGTTAGAGCCGTATCACTCTTCAAATATTTAAAATCCAACCAAAAACACCGAAATTTTAATATCTTTAAAGGGGGTGGGGGTAATTAGGACATTTCAGGAGACTAGAGATGTCTGGGGCAAAACTGATTCTTGTATAGGACACTTGCAAATATTTTGATTTATTAATATTTAACATCCCATGGTTTAAATTCTAGCATTCCTCAATTTTCAAAAATCTAACCAAAAAGACAGAAAAATGCTTAAAAAATGGGAGGGGGCGTGATTAGGTCATTTTAGGTGCCTAGAAATGTCTGGAGCCAAACTGAATCTTGTAGTGGAAACTGTTGCGATCATTTTCATGTATTAATATTTAAGATCCTATGGTTGGAGCCGGTGCACTCCTCAAATTTCTAAAATCCGATCAAAAAGACACAAAAATTAGAATTCTTAAAAAAGGTGTGTAGGCGCTGTTTAGGACATTTTAGAACACTAGATACGTCTAGAACCAAATTGTGTCTTATAGAAGACACTGTTGCGAAAATTTTGATGTATTAATAATTAAGATCCCATGGTTAGAGGTGTATACCTTATCAATTATCTAAAATCCAACCAAAAAGACCGAAGAATTTGGATTCTTTAAAAGGGGGGTTTGTATAGGAAATTTTAGGAGACTAGAGATGTCTGTAACCAAAATATTTGTGGTAGAGGATACATTTGCGAACATATTGATGTATTAGTATTTAAGACCTTATGGTTGAAATGTTAACACTCCTCAATTTTTTCAAATACAATCAAAATTACACAAAATTTATTTTTATAAGTGGGAGATTAGGACATTTTAGGTGTCCAGAAATGTCAAGCACCAAGCCGAATCTTGTTTTGGAGACTGATGCGCACATTTTGACGTATTAATATTTAAGATACCATGGTTGGAGTCGCAACACTCCTCATTTTTCTAAAATTTGACCGAAATGATTTAAAATTTTGACTTTTTAAAGGGTGGGGGGTTGATTATGAGACTTAAGTTACTAGAAATGTGTGGAACCAAACTGAATCTTTTAGAGGAGACATTTATGAACATTTTGATATACTAATATTTAAGATCCCATGGTTGGAGTCATAACACTCCTCAGTTTTCTATAAAAACAATCAAAAAGACACAAAATTCACTTTAACAGTGGGGGGCGATTAGGACATTTTAGGTGTCAAGAAATATCTGGAACCAAACTGAATTCTCAGGAAGAGACTATTGCAAACATTTTGATGTAATAATATTTAAGATCCCATGGTTGAAATCTCATAATACTCTTCAATTTTCTAAAATAAGATAAAAAACAAAAGTTTAATACTTTATAAAGGAGGGGGTATTAGCACATTTTAGATGACTAGAAATGTCTTGAATCAAACTGAATATTATAGAGGCGAATTTATCGAACATTTTCATGTATTAATATTTAAGATCCTATGGTTAGAGTTGGAATTCTTCTCAATTTTTTAAAATCCGACCAAAAAGACAAAAAATTTGAATTCTTAAAAAAGGAAAGGGGGCTCATTAGGACATTTTAAAACACTATAGATATCTGGAACCAAATTGAATCTTGTAGAGGATACTGATGCGAAAACTTTGATGTATTGAAATTACAGATCGCATGGTTGGGATCGTAACACTCCTCAAATATCTAAATTCCAACCAAAACGACCAAAAAATTTGAATTCTTAAAAAATGGGGGGACGTGACTAGGTCATTTTAGGTGACTAGAAATGTCTGGAGCAAATATAAATCTTGTAGAGGACACTGTTGCGAACAATTTTATGTATTAATATTAAAGATCCCATGGTTGGGGTCAAAATTCTCCTCAATTTTTTGAAATACAATCAAAAAGACACAAAATTGATTTTTAAGAGAGGTTGATTAGGACATTTTAGGTGAGAAGAAAAATCTGGCACCAAACTGAATCTTTCAGAGAAGACTGTTGCGCACATTTTGACGTATTAATATTTAAGATACCATGGTTGGAGTCGCAACACTCTTCATTTTACTAAAATTTGACCGAAAAGATTTAAAAATTTGACTTTATGAAGGAGGGGGTTTATTATGAGACTTTAGTTACTAGAAATGTGTGGAACCAAACTGAATATTTTAGAGGAGACTTTTATGAACATTTTGATGTATTAATATTTAAGAACCCATGGTTGGAGTCATAACATTCCTCAATTTTGTAAAATACAAACAAAAACACACAAAATTCACTTTTAAAGGTGGGGTGATTAGGATATTTTAGGTGTCAAGAAATGTCTGGAAGCCAACTGTGTTCTGAAGAGGAGACTATTGCAAACATTTTAATGTATTAATATATATTTAAGATCCCATGAAAGAAATCATAACACTCCACAATTTCCTAAAATACGATAAAAAAACATATGTTTAATACTTTATTGAGGGGGGTGGTGGTTATGAGGACATTTTAAAGGGCTAGAAATGTCAAATCAAACTAAATCTTGTAGAGGCGACTTTTTCGTACATTTTCATGCATTAATGTTTAAGATCCTATGGTTGGAGTAGTAGCTCTTCTGAATTTTCTAAAATCCGTCCAAAAAGACACAAAATTTTGAATTCTTAAAAAAGAAAGGTTGCTGATTAGGACATTTTAGAAAACTAGAGATGACAGGAACCAAATTGAATCTCTTAGAGGACATTGATGCGAACATTTTGATGTATTAATTTTAAAGAACCCATGGTTAAATTCGTAACATTCCCCAAATATCAAAAATCCAAACAAAAAGACCGAAAAATTTGAATTATTACAAAAGGGGGAACGTGATTAGGTCATTTTAGGTGACTAGAAATGTCAGGCGCCAAACTGAAACTTGTAGAGGAGACTGTTGCGCACAATTTGACGTATTAATATTTAAGATCCCATGGTTGGAGTCGCAACTCTCTTAATTTTTCTAAAATTTGACCGAAAAGATTTAAAAATTTGTCTTTTAAAGTTGGGGGGGGTTGATTATGAGACTTTTGTTACTAGAAATGTGTGGAGTGAAATTGAATCTTTTAGAGAAGACTTTTATGGACATTTTGATTTAATAATATTTAAGATCGTATGGTTGGAGTTATAACACTCCTCAATTTTCTAAAATACAATCAAAAAGACACGAAATTCACTTTTATAGAGGGGGGTGAATAGGACAATTTAGGTGTCAGGAAATGTCTGGAACCAAACTGAATTCTGAAGAAGAGACTATTGCAAACATATATATATTAATATATATATTTAAGATTCCATGATTGAAATCATAATACTCCTCAATTTCCTAAAATACGATAAAAAAACATAAGTTTAATAATTTATAGAGGGGGGGTCATTAGGACAATTTAAATGCCTAGAAATGTCTTGAATCAAATTGAATCTTATAGCGGCGATTTTTTCGATCATTTTCATGTATTAATATTTAAGATCCTATGGTTGTAGTTGGAATTCTTCTCAATTTTCTAAAATCCGACCAAAAACACAAAAATTTGAATTCTTAAAAAGGAAAGTTGGCTGATTAGGACATTTTAAAACACTATACATGTCTGAAACCAAATTGAATCTTGTAGAGGATACTGATGCGAACAATTTAATGTATTAAAATTAAAGATCGCATGGTTTGGGTCGTATCACTCCTCAAATATCTAAAATCCAACCAAAACGACAGAAAAATTTGAATTCTTAAAAAAGGGGGGAGGTGACTAGGTGAATTTAGGTGACTAGAAATGTTTGGAGCCAAATTAAATCTTGTACAGGACACTGTTGCGAACACTTTTATGTATTAATATTGAAGATAATAAGCTTTGAATCATAACATTCCTCAATTTTTTAAAATACAATCAAAAAGACACAAAATTGATTATTATGGGGGATGATTAGAACATTTTAGGTGAGAAGAAATGTCTGGCACCAAACTAAATATTGCAGAGGAGACTGTTGCGAACACAATGATGTATTAATATTTAAGATCCTATGGTTGAAGTCGGTGTACTTCCGATTTTTTAAAATCCGACGGAAAAGATAATAATAATTTAATTTTTAAAAATGTTGGGGTCTGATTAGTACATTTTAGAACACTTGAGATGTCTGGAATCGAATTGAATCTCATAGAGGACACTGTTGCAAAATTCATTATGTATTATTATTTAAGATCCCATGGTTAGAGCCGTATCACTCTTCAAATATTTAAAATCCAACCAAAAACACCGAAATTTTAATATCTTTAAAGGGGGGGGTGATTAGGACATTTCAGGAGACTAGAGATGTCTGGGGCAAAACTGATTCTTGTATAGGGCACTGTTGCAAATATTTTGATTTATTAATATTTAACATCCCATGGTTCAAGTTCTAGCATTCCTCAATTTTCAAAAATCTAACCAAAAAGACACAAAAATGCTTAAAAAATGAAAGGGGGCGTGATTAGGTCATTTTAGGTGCCTAGAAATGTCTGGAGCCAAACTGAATCTTGTAGTGGAAACTGTTGCGAACATTTTCATGTATTAATATTTAAGATCCTATGGTTGGAGTCGGTGCACTCCTCAAATTTCTAAAATCCGATCAATAAGACACAAAAATTAGAATTCTTAAAGAAGGTGTGTAGGCGCTGATTAGGACATTTTAGAACACTAGATACGTCTAGAACCAAATTGTGTCTTATAGAAGACACTGTTGCGAATATTTTGGTGTATTAATAATTAAGATCCCATGGTTAGAGGTGTATACCTTATCAATTACCTAAAATCCAACCAAAAAGACCGAAGAATTTGGTTTCTTTAAAAAGAAGGGGGGTGATTAGGACATTTCAGGAGACTAGAGATGTCTGTGACCAAAATATTTCTCGTAGAGGATACATTTGCGAACATATTGATGTATTAATATTAAAGACCCCATGGTTAAAATGTTAACACTCCTCAATTTTTTCAATTACAATCAAAATTACACAAAATTGATTTTTATAAGGGGGAGATCAGGACATTTTAGGTGTCCAGAAATGTTAGGCACCAAGCCGAATCTTGTTTTGGAGACTGATGCGCACATTTTGACGTATTAATATTTAAGATAGTTGGTTGGAGTCGCAAAACTCCTCATTTTTCTTAAATTTGACCGAAATGATTTAAAAATTTGACTTTTTAAAGGGTGGGGGGTTGATTATGAGACTTTAGTTACTAGAAATGTGTGGAACCAAACTGAATCTTTTAGAGGAGACTTTTATGAACATTTTGATGTAGTAATATTTAAGATCCCATGGTTGGAGTCATAACATTCCTCAATTTTCTAAAATACAAACAAAAACACACAAAATTCACTTTTAAAGGTGGGGTGATTAGGATATTTTAGGTGTCAAGAAATGTCTGGAAGCCAACTGTGTTCTGAAGAGGAGACTATTGCAAACATTTTAATGTATTAATATATATTTAAGATCCCATGAAAGAAATCATAACACTCCACAATTTCCTAAAAAACGATAAAAAAAACATATGTTTAATACTTTATTGAGGGGGGTGGTTATGAGGACATTTTAAAGGGCTAGAAATTTTAAATCAAACTGAATCTTGTAGAGGCGACTTTTTCGAACATTTTCATGCATTGATGTTTAAGATCCTATGGTTGGAGTAGTAGCTCTTCTGAATTTTCTAAAATCCGTTCAAAAAGACACAAAAATTTGAATTCTTAAAAAAGAAAGGGTGCTGATTAGGACATTTTAGAACACTAGAGATGACAGGAACCATATTAAATCTCTTAGAGGACATTGATGAGAACATTTTGATGTATTAATTTTAAAGAACCCATGGTTAAATTCGTAACACTCCCCAAATATCAAAAATCCAATCAAAAAGACCGAAAAATTTGAATTATTACAATAGGGAGAAGGTGAT
The DNA here is from genome assembly GCA_030067965.1 of Latrodectus elegans. Lineage (NCBI taxonomy): Eukaryota > Metazoa > Arthropoda > Arachnida > Araneae > Theridiidae > Latrodectus > Latrodectus elegans. Next base: position 10,525,451 of record CM057821.1, read on the forward strand.
TAGGTCATTTAAGGTGACTAGAAATGTCAGGCACCAAACTGAATCTTGAAGAGAAGACTGTTGCGCACATTTTGACGAATTAATATTTAAGATAGTTGGTTGGAGTCGCAAAACTCCGCATTTTTCTAATATTTTACCGAAAAGATTTAAAAATTTGACTTTTTAAAGGCTGGTTGATTATGAAACTTTAGTTACTAGAAATGTGTGGAACCAAACTGAATCATTTAGAGGAGACTTTTATGAACATTTTGATGTAGTAATATTTAAGATCCCATGGTTGGAGTCATAACATTCCTCAATGTTCTAAAATACAAACAAAAACACACAAAATTCACTTTTAAAGTGGGGTGTGATTAGGACAATTTAGGTGTCAAGAAGTGTCTGGAAACCAACTGATTTCTGAAGAAGAGACTATTGCAAACATATATATGTATTAATATATATATTTAAGATACCATGATTGAAATCATAATACTCCTCAATTTCCTAAAACTATATAAAAAACAAATGTTTAATAAGTTATAGATGGGGGGGAGGTTATTAGGACATTTTAGATGCCTAGAAATGTCTTGAATCAAATTGAATCTTACAGAGGCGATTTTTTCGATCATTTTCATGTATTAATATTTAAGATCCTATTGTTGGAGTGTTATTTCTTCTCAATTTTCTAAAATCCGACCAAAAACACAAAAATTTGAATTCTTAAAAAGGGAGGGTGGCTGATTAGGACATTTTATAAGACTATAGATGTCTGGAACCAAATTGAATCTTGTAGAGGATACTGATGCGAACATTTTGATGTATTAATATTAAAGATCGCATGGTTTGTTTCGTAACACTCCTCAAATATCTAAAAGCCAACCAAAAAGACTGTAAAATTTTAATTCTTAAGAATTTGGTGGAACGTGATTAAGTCATTTTACGTGACTAGAAATATTTGGAGCCGAAGTAAATCTTGTAGAGGAGACTGTTGCGAACACTTTTATGTATTAATATTGAAGATAATAAGCTTTGAATCATAACATTCCTCAATTTTTAAAATACAATCAAAAAGACACAAAATTGATTATTATGGGGGATGATTAGAACATTTTAGGTGAGAAGAAATGTCTGGCACCAAACTAAATATTGCAGAGGAGACTGTTGCGAACACAATGATGTATTAATATTTAAGATCCTATGGTTGAAGTCGGTGTACTTCCGATTTTTTAAAATCCGACGGAAAAGATAATAATAATTTGAATTTTTAAAAATGTTGGGGTCTGATTAGTACATTTTAGAACACTTGAGATGTCTGGAATCGAAGTGAATCTCATAGAAGAAACTGTTGCAAAATTCATTATGTATTATTATTTAAGATTTCATGGTTAGAGCCGTATCCCTCTTCAAATATTTAAAATCCAACCAAAAACACCGAAATTTTAATATCTTTAAAGGGGGGGGGTGATTAGGACATTTCAGGAGACAAGAGATGTCTGGGGCAAAACTATTTCTTGTATAGGGCACTGTTGCAAATATTTTGATTTATTAATATGTAACATCCCATGGTTCAAGTTCTAGCATTCCTCAATTTTCAAAAATCTAACCAAAAAGACACAAAAATGCTTAAAAAATGAAAGGGGGCGTGAATAGTCATTTTAGGTGCCTAGAAATGTCTGGAGCCAAACTGAATATTTTAGTGGAAACTGTTGCGAATATTTTCATGTATTAATATTTAAGATCCTATGGTTGGAGTCGGTGCACTCCTCAATTTTTTAAAATACAATCAAAAAGGCACAAAATTGATTTTTAAGGGGTATTGATTAGGACATTTTAGGTGAGAAGAAATGTCTGGCACCAAACTGAATCTTGCAGCGGAGACTGTTGCGCACATTTTGACGTATTAATATTTAAGATCCCATGGTTGAAATCATAACACTCCTCAATTTCCTAAAACACGATAAAAAACATAAGTTTAATACTTTATCGAGGAAGGGGTTTATTAGGACATTTTAGAACACTAGATACGTCTAGAACCAAACTGAATCTTATATAAGACACAGTTGCGAATATTTTGATGTATTAATAATTAAGATCCCATGGTTAGAGGTGTATACCTTATCAATTACCTAAAATCCAACAAAAAGACAAGAATTTGAATTCTTTAAAAAGAAGTGGGGGCTGATTAGGACATTTTAGGAGACTAGAGATGTCTGTGACCAAAATATATCTGGTAGAGGATACATTTGCGAACATATTTCATGTATTAAAATTAAAGATCGCATGGTTGAAATGTTAACACTCCTCAATTTTTTCAAATACAATCAAAATTACACAAAATTTATTTTTATAAGGGGGAGATCAGGACATTTTAGGTGTACAGAAATGTTAAGCACCAAGCCGAATCTTGTTTTGCAGACTGTTGCGCACATTTTGACGTATTAATATTTAAGATAGTTGGTTGGAGTCGCAACACTCCTCATTTTTCTAATATTTGACCGAAAAGATTTAAAAATTTGACTTTTTAAAGGGGGGTTGATTATGAGACTTTAGTTACTAGAAATGTGTGGAACCAAACTGAATCATTTAGAGGAGACTTTTATGAACATTTTGATGTAGTAATATTTAAGATCCCATGGTTGGAGTCATAACATTCCTCAATGTTCTAAAATACAAACAAAAACACACAAAATTCACTTTTAAAGTGGGGTGTGATTAGGATATTTTAGGTGTCAAGAAATGTCTGGAAGCCAACTGTGTTCTGAAGAGGAGACAATTGCAAACATTTTAATGTATTAATATATATTTAAGATCCCATGAAAGAAATCATAACACTCCACAATTTCTTAAAAAACGATAAAAAAAACATATGTTTAATACTTTATTGAGGGGTGGTGGTTATGAGGACATTTTAAAGGGCTAGAAATGTCAAATCAAACTGAATCTTGTAGAGGCGACTTTTTCGAACATTTTCATGCATTGATGTTTAAGATCCTATGGTTGGAGTAGTAGCTCTTCTGAATTTTCTAAAATCCGTTCAAAAAGACACAAAAATTTGAATTCTTAAAAAAGAAAGGGTGCTGATTAGGACATTTTAGAACACTAGAGATGACAGGAACCATATTAAATCTCTTAGAGGACATTGATGAGAACATTTTGATGTATTAATTTTAAAGAACCCATGGTTAAATTCGTAACACTCCCCAAATATCAAAAATCCAATCAAAAAGACCGAAAAATTTGAATTATTACAATAGGGAGAAGGTGATTAGGTCATTTAAGGTGACTAGAAATGTCAGGCACCAAACTGAATCTTGAAGAGAAGACTGTTGCGCACATTTTGACGAATTAATATTTAAGATAGTTGGTTGGAGTCGCAAAACTCCGCATTTTTCTAATATTTTACCGAAAAGATTTAAAAATTTGACTTTTTAAAGGCTGGTTGATTATGAAACTTTAGTTACTAGAAATGTGTGGAACCAAACTGAATCATTTAGAGGAGACTTTTATGAACATTTTGATGTAGTAATATTTAAGATCATATGGTTGGAGTCATAACACTCCTCAATGTTTTTAAAAATACAATCAAAAACACACAAAATTCACTTTTATAGTGGGGGTGATTAGGACATTTTAGGTGTCAAGAAATGTCTGGAACCAAACTGAATTCTGAAAAAGAGACTATTGCAAACATTTATGTATTAATATATATATTTAAGATACCATGATTGAAATCATAATACTCCTCAATTTCCTAAAATACTATAAAAAAAATGTTTAATAATTTATAGAGGGGGCAGAGGTTATTAGGACATTTTAGATGTCAAGAAATGTCTTGAATCAAATTGAATCTTATAGCGGCGACTTTTTCGATCATTTTCATGTATTAATATTTAAGATTCTATGGTTGGAGTTGTAGCTCTTCTCAATTTCCTAAAATCCGATCAAACATACACAAAAATTTGAATTCTTAAAAAAGAAAGGGGACTGATTAGGACTTTATAGAAGCCAGAGATGTCTGGAACAAAATTGAATCTGGTAGATAGCACTGATGCGAACATTTTGATGTATTAAAATTAAAGATCGCATGGTTTGGGTCGTATCACTCCTCAAATATGTAAAATCCAAACAAAACGACAGAAAAATTTGAATTTTTAAAAAAGGGTAGACGTGACTAGGAGATTTTAGGTGACTAGAAATGTTTGGAGCCAAATTAAATCTTGTAGACGAGACTGTTGCGAACATTTTTATCTATTATTATAGAAGATACCATGCTTTGAATCATAACACTCCTCAGTTTTTTAAAATAAAATCAAAAAGACACAAAATTGATTTTTAAGGGTGTTGATTAGAACATTTTAGGTGAGTAGAAATGTCTGGCACCAAACTAAATATTGCAGAGGAGACTGTTGCGAACACAATGATGTATTAATATTTAAGATCCTATGGTTGAAGTCGATGCACTTCCGATTTCTTAAAATCCGACGGAAAACATAATAATAATTTGAATTTTTAAAAATGTTGGGGTCTGATTAGTACATTTTAGATCACTTGAGATGTCTGGAATCGAGTTGAATTTCATAGAAGAAACTGTTGCAAAATTCATTATGTACTATAATTTAAGATCCCATTGTTAGAGCCGTATCACTCTTCAAATATTTAAAATCCAAACAAAAACACCGAAATTTTAATATCTTTAAAGGGGGGGGGTGATTAGATCATTTCAGGAGACTAGAGATGTCTGGGGCAAAACTGATTCTTGTATAGGGCACTGTTGCAAATATTTTGATTTATTAATATTTAACATCCCATGGTTCTAGCATTCCTCAATTTTCAAAAATCTAACCAAAAAGACAAAAAATGCTTAAAAAATGAAAGGGGGCGTGAATAGTCATTTTAGGTGCCTAGAAATGTCTGGAGCCAAACTGAATCTTGTAGTGGAAACTGTTGCGAACATTTTCATGTATTAATATTTAAGATCCTATGGTTGGAGTCGGTGCACTCAACAAATTTCTAAAATCCGATCAAAAAGGCACAAAAATTAGAATTCTTAAATAAGGTGTGTAGGGGCTGATTAGGACATTTTAGAACACTAGAAAAGTCTAGAACCAAACTGTGTAATATATAAGACACTGTTGCGAAAATTTTGATGTAATAATAATTAAGATCACATGGTTAGAGTTGTATACCTTCTCAATTACCTAAAATCCAACAAAAAGACAAAAATTTGAATTCTTTAAAAAGAAAGTGGGCTGATTAGGACATTTTAGGAGACTAGAGATGTCTGGTACCAAAATATTTCTTGTAGAGGATACTGATGCGAGCATATTGATGTATTAAAATTAAAGATCCCATGGTTGGGGTGTTAACACTCCTCAATTTTTTCAAATACAATCAAAATTACACAAAATTGATTTTTATAAGGGGAGATTAAGACATTTTAGGTGACAAGAAATTTCATGCACCAAGCCGAATCTTGTTTTGCAGACTGTTGCACACATTTTGACGTATTAATATTTAAGATAGTTGGTTGGAGTCGCAACACTCCTCATTTTTCTAATATTTGACCGAAAAGATTTAAAAATTTGACTTTTTAAAGGGGGGGTTGATTATGAGACTTTAGTTACTAGAAATGTGTGGAACCAAACTGAATCTTTTAGAGGAGACTTTTATGAACATTTTGATGTATTAATATATAAGAACCCATGGTTGGAGTCATAACATTCCTCAATTTTGTAAAATACAAACAAAAACACACAAAATTCACTTTTAAAGGTGGGGTGATTAGGATATTTTAGGTGTCAAGAAATGTCTGGAAGCCAACTGTGTTCTGAAGAGGAGACTATTGCAAACATTTTAATGTATTAATATATATTTAAGATCCCATGAAAGAAATCATAACACTCCACAATTTCCTAAAATACGATAAAAAACATATGTTTAATACTTTATTGAGGGGGGGTGGTGGTTATGAGGACATTTTAAAGGGCTAGAAATGTCAAATCAAACTGAATCTTGTAGAGGCGACTTTTTCGAACATTTTCATGCATTGATGTTTAAGATCCTATGGTTGGAGTAGTAGCTCTTCTGAATTTTCTAAAATCCGTCCAAAAAGACACAAAATTTTGAATTCTTAAAAAAGAAAGGTTGCTGATTAGGACATTTTAGAAAACTAGAGATGACAGGAACCAAATTGAATCTCTTAGAGGACATTGATGCGAACATTTTGATGTATTAATTTTAAAGAACCCATGGTTAAATTCGTAACATTCCCCAAATATCAAAAATCCAAACAAAAAGACCGAAAAATTTGAATTATTACAAAATGGGAACGTGATTAGGTCATTTTAGGCGACTAGAAATGTCAGGCACCAAATTGAAACTTGTAGAGAAGACTGTTGCGCACATTTTGACGTATTAATATTTAAGATCCCATGGTTGGAGTCGCAACTCTCTTAATTTTTCTAAAATTTGACCGAAAAAATTTAAAAATTTGTCTTTTTAAAGTTGGAGTGGGGTGGGGTTGATTATGAGACTTTTGTTACTAGAAATGTGTGGAGCCAAATTGAATCTTTTAGAGAAGACTTTTATGAACATTTTGATATAATAATATTTAAGATCATATGGTTGGAGTTATAACACTCCTCAATTTTCTAAAATACAATCAAAAAGACACAAAATTCACTTTTATAGAGGGGGGTGAATAGGACATTTTAGGTGTCAGGAAATGTCTGGAACCAAACTGAATTCTGAAGAAGAGACTATTGCAAACATATATATGTATTAATATATATATTTAAGATACCATGATTGAAATCATAATACTCCTCAATTTCCTAAAACTATATAAAAAACAAATGTTTAATAAGTTATAGAGGGGGGAGGTTATTAGGACATTTTAGATGCCTAGAAATGTCTTGAATCAAATTGAATCTTACAGCGGCGATTTTTTCGATCATTTTCATGTATTAATATTTAAGATCCTATTGTTGGAGTTGTATTTCTTCTCAATTTTCTAAAATCCGATCAAAGAGACGAAAAATTTGAATTCTTAAAAAAGGAAAGGGGGCTGATTAGGACATTTTAAAACACTATAGGTTTCTGGTACCAAATTGAATCTTGTAGAGGTACTGATGCGAACAATTTGATGTATTAAAATTAAAGATCGCATGGTTTGGGTCGTATCACTCCTCAAATATGTAAAATCCAAACAAAACGACAGAAAAATTTGAATTTTTAAAAAAGGGTAGACGTGACTAGGAGATTTTAGGTGACTAGAAATGTTTGGAGCCAAATTAAATCTTGTACAGGACACTGTTCGAACACTTTTATGTATTAATATTGAAGATACCATGATTTGAGTCATAACACTCCTCAGTTTTTTAAAATACAATCAAAAAGACACAAAATTGATTTTTATGGGAGATGATTAGAACATTTTAGGTGAGAAGAAATGTCTGGCACCAAACTAAATATTGCAGAGGAGACTGTTGCGAACACAATGATGTATTAATATTTAAGATCCTATGGTTGAAGTCGATGCACTTCCGATTTCTTAAAATCCGACGGAAAACATAATAATAATTTGAATTTTTAAAAATGTTGGGGTCTGATTAGTACATTTTAGAACACTTGAGATGTCTGGAATCGAATTGAATCTCATAGAGGACACTGTTGCAAAATTCATTATGTATTATTATTTAAGATCCCATGGTTAGAGCCGTATCACTCTTCAAATATTTAAAATCCAACCAAAAACACCGAAATTTTAATATCTTTAAAGTTTGGGGGTGATTAGGACATTTCAGGAGACTAAAGATGTCTGGGGCAAAACTGATTCTTGTATAGGGCACTGTTGCAAATATTTTGATTTATTAATATTTAACATCCCATGGTTCAAGTTCTAGCATTCTTCAATTTTCAAAAATCTAACCAAAAAATCACAAAAATGGTTAAATAATGAAAAGGGGCGAGATTAGGTCATTTTAGGTGCCTAGAAATGTCTGGAGCCAAACTGAATCTTGTAGTGGAAACTGTTGCGAACATTTTCATGTATTAATATTTAAGATCCTATGGTTGGAGTCGGTGCACTCCTCAAATTTCTAAAATCCGATCAATAAGACACAAAAATTAGAATTCTAAAAAAAGCTGGTTAGGGGCTGATTAGTAAATTTTAGAACACTATATACGTATAGAACCAAAGTGTTTCTTATATATGACACTGTTGCGAATATTTTGATGTATTAATAATTAAGATCCCATGGATAGAGGTGCCTATACCTTATCAATTACCTAAAATCCAACAAAAGACCGAAGAATTTGGATTCTTTAAAAAGAATGTGGGCTGATTAGGACATTTTAGGAGACTAGAGATGTCTGTGACCAATATATTTCTGGTAGAGGATGCATTTGCGAACATATTTGATGTATTAGTACTTAAGACCCCATGGTTGAAATGTTAACACTCCTCAATTTTATAAAATAAAATCAAAAAAACACAAAATTAATTTTTATAAGGGTGAGATAAGGAAATTGAAGGTGTCCAGACATGTTAAGCACCAAGCCGAATCTTGTTTTGGAGACTGATGCACACTTTTTGACGTATTAATATTTAAGATAAAATGGTTAGAGTCGCAACACTCCTCATTTTTCTTAAATTTGACCGAAAAGATTTAAAAATTTGACTTTTTAAAGGGTTGGGGGTTGATTATGAGACTTTAGTTACTAGAAATGTGTGGAACCAAACTGAATCTTTTAGAGGAGACATTTGTGAACATTTTGATTTACTAATATTTAAGATCCCATGGTTGGAGTCATAACACTCCTCAATTTTCTATAAAAACAATCAAAAAGACACAAAATTCACTTTAAGATTGGGGGGGATTAGGACATTTTAGGTGTCAAGAAATATCTGGAACCAAACTGAATTCTGAAGAAGAGACTATTGCAAACATTTTGATGTAATAATATTTAAGATCCCATGGTTGAAATCTCATAATACTCTTCAATTTCCTAAAATACGATAAAAAAACGTAAGTTTAATACTTTATAAAGGGGGGTATTAGGACATTTTAGAGGACTAGAAATGTCTTGAATCAAACTGAATCTTATAGAGGCGACTTTATCGAACATTTTCATGTATTAATATTTAAGATCCTATGGTTGGAGTTGGAATTCTTCTCAATTTTTTAAAATCCGACCGAAAAGACAAAAAATTTGAATTCTTAAAAAAGGAAAGGGGGCTCATTAGGACATTTTAAAACACAATAGATGTCTGGAACCAAATTGAATCTTGTAGAGGATACTGATGCGAACACTTTGATGTATTCAAATTACAGATCGTATGGTTGGGATCGTAACACTCCTCAAATATATAAAATCCAACCAAAACGACCAAAACATTTGAATTCTTAAAAATGGGGTGACGTCACTAGGTCATTTTAGGTGACTAGAAATGTGTAGAGCCAAATTAAATCTTTTAGAGGACACTGTTGCGAAAAATTTTATGTATTAATATTATAGATCCCATGGTTGGGGTCAAAACTGTCCTCAATGTTTTGAAATACAATCAAAATTACACAAAATTTATTATTAAGAGGGTTGATTAGGACATTTTAGGTGAGAAGAAAATCTGGCACCAAACTGAATCTTTCAGAGGAGACTGTTGCGCACATTTTGACGTATTAATATTTAAGATACCATGGTTGGAGTCGCAACACTCTTCATTTTACTAAAATTTGACCGAAAAGATTTAAAAATTTGACTTTTTAAAGGAGGGGGGTTTATTATGAGACTTTAGTTACTAGAAATGTGTGGAACCAAACTGAATCTTTTAGAGGAGACTTTTATGAACATTTTGATATAGTAATATTTAAGATCCCATGGTTGGAGTCATAACATTCCTCAATTTTCTAAAATACAAACAAAAACACACAAAATTCACTTTTATAGTGGGGGGTGATTAGGATATTTTAGGTGTCAAGAAATGTCTGGAAGCCAACTGTGTTCTGAAGAGGAGACTATTGCAAACATTTTAATGTATTAATATATATTTAAGATCCCATGAAAGAAATCATAACACTCCACAATTTCCTAAAATACGATAAAAAAACATATGTTTAATACTTTATTGAGGGGGGTGGTGGTTATGAGGACATTTTAAAGGGCTAGAAATGTCTTGAATCAAACTGAATCTTGTAGAGGCGACTTTTTCGAACTTTTTCATACATTAATGTATAAGATCCTTTGGTTGGAGTAGAAGCTCTTCTGAATTTTCTAAAACCCGTCCAAAAAGACACAAAAATTTGAATTCTTAAAAAAGAAAGGGTGCTGATTAGGACATTTTAGAACACTAGAGATGACAGGAACCAAATTGAATCTCTTAGAGGACATTGATGCGAACATTTTGATGTATTAATTTTAAAGAACCCATGGTTAAATTTGTAACACTCCTCAAATATCAAAAATCCAAACAAAAAGAACGAAAAATTTGAATTATTACAAAAGGGGGAACGTGATTAGGTCATTTTAGGTGACTAGAAATGTCAGGCACCAAATTGAAACTCTTAGAGGAGACTGTTGCGCACATTTTGACGTATTAATATTTAAGATCCCATGGTTGGAGTCGCAACTCTCCTAATTTTTCTAAAATTTGACCGAAAAGATTTAAAAATTTGTCTTTTGAAAGGTGGGGGGGGGTTGATTATGAGACTTTTGGTACTAGAAATGTGTGGAGTGAAATTGAATCTTTTAGAGAAGACTTTTATGAACATTTTGATATAATAATATTTAAGATCATATGGTTGGAGTTATAACACTCCTCACAATTTTCTAAAATACAATCAAAAAGACACAAAATTCACTTTTATAGAGGGGGATGAATAGGGCATTTTAGGTGTAAAGAAATGTCTGGAACAAAACTGAATTCTTAAGAAGAGACTATTGCAAACATATTTATGTATTAATATATTTAAGATTCCATGATTGAAATCATAATACTCCTCAATATCCTAAAATACTATAAAAAAACAAAAGTTTAATACTTTATAGAGGGGTGGAGGTTATTAGGACATTTTAGATGCCTAGAAATGTCTTGAATCAAATCGAATCTTACAGCGGCGATTTTTTCGATCATTTTCATGTATTAATATTTAAGATACTATGGTTGGAGTTGTATTTCTTCTCAATTTTCTAAAATCCGAAAAAATAGACAAAAAATTTGTATTCTTAAAAAAGGAAATGGGGCTGATTAGGTCATTTTAAAACACTATAGATGTCTGAAACCAAATTGAATCTTGTAGAGGATACTGATGCGAACAATTTGATGTATTAAAATTAAAGTTCGCATGAATTGGGTCGTAACACTCCTCAAATATCTAAAATCCAACCAAAACGACAGAAAAATTTGAATTCTTAAAAAAGGGGGGGGGCATGACTAGGTCATTTTAGGTGACTAGAAATGTCTGGAGCCAAATTAAATCTTGTGCAGGACACTGTTGCGAACACTTTTATGTATTAATATTAAAGATCCCATGGTTGGAGTCAAAACACTCCTCAATTTTTTAAAATACAATCAAAAGGGCACAAAATTGATTTTTAAGGGGGGTTTATTAGGACATTTTAGGTGAGAAGAAATGTCTGGCATCAAACTGAATCTTGCAGCGGAGACTGTTGCGCACATTTTGACTTATTAATATATAAGATCCCATGGTTGGAGTCATAACACTCCTCAATTTTCTAAAATAGAAACAAAAACACACAAAATTCACTTTTATATTGGGGGGTGATTAGGACATTTTAGGTGTCAAGAAATGTCTGGATCCAAACTGAATTCTGAAGAAGAGACTATTGCAAACATTTTGATGTATTAATATTTAAGATCCCATGGTTGAAATCATAACACTCCTCAATTTACTAAAATACGATAAAATACATACGTTTAATACTTTATCGAGGAGGGGGTTTATTAGGACATTTTAGAGTTATAGAAATGTCTTGAATAAAACTGAATCTTGTATAGGCGAGTTTTTCGAACATTTTCATGCATTAATATTTAAGATCCTATGGTTGGAGTTGTAGTTCTTCTCAATTTTTTAAAAACCAACAAAAAGACAAAAAATTTGAATTCTTTAAAAAAGAAAGTGGGCTGATTAGGACATTTTAGAACACTACAGATGTCTGGAACCAAATTGAATCTTGTAGAGGATACTAATGCGAAACTTATTTATGTATTAAAATTAAAGATCGCATGGTTGGGGTCGTAACACTCCTCAATTTTTTAAAATACAATCAAAAAGACACAAAATTGATTTTTAAGGGGGGTTGATTAAGACATTTTAGGTGAGAAGAAATATCTGGCACCAAACTGAATATTGCAGAGGAGACTGTTGCGCACATTTTGACGTATTAATATTTAAGATAGTTGGTTGGAGTCGCAAAACTCCTCATTTTTCTAATATTTGACCGAAAAGATTTAAAAATTTTACATTTTAAAGGGGGGGTTGATTATGAGACTTTAGTTACTAGAAATGTGTGGAACCAAACTGAATCTTTTAGAGGAGACTTTTATGAACATTTTGATGTAGTAATATTTAAGATCCCATGGTTGAAATCATAACACTCCTCAATTTCCTAAAATACGATAAAAAACATAAGTTTAATAATTTATAGAGGGGGACAATTTAGTTATTAGGACAATTTAGATGCCTAGAAATGTCTTGAATCAAATTGAATCTTATAGCGGCGAATTTTTCGATCATTTTCATGTATTAATATTTAAGATCCTATGGTTGGAGTGTTAGCTCTTCTCAATTTTTTAAGATCTGAACAAAAACACAAAAATTTGAAATCTAAAAAAGAAAGGGGGCTGATTATTACATTGTAGACGACAAGTGATGTCTGGAACCAAATTGAATGTGGAAGAGGACACTGATGCGAACATTTTCTTGTATTAATATTAACGATTGCATTGTTGGTGTCGTAACACTCCTCAAATATCTAAAATCCAAACAAAAAGACCGAAAAATTTGAATTCTTAAAAAAGGGGGGGAGGTGATTAGGTCATTTTAGGTGACTAGAAATGTCTGGAGCCAAACTAAATCTTGCAGAGGAGACTGTTGCGAACACATTGATGTATTAATATTTAAGATCCTATGGTTGAAGTCGGTGCACTTCCGATATTTTAAAATCCGACCGAAAAGACATAATAATTTGAATATTTAAAAAATGTTGGGGGCTGATTAGTACATTTTAGAACACTTGAGATGTCTGGAATCGAATTGAATCTCATAGAGGACATTGTTGCAAAATAAATTATGTATTATTATTTAAGATCCCATGGTTAAACCTGTATCACATTTCAAATATTTAAAATCCAACCAAAAACACCGAAATTTTAATATCTTTAAAGGGGGTAATTAGGACATTTCAGGAGACTAGAGATGTCTGGGGCAAAACTGATTCTTGTATAGGACACTGTTGCAAATATTTTCATTTATTAATATTTAACATCCCATGGTTTAAGTTGTAGCATTCCTCAATTTTCAAAAATCTAACCAAAAAGACACAAAAATGCTTAAAAAAGGGAGGGGGCGTGATTAGGCCATTTTAGGTACCTAGAAATGTCTGGAGCCAAACTGAATCTTGTAGTGGAAACTGTTGCGAACATTTTCATGTATTAATATTTAAGATCCTATGGTTGGAGTCGGTGCACTCAACAAATTTCTAAAATCCGATCAAAAAGACACAAAAATTAGAATTCTTAAAAAAGGTGTGTAGGGGCTGATTAGGACATTTTAGAACACTAGATACGTCTAGAACCAAAGTGGGTCTTATATAAGACACTGTTGCGAATATTTTGATGTATTAATAATTAAGATCCCATGGTTAGAGGTGCCTATACCTTATCAATTACCTAAAATCCTACAAAAAGACCGAAGAATTTGGATTCTTTAAAAGGTGGGTTTTATAGGAAATTTTAGGAGACTAGAGATGTCTGTGACCAAAATATTTCTGGTAGAGAATGCATTTGCGAACATATTGATATATTAGTACTTAAGACCCCATGGTTGAAATGTTAACACTCCTCAATTTTTTCAAATACAATCAAAATTACACAAAATTCATTTTTATAAGGGGGAGATCAGGACATTTTAGGTGTCCAGAAATGTTAAGCACGAAGCCGAATATTGTTTTGCAGACTGATGCACACATTGTGATGTATTAATATTTAAGATAAAATGGTTAGAGTCGCAACACTCCTCATTTTTCTTAAATTTGACCGAAATGATTTAAAAATTTGACTTTTTAAAGGGTTGGGGGTTGATTATGAGACTTAAGTTACTAGAAATGTGTGGTACCAAACTGAATCTTTTAGAGGAGACATTTGTGAACATTTTGATTTACTAATATTTAAGATCCCATGGTTGGAGTAATAACACTATTCAATTTTCTATAAAAACAATCAAAAAGACACAAAATTCACTTTAAGAGTGGGGGGTGATTAGGAAATTTTAGGTGTAAAGAAATATCTGGAACCAAACTGAATTCTGAAGAAGAGACTATTGCAAACATTTTGATGTAATAATATTTAAGATCCCATGGTTGAAATCTCATAATACTCTTCAATTTCCTAAAATAGGATAAAAACAAAAGTTTAATTCTTTATAAAGGGGGGGGGGTATTAGGACATTTTAGAGGACTAGAAATGTCTTGAATAAACTGAATCTTGTAGAGGCGACTTTATCGAACATTTTCATGTATTAATATTTAAGATTCTATGGTTGGAGTTGGAATTCTTTTTAATTGTTTAAAATCCGACCGAAAAGACAAAACATTTGAATTCTTAAAAAAGGAAAAGAGGCTCATTAGGACATTTTAAAACACAATAGATGTCTGGAACCAAATTTAATCTTGTAGAGTATACTGATGCGAACACTTTGATGTATTAAAATTACAGATCGCATGGTAGGGATCGTAATACTTTTCAAATATCTAAAATCCAACCAAAACGACAGAAAAATTTGAATTCTTAAAAAAGGGGGGGGGCATGACTAGGTCATTTTAGGTGACTAGAAATGTCTGGAGCCAATATAAATCTTGTATAGGACACTGTTGCGAACAATGTTATGTATTAATATTAAAGATCCCATGGTTGGGGTCAAAACTGTCCTCAATTTTTTGAAATACAATCAAAAATACACAAAATTGATTTTTAAGAGGGGTTGATTAGGACATTTTAGGTGAGAAGAAAAATCTGGCACCAAACTGAATCTTTCAGAGGAGACTGTTGCGCACATTTTGACGTATTAAAATTTAAGATACCATGGTTGGAGTCGCAACACTCTTCATTTTACTAAAATTTGACAGAAAAGATTTAAAAATTTGACTTTATAAAGAATGGGTTTTATTATGAGACTTTAGTTACTAGAAATGTGGAACCAAACTGAATCTTTTAGAGGAGACTTTTATGAACATTTTAATATTGTAATGTTTAAGATCCCATGGTTGGAGTCATAACATTCCTCAATTTTCTAAAATACAAACAAAAACACACAAAATTCACTTTTATAGTGGGGGGTGATTAGGATATTTTAGGTGTCAAGAAATATCTAGGAAACAACTGTGTTCTGAAGAGGAGACTATTGCAAACATTTTGATGTATTAATATATATTTAAGATCCCATGAAAGAAATCATAACACTCCACAATTTCCTAAAATACGATAAAAAAACATATGTTTAATACTTTATTGAGGGGGGGGTTATGAGGACATTTTAAAGGGCTAGAAATGTCAAATCAAACTGAATCTTGTAGAGGCGACTTTTTCGAACATTTTCATGCATTAATATTTAAGATCCTATGGTTGGAGTAGTAGCTCTTCTGAATTTTCTAAAACCCGTCAAAAAGACACAAAAATTTGAATTCTTAAAAAAGAAAGGGTGCTGATTAGGACATTTTAGAACACTAGAGATGACAGGAACCAAATTGAATCTCTTAGAGGACATTGATGCGAACATTTTGATGTATTAATTTTAAAGAACCCATGGTTAAATTTGTAACACTCCTCAAATATCAAAAATCCAAACAAAAAGAACGAAAAATTTGAATTATTAAAAAAGGGGGAACGTGATTAGGTCATTTTAGGTGACTAGAAATGTCAGGCACCAAATTGAAACTCATAGAGGAGACTGTTGCGCACAATTTGACGTATTAATATTTAAGATCCCATGGTTGGAGTCGCAACTCTCCTAATTTTTCTAAAATTTGACCGAAAAGATTTAAAAATTTGTCTTTTGAAAGGTGGGGGGGGATGATTATGAGACTTTTGGTACTAGAAATGTGTGGAGTGAAATTGAATCTTTTAGAGAAGACTTTTATGAACATTTTGATATAATAATATTTAAGATCATATGGTTGGAGATATAACACTCCTCACAATTTTCTAAAATACAATCAAAAAGACACATAAGTCACTTTTATAGAGGGGATGAATAGGGCATTTTAGGTGCCAAGAAATATCTGGAATCAAACTGAATTCTTAAGAAGAGACTATTGCAAACATATTTATGTATTAATATATTTAAGATTCCATGATTGAAATCATAATACTCCTCAATATTCTAAAATACTATAAAAAAAACAAAAGTTTAATACTTTATAGAGGGGTGGAGGTTATTAGGACATTTTAGATGCCTAGAAATGTCTTGAATCAAATCGAATCTTACAGCGGCGATTTTTTCGATCATTTTCATGTATTAATATTTAAGATACTATGGTTGGAGTTGTATTTCTTCTCAATTTTCTAAAATCCGAACAAATAGACGAAAAATTTGTATTCTTAAAAAAGGAAATAGGGTTGATTAGGTCATTTTAAAACACTATAGATGTCTGAAACCAAATTGAATCTTGTAGAGGATACTGATGCGAACAATGTGATGTATTATAATTAAAGTTCGCATGAATTGGGTCGTAACACTCCTCAAATATCTAAAATCCAACCAAAACGACAGAAAAATTTGAATTCTTAAAAAATGGGGAGAGGTGATTAGGTCATTTTAGGTGACTAGAAATGTCTGGAGCCAAATTAAATCTTGTGCAGGACACTGTTGCGAACACTTTTATGTATTAATATTAAAGATCCCATGGTTGGAGTCAAAACACTCCTCAATTTTTTAAAATACAATCAAAAGGGCACAAAATTGATTTTGAAGGGGGGTTTATTAGGACATTTTAGGTGAGAAGAAATGTCTGGCATCAAACTGAATCTTGCAGCGGAGATTGTTGCGCACATTTTGACTTATTAATATATAAGATCCCATGGTTGGAGTCATAATACTCCTCAATTTTCTAAAATAGAAACAAAAACACACAAAATTCACTTTTATATTGGGGGGTGATTAGGACATTTTAGGTGTCAAGAAATGTCTGGATCCAAACTGAATTCTGAAGAAGAGACTATTGCAAACATTTTGATGTATTAATATTTAAGATCCCTTGGTTGAAATCATAACACTCCTCAATTTACTAAAATACGATAAAATACATACGTTTAATACTTTATCGAGGAGGGGGTTTATTAGGATATTTTAGAGTTATAGAAATGTCTTGAATAAAACTGAATCTTGTATAGGCGAGTTTTTCGAATATTTTCATGCATTAATATTTAAGATCCTATGGTTGGAGTTGTAGTTCTTCTCAATTTTTAAAACCAACAAAAAGACAAAAATTTGAATTCTTTAAAAAGAAAGTGGGCTGATTAGGACATTTTAGAACACTACAGATGTCTGGAACCAAATTGAACTGTGTAGAGCATACTAATGCGAAACTTTTTTATGTATTAAAATTAAAGATCGCATGGTTCGGGTCGTAACACTTCTCAATTTTTTAAAATACAATCAAAAAGACACAAAACTGATTTTTAAGGGGGGTTGATTAAGACATTTTAGGTGAGAAGAAATATCTGGCACCAAACTGAATATTGCAGAGGAAACTGTTGCGCACATTTTGACGTATTAATATTTAAGATAGTTGGTTGGAGTCGCAAAACTCCTCATTTTTCTAATATTTGATCAAAAAGATTTAAAAATTTTACATTTTAAAGGGGGGGTTGATTATGAGACATTAGTTACTAGAAATCTGTGGAACCAAACTGAATTTTTAAGAGTAGACTTTTATGAACATTTTGATGTAGTAATATTTAAGATCCCATCGTTGAAATCATAACACTCCTCAATTTCCTAAATTACGATAAAAAAAACATAATAATTTATAGAGGCGGGGGGTTATTAGTACAAATTAGATGCCTAGAAATGTCTTGAATCAAATTGAATCTTATAGCGGCGAATTTTTCGATCATTTTCATGTATTACTTTTTAAGATCCTATGGTAGGAGTGTTAGCTCTTCTCAATTTTTAAGATCTGAACAAAAAACACAAAAATTTGAAATCTAAAAAAAGAAAGGGGGCTGATTATTACATTTTAGACGACAAGTGATGTCTGGAACCAAATTGAATGTGGAAGAGGACACTGATGCGAACAATTTCTTGTATTAATATTAACGATTGCATTGTTGGTGTCGTAACACTCCTCAAATATCTAAAATCTAAACAAAAAGATCGAAAAATTTGAATTCTTAAAAAAGGGGGGGAGGTGATTAGGTGATTTTAGGTGACTAGAAATGTCTGGAGCCAAACTAAATCTTGCAGAGGAGACTGTTGCGAACACATTGATGTATTAATTTTTAAGATCCTATGGTTGAAGTCGGTGCACTTCCGATTTTTTAAAATCCGACCGAAAAGACATAATAATTTGAATATTTAAAAAATGTTGGGGGCTGATTAGTACATTTTAGAACACTTGAGATGTCTGGAATCGAATTGAATCTCATAGAGGACATTGTTGCAAAATAAATTATGTATTATTATTTAAGATCCCATGGTTAAACCCGTATCACTTTTCAAATATTTAAAATCCAACCAAAAATACCGAAATTTTAATATCTTTAAAGGGGGGGGGGTAATTAGGACGTTTCAGGAGACTAGAGATGTCTGGGGCAAAACTGATTCTTGTATAGGACACTTGCAAATATTTTCATTTATTAATATTTAACATCCCATGGTTTAAGTTGTAGCATTCCTCAATTTTCAAAAATCTAACCAAAAAGACACAAAAATGCTTAAAAAATGGGAGGGGGCGTGATTAGGCCATTTTAGTTACCCAGAAATGTCTGGAGCAAAACTGAATCTTGTAGTGGAAACTGTTGCGAACATTTTCATGTATTAATATTTAACATCCTATGGTTGGAGTCGGTGCACTCAACAAATTTCTAAAATCCGATCAAAAAGGCACAAAAATTAGAATTCTTAAATAAGGTGTGTAGGGGCTGATTAGGATATTTTAGAACACTAGATACGTCTAGAACCAAAGTCGGTCTTATATAAGACACAGTTGCGAATATTTTGATGTATTAATAATTAAGATCCCATGGTTAGAGGTGCCTATACCTTATCAATTACCTAAAATCCTACAAAAAGACCGAAGAATTTGGATTCTTTAAAAGGGGGGGGGTTGTATAGGAAATTTTAGGAGACTAGAGATGTCTGTGACCAAAATATTTCTGGTAGAGGATGCATTTGCGAACATATTGATATATTTGTACTTAAGACCCCATGGTTGAAATGTTAACACTCCTCAATTTTTTCAAATACAATCAAAATTACACAAAATTCATTTTTATAAGGGGGAGATCAGGACATTTTAGGTGTCCAGAAATGTTAAGCACGAAGCCGAATATTGTTTTGCAGACTGATGCACACATTGTGATGTATTAATATTTAAGATAAAATGGTTAGAGTCGCAACACTCCTCATTTTTCTTAAATTTGACCGAAATGATTTAAAAATTTGACTTTTTAAAGGGTTGGGGGTTGATTATGAGACTTAAGTTACTAGAAATGTGTGGTACCAAACTGAATCTTTTAGAGGAGACATTTGTGAACATTTTGATTTACTAATATTTAAGATCCCATGGTTGGAGTAATAACACTATTCAATTTTCTATAAAAACAATCAAAAAGACACAATATTCACTTTAAGAGTGGGGGGTGATTAGGAAATTTTAGGTGTAAAGAAATATCTGGAACCAAACTGAATTCTGAAGAAGAGACTATTGCAAACATTTTGATGTAATAATATTTAAGATCCCATGGTTGAAATCTCATAATACTCTTCAATTTCCTAAAATAGGATAAAAAAACAAAAGTTTAATTCTTTATAAAGGGGGGGGGGTATTAGGACATTTTAGAGGACTAGAAATGTCTTGAATAAACTGAATCTTGTAGAGGCGACTTTATCGAACATTTTCATGTATTAATATTTAAGATTCTATGGTTGGAGTTGGAATTCTTTTTAATTGTTTAAAATCCGACCGAAAAGACAAAAAATTTGAATTCTTAAAAAAGGAAAAGAGGCTCATTAGGACATTTTAAAACACAATAGATGTCTGGAACCAAATTGAATCTTGTAGAGTATACTGATGCGAACACTTTGATGTATTAAAATTACAGATCGCATGGTAGGGATCGTAATACTTTTCAAATATCTAAAATCCAACCAAAACGACCGAAAAATTTGAATTCTTAAAAAATGGGGGGACGTGACTAGGTCATTTTAGGTGACTAGAAATGTCTGGAGCCAATATAAATCTTGTATAGGACACTGTTGCGAACAATGTTATGTATTAATATTAAAGATCCCATGGTTGGGGTCAAAACTGTCCTCAATTTTTTGAAATACAATCAAAAATACACAAAATTGATTTTTAAGAGGGGTTGATTAGGACATTTTAGGTGAGAAGAAAAATCTGGCACCAAACTGAATCTTTCAGAGGAGACTGTTGCGCACATTTTGACGTATTAAAATTTAAGATACCATGGTTGGAGTCGCAACACTCTTCATTTTACTAAAATTTGACCGAAAAGATTTAAAAATTTGACTTTTTAAAGGAGGGGGGTTTATTATGAGACTTTAGTTACTAGTAATGTGTGGAACCAAACTGAACCTTTTAGAGGAGACTTTTATGAACATTTTGATATTGTAATATTTAAGATCCCATGGTTGGAGTCATAACATTCCTCAATTTTCTAAAATGCAAACAAAAACACACAAAATTCACTTTTATAGTGGGGGGTAATAAGTATATTTTAGGTGTCAAGAAATGTCTAGAAGCCAACTGTGTTCTTAAGAGGAGACTATTGCAAACATTTTAAAGTATTAATATTTAAGATCCCATGAAAGAAATCATAACACTCCACAATTTCCTAAAATACGATAAAAAAAACGTATGTTTAATACTTTATTGAGGGGGGTGGGTTATGAGGACATTTTAAAGGGCTAGAAATGTCAAATCAAACTGAATCTTGTAGAGGCGACTTTTTCGAACATTTTCATGCATTAATATTTAAGATCCTTTGGTTGGAGTAGAAGCTCTTCTAAATTTTCTAAAACCCGTCAAAAAGACACAAAAATTTGAATTCTTAAAAAAGAAAGGGTGCTGATTTGGACATTTTAGAACACTAGAGATGACAGGAACCAAATTGAATCTCTTAGAGGACATTGATGCGAACATTTTGATGTATTAATTTTAAAGAACCCATGGTTAAATTTGTAACACTCCTCAAATATCAAAAATCCAAACAAAAAGAACGAAAAATTTGAATTATTAAAAAAGGGGGAACGTGATTAGGTCATTTTAGGTGACTAGAAATGTCAGGCACCAAATTGAAACTCATAGAGGAGACTGTTGCGCACAATTTGACGTATTAATATTTAAGATCCCATGGTTGGAGTCGCAACTCTCCTAATTTTTCTAAAATATGACCGAAAAGATATAAAAATTTGTCTTTTGAAAGGTGGGGGGGGGATGATTATGAGACTTTTGGTACTAGAAATGTGTGGAGTGAAATTGAATCTTTTAGAGAAGACTTTTATGAACATTTTGATATAATAATATTTAAGATCATATGGTTGGAGATATAACACTCCTCACAATTTTCTAAAATACAATCAAAAAGACACAAAATTCACTTTTATAGAGGGGGATGAATAGGGCATTTTAGGGGTCAAGAAATGTCTGGAACAAAACTGAATTCTTAAGAAGAGACTATTGCAAACATATTTATGTATTAATATATGTTTAAGATTCCATGATTGAAATCATAATACTCCTCAATTTCCTAAAATACTATAAAAAAACAAAAGTTTAATACTTTATAGAGGGGGGAGGTTATTAGGACATTTTAGATGCCTAGAATTGTCTTGAATCAAATTAAATCTTACAGCGGCGATTTTTTCGATCATTTTCATGTATTAATATTTAAGATACTATGGTTGGAGTTGTATTTCTTCTCAATTTTCTAAAATCCGAACAAATAGACGAAAAATTTGTATTCTTAAAAAAGGAAATAGGGTTGATTAGGTCATTTTAAAACACTATAGATGTCTGAAACCAAATTGAATCTTGTAGAGGATACTGATGCGAACAATGTGATGTATTATAATTAAAGTTCGCATGAATTGGGTCGTAACACTCCTCAAATATCTAAAATCCAACCAAAACGACAGAAAAATTTGAATTCTTAAAAAAGGGGGGGGGGGCATGACTAGGTCATTTTAGGTGACTAGAAATGTCCGGAGCCAAATTATATCTTGTGCAGGACACTGTTGCGAACACTTTTATGTATTAATATTAAAGATCCCATGGTTGGAGTCAAAACACTCCTCAATTTTTTAAAATACAATCAAAAGGGCACAAAATTGATTTTGAAGGGGGGTTTATTAGGACATTTTAGGTGAGAAGAAATGTCTGGCATCAAACTGAATCTTGCAGCGGAGATTGTTGCGCACATTTTGACTTATTAATATATAAGATCCCATGGTTGGAGTCATAATACTCCTCAATTTTCTAAAATAGAAACAAAAACACACAAAATTCACTTTTATATTGGGGGGTGATTAGGACATTTTAGGTGTCAAGAAATGTCTGGATCCAAACTGAATTCTGAAGAAGAGACTATTGCAAACATTTTGATGTATTAATATTTAAGATCCCTTGGTTGAAATCATAACACTCCTCAATTTACTAAAATACGATAAAATACATACGTTTAATACTTTATCGAGGAGGGGGTTTATTAGGATATTTTAGAGTTATAGAAATGTCTTGAATAAAACTGAATCTTGTATAGGCGAGTTTTTCGAATATTTTCATGCATTAATATTTAAGATCCTATGGTTGGAGTTGTAGTTCTTCTCAATTTTTTAAAAACCAACAAAAAGACAAAAAATTTGAATTCTTTAAAAAAGAAAGTGGGCTGATTAGGACATTTTAGAACACTACAGATGTCTGGAACCAAATTGTACTTTGTAGAGCATACTAATGCGAAACTTTTTTATGTATTAAAATTAAAGATCGCATGGTTCGGGTCGTAACACTTCTCAATTTTTTAAAATACAATCAAAAAGACACAAAACTGATTTTTAAGGGGGGTTGATTAAGACATTTTAGGTGAGAAGAAATATCTGGCACCAAACTGAATATTGCAGAGGAAACTGTTGCGCACATTTTGACGTATTAATATTTAAGATAGTTGGTTGGAGTCGCAAAACTCCTCATTTTTCTAATATTTGATCAAAAAGATTTAAAAATTTTACATTTTAAAGGGGGGGTTGATTATGAGACATTAGTTACTAGAAATCTGTGGAACCAAACTGAATTTTTAAGAGTAGACTTTTATGAACATTTTGATGTAGTAATATTTAAGATCCCATCGTTGAAATCATAACACTCCTCAATTTCCTAAAAAACGATAAAAACATAAGTTTAATAATTTATAGAGGCGGGGGGTTATTAGTACAAATTAGATGCCTAGAAATGTCTTGAATCAAATTGAATCTTATAGCGGCGAATTTTTCGATCATTTTCATGTATTACTTTTTAAGATCCTATGGTAGGAGTGTTAGCTCTTCTCAATTTTTAAGATCTGAACAAAAACACAAAAATTTGAAATCTAAAAAGAAAGGGGGCTGATTATTACATTTTAGACGACAAGTGATGTCTGGAACCAAATTGAATGTGGAAGAGGACACTGATGCGAACAATTTCTTGTATTAATATTAACGATTGCATTGTTGGTGTCGTAACACTCCTCAAATATCTAAAATCTAAACAAAAAGATCGAAAAATTTGAATTCTTAAAAAAGGGGGGGAGGTGATTAGGTGATTTTAGGTGACTAGAAATGTCTGGAGCCAAACTAAATCTTGCAGAGGAGACTGTTGCGAACACATTGATGTATTAATATTTAAGATCCTATGGTTGAAGTCGGTGCACTTCCGATTTTTTAAAATCCGACCGAAAAGACATAATAATTTGAATATTTAAAAAATGTTGGGGGCTGATTAGTACATTTTAGAACACTTGAGATGTCTGGAATCGAATTGAATCTCATAGAGGACATTGTTGCAAAATAAATTATGTATTATTATTTAAGATCCCATGGTTAGAGCCGTATCACTCTTCAAATATTTAAAATCCAACCAAAAATACCGAAATTTTAATATCTTTAAAGGGGGGGGGTAATTAGAACGTTTCAGGGGACTAGAGATGTCTGGGGCAAAACTGATTCTTGTATAGGACACTTGCAAATATTTTGATTTATTAATATTTAACATCCCATGGTTTAAATTCTAGCATTCCTCAATTTTCAAAAATCTAACCAAAAAGACAGAAAAATGCTTAAAAAATGGGAGGGGGCGTGATTAGGCCATTTTAGTTACCCAGAAATGTCTGGAGCAAAACTGAATCTTGTAGTGGAAACTGTTGCGAACATTTTCATGTATTAATATTTAACATCCTATGGTTGGAGTCGGTGCACTGAACAAATTTCTAAAATCCGATCAAAAAGACACAAAAATTAGAATCCTTAAAAAAGGTGTGTAGGGGCTGATTAGGACATTTTAGAACACTAGATACGTCTAGAACCAAAGTGGGTCTTATATAAGACACTGTTGCGAATATTTTGATGTATTAATAATTAAGATCCCATGGTTAGAGGTGTGTACCTTATCAATTATCTAAAATCCAACCAAAAAGACCGAAGAATTTGGATTTTTTAAAAGGGGGGGTTGTATAGGAAATTTTAGGACTCTAGAGATGTCGAAAAGACAAAAAATTTGAATTCTTAAAAAAGGAAAAGAGGCTCATTAGGACATTTTAAAACACAATAGATGTCTGGAACCAAATTGAATCTTGTAGAGTATACTGATGCGAACACTTTGATGTATTAAAATTACAGATCGCATGGTTGGGATCGTAATACTTTTCAAATATCTAAAATCCAACCAAAACGACCGAAAAATTTGAATTCTTAAAAAATGGGGGGACGTGACTATTTCATTTTATGTGTCAAGTCTATGTCAATGTCTAGAAGCCAACTGTGTTCTGAAGAGGAGACTATTGCAAACATTTTAATGTATTAATATTTAAGATCGCATGAAAAAAATCATAACACTCCAAAATTTCCTAAAATACGATAAAAAAAAACATGTTTAATACTTTATTGAGGGGGGGGGGGTTATGAGGACATTTTAAAGGGCTAGAAATGTCAAATCAAACTGAATCTTGTAGAGGCGATTTTCCGAACATTTTCATGCATTAATATTTAAGATATTATGGTTGGAGTTTTATTTCTTCTCAATTTTCTAAAATCCAACCAAAAAGACAAAAAATTTGAATTATTTAAAAAAGAAGCCGGGCTGATTAGGACATTTTAGAACACTATAGATGTCTGGAACCAAATTGAATCTTGTAGAGGATACTGATGCGAACATTTTGATGTATTAAAATTAAAGATCGCATGGTTGCGGTCGTAAAACTCCTCAAATATCTAAAATCCAACCAAAAAGACACAAAAATTTGAATTCTTAAAAAAGTGGGGTGTTGTGATTAGGTCATTTTAGATGTCTAGAAATGTCTGGTGCTAAACTGAATATTGTAGAGAAGACTGTTGCAAATATTTTTATGTATTAATATTAAAGTACCCATGGTTCGAGTAAAAGCAATCCTCAATTTTTTAAAATACAATCAAAGAGACACAAAATTGATTTTTAAGGGGGGTTGATTAGGACATTTTAGGTGAGAAGAAATGTTTGGCACCAAAGTGAATGTTGCAGAGGAGACTGTTGCACACATTTTGTCGTATTAATATTTAAGATACCATGGTTGGAGTCGCAACACTCTTCATTTTTCTAAAATTTGACCGTAAAGATTTAAAACTTTGACTTTTTAAGGGGATTGGGGTTGATTATGAGACTTTTGTTACTAGAAATTTGTGGAACCAAACTGAGTATTTTAGAGGAGACTTTTATGAACATTTTGATATACTAATATTTAAGATCCCATGGTAGGTGTCATAAAACTCCTCATTTTTCTAAAATACAATCAAAAAGACACAAAATTCACTTTTATAGTGGGAGTTGATTAGGACATTATAGGTGTCAAGAAATGTCTGGAACAAAACTGAGTTCTGAAGAAGAGACTATTGCAAACATTTTGATGTGTTAATATTTAATATCCTATGGTTGGAGTCGGTAAAATTTTCAATTTTCTAAACTCCGATCAAAAAGACACAAAAATTTGGATTCTTAAAAAAAGGGGGGTGTGTTAGGACATTTTACATCCCTAGAGATGTCTAGAACCAAATTCAATCTCATAGCAGAAATTGTTGCGAACATTTTGATGTATTAATATTTTAGATCCCATGGTTGGAGTCGCAACACTCCTCATTTGTCCAAAATTTAACCGAAAAAATTTAAAAATTTGATTTCTTTAATGGTAGGGGGGTTGATTAAAAGACTTTACTTACTAGAAATGTGTGGAGCCAAATTGAATCTTTCAGAAGAGACATTTATGAACATTTTGATGTACTAATATTTAAGATCCCATGGTTGGAGACATAACACTCCTGAATTTTCAAAAATACAATCAAAAACACACAAAATTTACTTTTAATTAGGAGGTTGATTAGGACACTTTAGGTGTCAAGAAATGTCTGGAACCAATGTGAATTCTGAAGAAGAAAATATTGCAAACCTTTTGATGTATTAATATTTAAGATCCCATGGTTGGGGTCGGTGCCCTCCTCAATTTTCTAAAATCCGATCAAAAATACACAGAAATTTGAATTCTTAAAAAAAGGGGGGAATGATTAAGATATTTTATAACCCTAGAGATGTCTAGATCCAAATTTATTCTCATAGAAGACACTGTTGCGAAAATTTTGATGTATTAATATTTTAGATCCCATGGTTGGAGTCGCAACACTCCTCACTTTTCTAAAATTTAACTGAAAAAATTTAAAAATTTGATTTATTTAAAGGGGGGTGTTGACTGGGAGACTTTAGGTACTAGAAATAAGTGGAGCAAAATTGAATCTTTTAGAGGAGACATTTATGAACATTTTGATGTACCAATATTTAAGATCCCATGGTTGGAGTCATAACACTTCTCAATTTTCTAAAATACAATCAAAAACACACAAAATTCACTTCTATAGTGGGGGTGATTAAGACATTTTAGGTGTCAAGATATGTCTTGCACCCAACTAAATTCTGAAAAGGAGACTATTGCAAAAATTTTGATGTATTAATATTTAAAATCGCATGGTTGAGATCGTAATATTCCTCAATTTCCTAAAATACGATAAAAAAAAACAAAAGTTTAATACTTTATAGAAGAGGGGTTGTTATTAGCCCATTTTACGGGGCTAGAAATGTCTTGATTCAAACTGAATCATTTAGATTCGACTTTTTCGTACATTCTCATGTATTAATTTTTAAGATCCTATGATTGGAGTTTAAATTTTTCTCAATTTTCTAAAATCCGACCAAAAAGACAAAAAATTTAAATTCTTGAAAAAGGAAAGGGCTCTGATTAGGACATTTTTTAACACTATAGATGTCTGGAACCAAATAGAATCTTGTAGAGGATTCTGATGCGAGAATTTTGATGTATTAAAATTAAAGTTCCCATGGTTGGGGTCGTAACACTTGTCAAATATCTAAAATCCAAACAAAAAGACACAAAAATTTGAATTCTTAAAAAAGTGGGGTGGAGTGATTAGGTCATTTTAGATGCCTAGAAATAACTGTAGCTAAACTAAATATTGTAGTGAAGAATTTTGCAAATATTTTTATGCATTAATATTAAAGATCCCATGGATGTAGTCAAAACACTCATCATTTTTTTAAAATTTAATCAAAAAGACACAAAATTGATTTTTAAGAGGGGTTGATTAGGACATTTTAGGTGAAAAAAAATGTATGGCACCAAACTGAATCTTGCAGCGGATACTGTTGCGCACATTTTGACGTATTAATATTTAAGATACCATGGTTGGAGTCGCAACACCCCTCACTTATTAAAATTTGACCGAAATGATTTAAAAATTTGACTTTTTAAAGGGGGGATGATTAGGAGACTTTAGTTACTAGAAATGTGTTGAACCAAACTGAATCTTTTAGAGGAGACTTTTATGAACATTTTGATGTACTAATATTTAAGATCCCATGGTTGGATTCATAACACTCCTCAATTTTCTAAAATACAATCAAAAAGTCACAAAATTCACTTTTATAGTGGGGGTTGATTAGGACCTTTTAAGGGTCAAGAAATGTCTGGATCAAAACTGAATTCTGAAGAAGAGACTATTGTATTGGTTGGTGTCGGTGTATTCCTCAATTTTCTAAAATCCGATCAAAAAGACAGAAAAATTTGAATTCTTAAAAAAAGGGGGGGAATATTAGGACATTTTACAACCTTAGAGATGTCTAGAACCAAATTCAATCTCATAGCAGGAATTGTTGGGAACATTTTGATGTATTAATATTTTAGATCCCATGGTTGGAGTCGCAACACTCCTCATTTTTCCAAAATTTAACGGAAAAAATTTAAAAATTTGATTTTTTTAAAGGGAGGGGGGTTGATTTGGACACTTACTAGAAATGTGTGGAGCCAAATTGAATCTTTTAGAGGAGACATTTATGAACATTTTGATGTACTAATATTTAAGATCCCATGGTTGGAGTCATAACACTCCTCAATTTTCTAAAATACAATCAAAAACACACAAAATTTACTTTTATAGTGGGGGTTGAATAGGACATATTAGGTGTACAGAAATGTCTGGAACCAATGAGAATTCTGAAGAAGAGACTATTGCAAACATTTTGATGTATTAATATTTAAGATCCTATGGTTGGGGTCGGTGCCCTCCTCAATTTTCTAAAATCCGATCAAAAAGACACAAAAATTTGAATTCTTAAAAAAGGTGGGGTATGATTAGGATATTTTACAACACTAGAGATGTCTAGAACCAAATTTAATCTCATAGAAGTCACAGTTGCGAGCATTTTGATGTATTAATATTTTTGATCCCATGGTTGAAATCATAACATTCCACAATTTCCTAAAATACTAAAAAAAAACATAAGTTTAAAACTTTATAGAGAATGGGGGTTAATTAGGATATTTTAGATGGCTAGAAATGTCTTGAATCAAACTGAATCTTGTAGAGGCGATTTTTCGAACATTTTCATGCATTAATATTTAAGATACTATGGTTGGAGTTTTATTTCTTCTCAATTTTCTAAAATCCAACCAAAAAGACAAAAAATTTGAATTATTAAAAAAAGAAGCCGGGCTGATTAGGACATTTTAGAACACTATAGATGTCTGGAACCAAATTGAATCTTGTAGAGGATACTGTTGCGAACATTTTCATGTATTAATATTTAAGATCCTATGGTTGGAGTCGGTGCACTCCTCAAATTTCTAAAATCCGATCAAAAAGACACAAAAATTGGAATTCTTAAAAAAGGTGTGTAGGGGCTGATTAGGACATTTTAGAACACTAGATACGTCTAGAACCAAATTGTTTCTGATAGAAGACACTGTTTCGAATATTTTGATGTATTAATAATTAAGATCCCATGGTTAGAGGTGCCTATACCTTATCAATTGCCTAAAATCTAACCAAAAAGTCCGAAGAATTTGGATTCTTTAAAAGGGGGGTTTGTATAGGAAATTTAAGAGACTAGAGATGTCTGTAAGTAAAATATTTGTGGTAGAGGATACATTTGCGAACATATTGATGTATTAGTATTTAAGACCTTATGGTTGAAATGTTAACACTCCTCAATTTTTTCAAATACAATCAAAATTACACAAAATTTATGTTTATAAGTGGGAGATTAGGACATTTTAGGTGTCCAGAAATGTCAAGCACCAAGCCGAATCTTGTTTTGGAGACTGATGCGCACATTTTGACGTATTAATATTTAAGATACCATGGTTGGAGTCGCAACACTCCTCATTTTTCTAAAATTTGACCGTAAAGATTTAAAAATTTGCCTTTTTAAAGGGTGGGGGGTTGATTATGAGACTTAATTTACTAGAAATGTGTGGAACCAAACTGAATCTTTTAGAGGAGACATTCAATTCTTTAAAAACCAAACAAAAAGACAAAAAATTTGAATTATTAAAAAAAGAAAGCGGGCTGATTAGGACATTTTAGAACACTATAGATGTCTGGAACCAAATTGAATCTTATAGAGGATACTGATGCGAACATTTTGATGTATTAAA
Organism: Latrodectus elegans; assembly: GCA_030067965.1. NCBI lineage: Eukaryota > Metazoa > Arthropoda > Arachnida > Araneae > Theridiidae > Latrodectus > Latrodectus elegans. Next base: position 10,556,127 of record CM057821.1, read on the forward strand.
ATTAAAAATCGCATATTTGGGGTCGTAAAACTCCTCAAATATCTAAAATCCAACCAAAAAGACACAAAAATTTGAATTCTAAAAAAAGTGGGGTGTTGTGATTAGGTCATTTTAGATGTCTAGAAATGTCTGGAGCTAAACTGAATATTGTAGAGAAGACTGTTGCAAACATTTTTATGTATTAATATTAAAGTTCCCCTAGTTAGAGTCAAAACAATCCTAATTTTTTAAAATACAATCTAAAAGACATAATATTGATTTTGAAGGGGGGTTGATTAGGACATTTTAGGTGAGAAGAAATGTCTGGCACCAAACTGAATGTTGCAGAGGAGACTGTTGCACACATTTTGTCGTATTAATATTTTAGATACCATGGTTGGAGTCGCAACACTCTTCATTTTACTAAAATTTGACCGAAAAGATTTAAAAATTTGACTTTATAAAGGAGGGGGTTTATTATGAGACTTTAGTTACTAGAAATGTGTGGAACCAAACTGAATCTTTTAGAGGTGACTTTTATGAACATTTTGATGTACCAATATTTAAGATCCCATGGTTGGAGTCATTACACTCCGCAATTTTCTAAAATACAATCAAAAACACACAAAATTCACTTTTATAGTGGGGGGTGATTAGGATATTTTAGGTGTCAAGAAATGTCTGGAAGCCAACTGTGTTCTGAAGAGGAGACTATTGCAAACATTTTAATGTATTAATATATATTTAAGATCAAAATAAAGAAATCATAACACTCCACAATTTCCTAAAATACGATAAAAAAAACATATGTTTAGTACTTTATTGAGGGGGGTGGATGTTATGAGGACATTTTAAAGGGCTAGAAATGTCAAATCAAACTAAATCTTGTAGAGGCGACTTTTTCGTACATTTTCATGCATTAATGTTTAAGATCCTATGGTTGGAGTAGTAGCTCTTCTGAATTTTCTAAAATCCGTCCAAAAAGACACAAAATTTTGAATTCTTAAAAAAGAAATGTTGCTGATTAGGACATTTTAGAAAACTAGAGATGACAGGAACCAAATTAAATCTCTTAGAGGACATTGATGCGAACATTTTGATGTATTAATTTCAAAGAACCCATGGTTAAATTCGTAACATTCCCCAAATATCAAAAATCCAAACAAAAAGACCGAAAAATTTGAATTTTTACAAAAGGGGGAACGTGTTTAGGTCATTTTAGGCGACTAGAAATGTCAGGCACCAAATTGAAACTTGTAGAGAAGACTGTTGCGCACATTTTGACGTATTAATATTTAAGATCCCATGGTTGGAGTCGCAACTCTCTTAATTTTTCTAAAATTTGACCGAAAAAATTTAAAAATTTGTCTTTTTAAAGTTGGAGGGGGGGGGTTGATTATGAGACTTTTGTTACTAGAAATGTGTGGAGTGAAATTGAATCTTTTAGAGAAGACTTTTATGAACATTTTGATATAATAATATTTAAGATCATATGGTTGGAGTTATAACACTCCTCAATTTTCTAAAATACAATCAAAAAGACACAAAATTCACTTTTATAGAGGGGGGTGAATAGGACATTTTAGGTGTCAGGAAATGTCTGGAACCAAACTGAATTCTGAAGAAGAGACTATTGCAAACATATATATGTATTAATATATATATTTAAGATTCCATGATTGAAATCATAATACTCCTCAATTTCCTAAAACACTATAAAAAACAAATGTTTAATAATTTATAGAGGGGGGGGAGGTTATTAGGACATTTTAGATGCCTAGAAATGTCTTGAATCAAATTGAATCTTACAGCGGCGATTTTTTCGATCATTTTCATGTATTAATATTTAAGATCCTTTGGTTGGAGTTGTATTTCTTCACAATTTTCTAAAATCCGACCAAATAGACGAAAAATTTGAATTCTTAAAAAAGGAAAGGTGGCTGATTAGGACATTTTAAAACACTATAGATGTCTGGTACCAAATTGAATCTTGTAGAGGATACTGATGCGAACAATTTAATGTATTAAAATTAAAGATCGCATGGTTTGGGTCGTATCACTCCTCAAATATCTAAAATCCAACCAAAACGACAGAAAAATTTGAATTCTTAAAAAAGGGGGTAGGTGACTAGGTATTTTAGGTGACTAGAATGTTTTGGAGCCAAATTAAATCTTGTACAGGACACTGTTGCGAACACTTTTA